>JAECXW010000355.1:0-463665 GCA_018153365.1 Drosophila fuyamai | reverse complement strand
AACTCACTTTTCGTTCTCTCCAAACTCTCTCCAGCCGTATTCTCCAAACTCTTTCCAGCTGTATTCTCCAAACTCTCTTTTATTTGTGAGGAGTTATTTAACTCCTCACATTCTCCCCTTTCTTCGGAAACGAAATGAGACTTGCACCTCTTCTCCGATTGTTATCTTGGAGTTCTCTCTAGATCCGCTGTTCCGGATCACTGTTGGTCCTCCTTCCCTCGACGTCGCTCCTTCTCGTTCTATGTAGTACCCGCCCCAAGATGTTTCCCCCATAGACTTGATTTTCTTCTCCCCGGCCTTCCTTGTAAATCTTTGTATCCTTCGAGTCCTCTTGCTCCTTCAAATGGTTCCCTCGACGCTCACAGCTCGTACCTGAGTCCCGTAGCGTATAGGGTGATGACTTGGGCGTATGCCTGACGCTGAATCCGTTTTCCCTTTTTGGGATCCTTGTAAGTCCTTCTTTGTGTGTTCCTGTGCTACGCGGCGTATAGACGGATGACTCGGGCGCAAGCCTGACGCTGAATCCGTCTGCCTCGTAGTCGGGGTCCCTAGTATCCTTGGCCATTCATATCCTTGTGTCTTATCCTTGTGATTGTCCTTTCTGCGTGGCGTATGGATGACTCTTGCTTCGGCCTGACGCCTAATCCAGTTGCCTCGCAGTCTGTATCAATATGAAACCTTGTCCTAGTCCTCCGTTGTGTCCGCCGTCTGCTCGTTTGCCGTATCTGTTTGTTGCTGCTTAAGCTCGCCAATGTATTTTGCAGATTATCGGCGAGACGAAATCTACAACCTGGTACGGACCATCGTACCTCGGGGCTAGTTTCGCAGCAAATCCCTCGGCTGCTTTGCATAGGTAGTGTTCTTTGGCAAACACTATGCTGCCCACCTTTGGTGTCCACTGCCTCCTCCTCAGGTTGTAGTGTCTGGCTTGGTCCTGGGATGCTTTTTCCATATTTCGCCGTACGCTTTCGAAGATTTCATTTATCTTAGCGGCCTTCTTGTCTGGAGTCTCTGTGTTTCTCCCAGAGCCTAACGTTTCTCTGTCAGATAATGCGTTTGGCAAACCGGGCTCCCGGCCTTCTGTGATCCTTTGCTGCGGATTGAGCTATCATCGTCTTTACCGTACGGTTAGCCCGTTCTGTTGGGTTTTCCTGCGGTGTGTAGAACGCCGTGAATTGCTGCTTTATTATTTAAGAAATCTTTGAAGGATCGACTTGTGAACTGGACTCCGTTGTCGGTTATCACTATCTTTGGAGCTCCAAACCTTGATATTATGCGTTCTCTGAACGCTCTCTCTAGGGTCGAGGATTTCAAATCGGTTTATTAACATACACAAAAGTATGAGATATTATATAAAATGGTAGGCACTTTTCGAGGTAAAATTTGTTTGCCCAAAGAGGCTTATTTGTATCATACTTTAATGTATAATCTAGAGTCTAGTTTAAGGCTTAGTACTCACGGCAAAGGAAAATAATCAATAAAATTAATTGTGAAGCATTAAGGAAACAGTCATTCACAAAAGTACACAGATGCTTACTATCTAAATGGGAAGATGAGTTTGTAAAGAAATGTTCTCAGCTTATTGTAAATGAGTATTCGTAATTCGTAGTTGTAGTTTCGCTTATTCTGATCAGTAAAAAATTAAGAATAAACCATAGCGCCATCGCAATGTGAAGTCGAGGAAAAGTATACATTTGGCCTTTTTCGGTTTTTCAATAAGCTTAAAGCTGAGTGCTCACGGCAAAGGAAAATAATCAGGAAAATAAATTTAATTTCCTTTCACTGAAGATTTTTTTGGGCGTGAGTACCAGGTTTAAGAAAAAAATAATTCACAAACGTACACCGATCTTATAAAATAACTTTCGCAGCTTATTGTCTATGAGTATTTGAAGTTGTAGTTGTTTCGGTTTTTCCGGTATGGTGGTTTAATTTCGATTTGTTCTACTCAGGTTTCTTTAAAGATCAGGTTTAAATCTATAGATTTTTGTATAAAATATCACTTATGTTTCATATTTGAATCAATAAACAACTATACAAATATTCAGTTTCAGTACTTTTAGCTATTTTTCAGCAAAGATAAATGATAAGCTGAATTTTAGAAAAATGTTTCAACGGATTAAAAAGATTAAAATCTGATAGGTTTCGACGCCTACTAATTAGGTATAAGATTTTTAAAAAGCTTTTACAAATTATTCGCATAGTTTCTAGCATTAAATTTTGTGGTTCGCAAATGATATTGACACAGAAATGATAAAAATATTGTAAAAATGATAATCAAGTGAAGACCTTAAAAATTTATCAGACATCAAAAACCTCTACTTGTCCACAACATTTGATTTATAAACCAATAAAAACCGAAACAGACTTGGAGGACCTTTAAAAACAGTTTTAAAAATGTAAGTAAATGCATTAATTGATCGTTCATTTTGCTATTTTGAGGGCAGCAACAACATTTTGAGTTTGTCAGATTCGCTCATGAACGAGGGCTCCCTGTGATGCCGATGGGAATGGCACAAAAGGGCCTGCAACTCCGTGCCTCCACCATCTTCGTTAGCTGCCTCGTTTCTTTGCCTGCTAGCCGCATTTAGGAGTCGCATGGCCTTCTGCAGTTCCTCGTCTCCATAACTGGGACCCGCTCGAAGGATTAGCCTGAATGCCCACATCGCAGCTTGTTTTGCTGTTTCTACTCTGAGGTTTGCCCATGGACATTCCGGAATATGAGCTGTTTAGCAGGCTGCCCACATCCAAAGCCACGTCCAGTTCCTCGGAGGAGCAGCTTGGTGAGCCATTGGAGCGATTCCTTACATAATCTCTCTTAAAGTCCAGCTCTAGACCAGTGGTTTTATGATGGCTCTTGCGAGACTTCCTTGACTGACGACTTCTTGTAGAAAATTTTCCAGAGCCACCTGTTTGCTATTTGGTAGTTCCTTAATCTTTATTCCATCGTGATCATCTCCGTTGTTGTTATGGAAAACCGATCGATTAACACCAGTATCATCTGATTTCCGTGCTTCGATCTCGGCAATGACCCGACAAAATCCCCACATACTGTTGCCCATGGTTCCTCTGGTACCTGTGTGAGCATTTTCCAGCCTGCAGCTGATTGGGCTTGTATTTCAGGCAAACCTCACACTTGCGTACATGGGTCCTGGCGTCTCTGTGCATTCCTGGCCAGTAGAACCGGGATGCCAGGCGTGCTATTGTTCTTCTACTCCCAACAAGACCAGTGGATGGGGAGTCATGGTTTTCTTCTAGAACGGCTTGTCTTAGACCTTGCGGAACGCACAGTTTCCAAACCACGACATCTTCATTGCCCTCTCTGTAAGGAATGTGCCTATAGAGTGACTCACCTTCCATTACATAATCTGGATATTCTTGTGGTTGGGCTTTTATTTTCTCACACATACTCCTGATTCAGCTGCAGCTATTGATCGGTTTTGCCGATGCGTCTTTCATGCCCCTAAGAGTCTCCGGCAACGCTTGGGATAGGGCGTCTGCCTCCACGTTCAGCTGTCCTATCTCGTAACTGCTGTCGTACTGCTGTAACTCCAGGGCCTATCTTGCAATCCTTCCTGAAGGGCTTTCTATGCTGTATAACCACTTTAAAGCCATGTGGTCTGTAATCACTATAAAACATAGCTCGCAAATAACTGTTGACCGTTTTTCTTCCTGCGCTCTCTCTTGCGAGCACACCCGAAAAAGTTCATACTGTCTCGCTCTCGCTCTGAGCAAGAGACTCTTGCTGTCTTCATTTATGTTTTCTGTTGAGCGCTTTTCCTTGAGATTTTTGTATATCGCTCTTTCAATAAGCAGTGCGTAAAGAGCGGAACGAGAAACGGTCGCAAAATGAGAGTCAGCAAAAGACAGATTGACCGAAAAACTCAACGCAAACGGTCTTCACATTTACTCTCGTTGTTGTGAAAAAGAAATAATATGATTTGTTTAATTTAAATTTATTTTCAAATATTTTTGTTATAAAGTTACATTTCGATTTCATATTTCTTATACATATTTCAAAAGTAAAAAAAAAGTTTCAGAAAATGTTTTTAATTTAATTTTTAATTTTTATTATTATTTTATATTATGTGTTAAGCTTTATAACTAGTAAGGCGTTAAGATTCTCTGCACTAATCGAACTTCTTCGTTCACTTAATATAAAGTGTAGGGCTGAGAATGCTCGTTCGACGGAAACTTGCGTTGCAGGTGTAGCCAGCACAACCTGCGCTAGTGCACTTATATTAGGAAACTTAAGCTGCAAGTCATTAAAAAATTCCAATATATTTGAATTTAATGGCAAGCGACCAAATGTGACGTCGAAGTTTTCGATGTCAGCATAGATTTGTAGAAGTTTTTCAGAAACAGGATCTTTTTTCTTTCTGACACTGTCTGAAAATCGTCCAAAAATGCCGAGAACAGCGACTTCTCTTCAGATGAGGATGCGGTTGAAAGGATTGACGTGAATGAGGAATCAAACATCTCTTCACACACAGGAGTTTCGAGCTCTGGAACATTTCGTGTTTGTGCCTTAAATGATAAAGCGATAATAAGTATAAAATGTTTTTTGGATTATAGTTTAGGACAAGTATTAGTTTTTGACGAAGACAATTTGAATTATTAACATAGTTTCTCAAAATTACAACGTAAACAAAACAGGACCCAAATTTCAAGCATTCTACGACATACAGCTTACTTGTTTTAACTCAAATAAACGAAAAGCTATTTTTTTTAAATTAGCCTTTGCTAACGATTTCTGATAATTCGTCAACATACAATTTACCCGAGGGTCAATGTAAATCGCTGCCAACAATGCTTCATTTTCTAACAATTTCCCTTCTCTTATTTTTATCTGTGAAGCTAGTTTTTTTTAAATCAAATTGTGGCTGTTCTCGCATTTCAATTTTAGTTCCATCCATACTATGAAGAACTCACTATAAACTAAATTTTTGTCTTGTAGCTTAAGGGTTGCCTCGTATGTATCACTGAAAGCGTCAATGTACGTCTCGATCCAATTCCAATCGGCAACTACACAAATATAAGACTGCGTAGCCAGGAAATCCTTTAGGTCCAATAATTTTTTAAGCATTAAATAGGTTGAATTCCAACTTGTAGCAACGTCGAGCGATGGTATGTTTCTTTGGTTCTCAATTAAGATACGTCTGCTTAGATTTTATAAATTATATAATAGTATAGTATATATATATATATATATATATATATATATATATATATAAACTACATTTTTGTCTTGTAGCTTAAGGGTTGCCTCGTATATATATATATATATATATATATATATATTTATTTATTTATTTATATTTATCTTTATTTTTATATTCTTATATTTATATATATATAACTTATCATTACTTACCTATATGTTTCTGTGCGAAGCGATTTGCATAATGTGCGACAGGAATCGAATACGCACAGTTGCAGAGTGTGTGCTGCACATCTCACAAGATGTATATTAGCAAGTTCAATGCCATCCAGTTCATTCAGAAGATTCTCACTTTCTGTGTCATCTTCAAAAAGGGACTCCTCTGTGGCATCATTTAAAACTTGGATGGCTTTTATCATGTTTCGCCCATTGTCCGACGTAATGCTGTGTGCATAAATATGAAAATTATTTTAAAAAAAATCACATTTTAAAAATTGTATGTAGTTCAATATTTACCTGTAGATTTGATCTAGTGATATTCCATAATCATCTAAGATTTCAAGAATTTTGTTCTTCATGTATATTCCCGTGTGAGATTCCCCGAGCTCAATCATGCCTAATGTCTTTACAATAACCTCGGTTTTAGCCAGGCTTGCGTGGACCATTTGCAAATTTACTCCTAGAATGGCTTTATCCATTCTGGTGGCAACATCGATTTTCAGCGACACCAGCTTTCCCTTAACAAGAGCCCTTATGTTTTGTTTGACAAGCTGCTCTTTGACTGACACAAAGTTCATAATATTTCTAGACGTTACAGGGTTCATGCCAAGTGCATTATATATTGGATCCATAATTTCTTTGAACCCTTCACTGTCTAGAAATATAAATGGTTTTCCGTCCGTAGTTACTATTTTAATTAAAGAAGAAACAATTGCTTCTTCGCTCGTTTGATACGATATTCTTCGTTTTTATTTTTGAATTTCCAGAATTGTTCAACTCATTGAAAATGTCCATATGTTTCGTTGTCAAATGCCGTTTTAAGTTTGTTGAATGATTGCCGGACAATTTAATACCGCAAACACTACAAATTGACTTCTTCTCTTCCAAATTAAATTTGAAGAATTGATGCACATTTTTATTAATTTCTCTTCCCATTTTACACGACAATTATTTCACAACTTGACACACTCGATTCCCGTTCACAATTGATATATTTCGTCTGCAGAAAATTAACGATTTGCTTGCCTATGCGTGTGAAACCAATACATACGCAAAATACCTTTTGCTTCACTCAACACGACAAAACGGTCTTTGAACAACCAGAACAAAAGAGTATAGAAATAAACGGTTTCGCTCTGAGCGCGAGCAAGCTCATTCAAGAACCCATAAATGGGTTGCTCTCTGAGTCTTTTCGTAAAGAGTCAGGAGAAGACACTTATTTGAAGACAACGAGTAACGGTTGACTGTTATTTGCGAGCTCTGCTATAAAATAATAGCCCTGCAAGTACGGTTTCATCTTTCTGATTGTCCAGAAAGTTGTGGAGTAATTTTTCTCCGCGCCGTTTAGTGTCCGGCTTGAGTATGAAATGACCCTTTCGCCGTCCTCTGTCTCTTGAGTCAAGATTGCACCTAAACCCTAGTCGCTGGCGTCCGTCTGAAGGATGCATTTTTTTCTGAAATCAGGGCACGCCAGCACTGGATCGACCACTAATCGTGCCTTTACCTCTTCGAAAGCCTGTTGGTGTTCCGACATCCATCTCCACTTTGTGCCTTTGCGTAGAAGATCATTAAGTGGTTTTACTATACACGCAAAATCTGGCACAGATAGTCGGTACCATGAAGATACGCCTAGGTATTGTAGTAGTTCACGTACCGTCGAGATACCTTCTCGGGATCTGTGCCTATCCCTTCGCTAGTAACGCGGTGTCCGAGGTAAAGCAGCTCTTGCTTGAAGAATTTGCATTCATCGGCGTTTATTCTTAATATGGCTTTCTTGAGGCGCCTAAACACTTCCTTTAGGTTCTCCACGTGTTCTTTCAGCGTGCGCCTGATCACAATAATGTCATCTTGGTATGCAAACGCGTATGGTAAGATCTCCGGGCCGATTACCTGATCCAGAGCCCTTTGGAACGTGCCCGATGCTGAATGTATTCCGAAGGCATTACTTTCCATTGGAACAAACCTTTGCCGGGTACTGTAAACGTCGTATATTGCCTACTATTTACCTCCAAAGGGACTTGCCAATATTCGTCTATCAAGTCTAGACTGCTTATGTATTTTGCCTCTCTAAATTGGTCCAGGATATAATTGATCCGCGGCATCGGGCAGGCATCTTTTTTGGACTTCGTTCAGTTAGTCCACTTTTGCGTTGATCTCTCCTTCGACTCTTAGATTCTTAGGCTAATACCTCTGTTTGATTGGTTTGTCGTCTTTCGTGCTGATTTGGTGCTCGGCCACTGTAGATGTTCCTGACATAGTGCTGAAATCTGCTAGCTGTTTGTCGAGGAATTTATCAATGTCCTCTTCATCACTTAAATGTGAATCTACAGCCAGACTTTCTTCCAGACATCCATTGTGCCGTTTTCTTGCCGGTATTCGCAATTCATGCCCGGCACATTTTATTTCCGCCCCGACTCCCGTGGGGAAATTCCATCCCAGCACTAGTTCATCCACTACTCCTGGAAGTATTAGCAGATTCATCTCCAATTGTTTGTTTCCAAATTCCACCGTGATCTCGAGCTGCGATCTTATTCTCCTGCATCTGCCGTCTGCCAACCTAACTTGCCGTCTTGTCCTTGTGATTCTTCCTTTGTCAGCTAGTGTGTCCGCAAGCTCCTCGTTAATGAAGATTGACGTGGCTCCCGTGTCAATTCTGGCCTTGACATCTCCAATTTCAACGGACGCAGACAACTGCTGCTCTTCCTCGATCAGTTTGCCAGTTAGTTTGGAGAGGCGGCACTTTGCGACCCCCATGCGCATCTCTGCGACTGGGATCGCTGCCCATTTCCCGCTTTGTGGCAGCACTCTACGCTCCTGACGCCAACTGCTGAGTCTTGGCATTGGGTTGCCTGTTCATTGGCTGTCTTCGTTGTGTTACATTGGCCGGTGTCCACTGGCCATATGACGGTGTTTGGTTTACCGTGCTGTCTTCACATCTCCTGCATGTAGTTTTTGGTGGTGCTGCGGTTTCGTGAAAACTTGTGTTCGTGAACGAACTCTTCTCGCTCTTTGTCCAGTTCTTCGTACTCGTCAGCCAGGATCATTAATGTGTCCAGATCATCCACTTCGTACGTTCTTAATGAAATTCTCAGGTCTGGTGTGCAGTTGTTCTTGATTATTTCTAGGGTCTCTTTAGGCGAGTACCCGAGTGGCCTCATCAAAGTCTGCTTGTCCACCATGTAATCTTTGAACGGTTCCCTGAAACGCTGTTTCCGCTGTTTCACCTTGTCTGCCAACTTCGAGAAGAACCCTCTCGGCAGAAAGTATGTCTGGAAACTTTCGCTGAACTCTCCCCATGTTCTCCAATGTTTATTGTTTGAAATAAACCATTTCAGGGCTTTGCCTGGCAAAAGCTCAGGCATGGCACGTGGGATCATGTTCAGGTTCAGACCGTACGTGTTTGCGGACCACTTTATCTGTTCTAGGAATTCTAGTGGTTTGTCTGTGCCATCGAATTTGAACGACCATTCTCTCACGTGCTTTGCGATTTTGGCGTAATCTGGTGTGCTAGGTCTTTGCTGCCCTGATTTCCTCTCTTGGCTTGCGTTTCGACTCCTGCCAGCTTCCTTCATGCTGTCCACTCCAAGACTTCCTATGAACTCCTCGGAGTCAGGGTTCAGCAATTTGACTGTAGAGCCTGGCTTATTGTCGTACTTCTCTCCCAACTCAGCCCAGATATCTGCTAGCCCTGGGTCATTCACACCGACTTAGCGTCGCTTGTGAACAGTTGTGTTTACTTTTGTGCTCTGAGTGTTTGTATTTTTTCAGTGATTTTGTGCGAGTGTTTTGTGTTCATTTTTTTACAAAGCTTAACCTAATATCTGTGTTAGAAATTTTAAATAGATCTCCCAGTAAACGGGTATGTGTTTATAGTTATTTTAACATTTCTATTAGATTAGTTTAATCTCGTAGCTTTGTTAGTGTAATTTACGCTCTCTATACTTGCTGGAACTCTATTACTCCCTCTCAATCTCTCCCAGTCTATTTTATAACTTTAACTTATTCTCTATGAACTTCTGGTAGACTTTTTCGTTTATTTCTCTAAATCTCTCTCTCTCTCTCTCTCTTGCATGCTTTACATTGTATTTGTTTATGCTTAAAGTTGTTGTGTCGCACAAGCCACGCTCAGTCGATATAATATTTATTCTCTCATGCTCTCTTTATTCGATCTAATTCGTGATCTCGCGCTCTTATTCTCTTATTTTTTTCGTGTTTTGTTCCCTTGTGGTTTTTGGATTTGATCCCAGTGCAAAATTTACTTAGAGGTATTTTTCATATTCTTATTTTTTTATTTGCTTTAAACTTACAATGGCTCTTGTCTGTTCTAAGAAAAATTGTACTCTTGCGTCTTCCACTAAAGACCCTTTTTTTTGCTGGCTCTGCGATTCGATGATGCACGTTAAATGTGCAGGATTTACTGGTAGAGTTAAAGATTTCATTGATCTTAATTCTGGTCTCATGTGGTCATGTGGGTCCTGCAAGGAATTGGTAGTTGAGATGAGCGGCTTTATGAAGCAGACTCGAGACAGCCTATTGAATATCTCAGGAGCTTTTAAACAACTCATTGAGTGGTTCAATTCCGTCTGTTCCCAGTTTAATAATAAAAAATTATTAACTGAGTCACCTAAACGTAAAAAAGCCACTTTTAACCGCCGTTAATATGATTGTGGAATCCACGCTAAATCCGAACTTGGTAGCAGCTGTTGCTGCTGACACAGAGGTAAATGAACCAACTATGCCTGTGGATACAGCTAGTTCGGGCGGTGTCCCTGTTTTCAGAATAAAATCAGTACTGGCTAAGTCAAAGAATTCGTTGCCAACCGTACCTATAGATACAGAAGGCACCGTTCCTGGTTCTCAGCCCAGTGAGGTTCAGACTGCTGCTGGGGGGCGTAAGAAACTTTCGGTTGTTCCACAAAGGAAGCAATTATTTGTTTCTAGATTCACCCCAGATCTGAGGATGTTTTGGAATTTATACGTTAAAAATTCCCATCCGAGGATATTGCAGTTGAACAATTTCGATTTTCATACGCTCGTAGGATATCGTCTTTAAAAATATTTGCTTCGCCTGATGTATTTAATGTGGTACTTTCTGAAAGATTTTGCCTTAATGATGATTTAGTAATTAAAGAATTTGTTCCCAATAAACCGAGAACAAATAACAGGCCTTCCACTGTGCCCAAAAACTAAAAAGTTTATCCTTGGCGTATCAAAATGTAAGGGGACTAAATATGAAGCTACAAAAGCTTTATGCTGACTCCTCTGCAATCACTGAATATATTTTGGCTTTTACGGAAACTCGAATAAAACCAGAGATATCTGACTCTGAAGTTCTGTCAAATAACTTTAATACTTATAGGTCCGATCGCCCCTCACGTAGGAGGGCGGTGGACTGCTTGCCGTTACCTCTAGCCTAACATCTGAAAGAATTCTCACTCATATCCCAAACGAAATTGAATCTGTAAGTGTGAAATTTTCCTTGCAATCTGTATCTATTTTTGTTACATATTCTTATATTCCACCTTGCTCTGATCTAGTAA
Organism: Drosophila fuyamai; assembly: GCA_018153365.1. Classification (NCBI taxonomy): domain Eukaryota; kingdom Metazoa; phylum Arthropoda; class Insecta; order Diptera; family Drosophilidae; genus Drosophila; species Drosophila fuyamai. Next base: position 452,748 of record JAECXW010000355.1, on the reverse strand, counting down.
TTTATGTGCACCATCTGTCAGCAATAAAATCCGTACTATCCCTTCTTTCTAACAGAGACCTTTTAATTGTTTTGGGTGACTTTAATCTACCCGATATTTCTTGCTCTCCTCCCACTCACTTGTCGCTATGCCTTTATCCGCCCATGATTATGTAGATGGCCTTTTCGAATTATCGTTACAGCAAGTAAGCTTTATTCGAAATTCTTTAAATATTACATTTAAATTTAAATTATCGTTACAGCAAGTAAGCTTTATACGAAATTCTTTAAATAGACAATTAGATCTTGTGTTTGTTTCAGACCCGTCTGACTTTAATCTACCCGATATTTCTTGCTCTCCTCCCACTCACTTGTCGCTATGCCTTTATCCGCCCATGATTTTGTAGATGGCCTTTTCGAATTATCGTTACAGCAAGTAAGCTTTATTCGAAATTCTTTAAATATTACATTTAAATTTAAATTATCGTTACAGCAAGTAAGCTTTATACGAAATTCTTTAAATAGACAATTAGATCTTGTGTTTGTTTCAGACCCGTCTGAGGTCACGGCATGTAGAATTGAAGCGCTTGTTGTACCTGAAGACCGATATCATCCAACAATGGAATTGACAATTTGCCTCCCCTGCTCTGATACCCTCTCTCCTTTAGTGTCCTCAACTAAAATGAGATGTTTTCGTAAATGTGACTATGATAAACTTAACGATATGATTTCTCATTATAATTGGACACACTTGTACAATTGTACAGACATTGAAGTGCCACTGAACTGTTCTATACAGCGTTAAATACTTTTTAATGAATGCGTTCCTGATAGGTTTCTTTCAAACCTAAACAGGCCTCCTTAGTTTACCAATGCGCTTCAAAGACTTAAAAACCTTAAATCAAATACTCGGCCTGCTTATATAGGCCGGCGTATCCCGTTAATTCTCGGCTTCTCCTTTTTGGACTTTGCACACGGCACTACAATAGGGTCAAAGTCAGCCGACTTCTACCGTTATTCCTTTTCTCCAAACTCTCTCTCTCTTCTTTCTCTCGAAACTCTCACCAGCTTCATTCTCCAAACTCACTTTTCGTTCTCTCCAAACTCTCTCCAGCTGTATTCTCCAAACTCTTTCCAGCTGTATTCTCCAAACTCTCTTTTATTTGTGAGGAGTTATTTAACTCCCCACATTGTCCCCTTTCTTCGGAAACGAAATGAGACTTGCACCTCTTCTCCGATTGTTATCTTGGAGTTCTCTCTAGATCCGCTGTTCCGGATCACTGTTGGTCCTCCTTCCCTCGACGTCGCTCCTTCTCGTTCTATGTAGTACCCGCCCCAAGATGTTTCCCCCATAGACTTGATTTTCTTCTCCCCGGCCTTCCTTGTAAATCTTTGTAGCCTTCGAGTCCTCTTGCTCCTTCAAATGGTTTCCTCGACGCTCACAGCTCGTACCTGAGTCCCGTAGCGTATAGGTGGATGACTTGGGCGTATGCCCGACGCTGAATCCGTTTTCCCTTTTTGGGATCCTTGTAAGTCCTTCTTTGTGTGTTCCTGTGCTACGCGGCGTATAGACGGATGACTCGGGCGCAAGCCTGACGCTGAATCCGTCTGCCTCGTAGTCGGGGTCCCTAGTATCCTTGGCCATTCATATCCTTGTGTCTTATCCTTGTGATTGTCCTTTCTGCGTGGCGTATGGATGACTCTTGCTTCGGCCTGACGCCTAATCCAGTTGCCTCGCAGTCTGTATCAATATGAAACCTTGTCCTAGTCCTCCGTTGTGTCCGCCGACTGCTCGTTTGCCGTTTCTGTTTGTTGCTGCTTAAGCTCGCCAATGTGAATCGTTCGGTTTTTTTTTCGAATGTGTGTGGCGTATTATGCAGATTACCGGCGAGACGAAATCTACAACCTGGTACGGACCATGGTACCTCGAGGCTAGTTTCGCAGCAAATCCCTCGGCTGCTTTGCATAGGTGGTGTTCTTTGGCAAACACTATGCTGCCCACCTTTGGTGTCCACTGCCTCCTCCTCAGGTTGTAGTGTCTGGCTTGGTCCTGGGATGCTTTTTCCATATTTCGCCGTACGCTTTCGAAGATTTCTTTTATCTTAGCGGCCTTCTCGTCTGGAGTCTCTGTGTTTCTCCCAGAGCCTAACGTTTCTCTGTCATATAATGCGTTTGGCAAACCGGGCTCCCGGCCTTCTGTGATCCTTTCCTGCGGATTGAGCTATCATCGTCTTTACCGTACGGTTAGCCCGTTCTGTTGGGTTTTCCTGCGGTGTGTAGAACGCCGTGAATTGCTGCTTTATTATTTAAGAAATCTTTGAAGGATCGACTTGTGAACTGGACTCCGTTGTCGGTTATCACTATCTTTGGAGCTCCAAACCTTGATATTATGCGTTCTCTGAACGCTCTCTCTAGGGTCGAGGATTTCAAATCGGTTTATTAACATACACAAAAGTATGAGATATTATATAAAATGGTAGGAACTTTTCGAGGTAAAATTTGTTTGCCCAAAGAGGCTTATTTGTATCCTACTTTAATGTATAATCTAGAGTCTAGTTTAAGGCTTAGTACTCACGGCAAAGGAAAATAATCAATAAAATTAATTGTGAAGCATTAAGGAAACAGTCATTCACAAAAGTACACAGATGCTTACTATCTAAATGGGAAGATGAGTTTGTAAAGAAATGTTCTCAGCTTAATGTAAATGAGTATTCGTAATTCGTAGTTGTAGTTTCGCTTATTCTGATCAGTAAAAAATTAAGAATAAACCATAGCGCCATCGCAATGTGAAGTCGAGGAAAAGTATACATTTGGCCTTTTTCGGTTTTTCAATAAGCTTAAAGCTGAGTGCTCACGGCAAAGGAAAATAATCAGGAAAATAAATTTAATTTCCTTTCACTGAAGATTTTTTTGGGCGTGAGTACCAGGTTTAAGAAAAAAATAATTCACAAACGTACACCGATCTTATAAAATAACTTTCGCAGCTTATTGTCTATGAGTATTTGAAGTTGTAGTTGTTTCGGTTTTTCCGGTATGGTGGTTTAATTTCGATTTGTTCTACTCAGGTTTCTTTAAAGATCAGGTTTAAATCTATAGATTTTTGTATAAAATATCACTTATGTTTCATATTTGAATCAATAAACAACTATACAAATATTCAGTTTCAGTACTTTTAGCTATTTTTCAGCAAAGATAAATGATAAGCTGAATTTTAGAAAAATGTTTCAACGGATTAAAAAGATTAAAATCTGATAGGTTTCGACGCCTACTAAGTAATCGATTGGTATAAGATTTTTAAAAAGCTTTTACAAATTATTCGCATAGTTTCTAGCATTAAATTTTGTGGTTCGCAAATGATATTGACACAGAAATGATAAAAATATTGTAAAAATGATAATCAAGTGAAGACCTTAAAAATTTATCAGACATCAAAAACCTCTACTTGTCCACAACATTTGATTTATAAACCAATAAAAACCGAAACAGACTTGGAGGACCTTTAAAAACAGTTTTAAAAATGTAAGTAAATGCATTAATTGATCGTTCATTTTGCTATTTTGAGGGCAGCAACAACATTTTGAGTTTGTCAGATTCGCTCATGAACGAGGGCTCCCTGTGATGCCGATGGGAATGGCACAAAAGGGCCTGCAACTCCGTGCCTCCACCATCTTCGTTAGCTGCCTCGTTTCTTTGCCTGCTAGCCGCATTTAGGAGTCGCATGGCCTTCTGCAGTTCCTCGTCTCCATAACTGGGACCCGCTCGAAGGATTAGCCTGAATGCCCACATCGCAGCTTGTTTTGCTGTTTCTACTCTGAGGTTTGCCCATGGACATTCCGGAATATGAGCTGTTTAGCAGGCTGCCCACATCCAAAGCCACGTCCAGTTCCTCGGAGGAGCAGCTTGGTGAGCCATTGGAGCGATTCCTTACATAATCTCTCTTAAAGTCCAGCTCTAGACCAGTGGTTTTATGATAGCTCTTGCGAGACTTCCTTGACTGACGACTTCTTGTAGAATTGCGAGATTCATTCGATTTTTTCATGGTCTTGAGAAAATTTTCCAGAGCCACCTGTTTGCTATTTGGTAGTTCCGTAATCTTTATTCCATCGTGATCATCTCCGTTGTTGTTATGGTTCTGATTTCCGTGCTTCGATCTCGGCAATGACCCGACAAAATCCCCACATACTGTTGCCCATGGTTCCTCTGGTACCTGTGTGAGCATTTTCCAGCCTGCAGCTGATTGGGCTTGTATTTCAGGCAAACCTCACACTTGCGTACATGGGTCCTGGCGTCTCTGTGCATTCCTGGCCAGTAGAACCGGGATGCCAGGCGTGCTATTGTTCTTCTACTCCCAACAAGACCAGTGGATGGGGAGTCATGGTTTTCTTCTAGAACGGCTTGTCTTAGACCTTGCGGAACGCACAGTTTCCAAACCACGACATCTTCATTGCCCTCTCTGTAAGGAATGTGCCTATAGAGTGACTCACCTTCCATTACATAATCTGGATATTCTTGTGGTTGGGCTTTTATTTTCTCGCACATACTCCTGATTCAGCTGCAGCTATTGATCGGTTTTGCCGATGCGTCTTTCATGCCCCTAAGAGTCTCCGGCAACGCTTGGGATAGGGCGTCTGCCTCCACGTTCAGCTGTCCTATCTCGTAACTGCTGTCGTACTGCTGTAACTCCAGGGCCTATCTTGCAATCCTTCCTGAAGGGCTTTCTATGCTGTATAACCACTTTAAAGCCATGTGGTCTGTAATCACTATAAAACATAGCTCGCAAATAACTGTTGACCGTTTTTCTTCCTGCGCTCTCTCTTGCGAGCACACCCGAAAAATTTCATACTGTCTCGCTCTCGCTCTGAGCAAGAGACTCTTGCTGTCTTCATTTATGTTTTCTGTTGAGCGCTTTTCGTTGAGATTTTTGTATATCGCTCTTTCAATGAGCAGTGCGTAAAGAGCGGAACGAGAAACGGTCGCAAAATGAGAGTCAGCAAAAGACCGATTGACCGAAAAACTCAACGCAAACGGTCTTCACATTTACTCTCGTTGTTGTGAAAAAGAAATAATATGATTTGTTTAATTTAAATTTATTTTCAAATATTTTTGTTATAAAGTTACATTTTGATTTCATATTTCTTATACATATTTCAAAAGTAAAAAAAAGTTTCAGAAAATGTTTTTAATTTAATTTTTAATTTTTATTATTATTATATATTATGTGTTAAGCTTTATAACTAGTAAGGCGTTAAGATTCTCTGCACTAATCGAACTTCTTCGTTCACTTAATATAAAGTGTAGGGCTGAGAATGCTCGTTCGACGGAAACTTGCGTTGCAGGTGTAGCCAGCACAACCTGCGCTAGTGCACTTATATTAGGAAACTTAAGCTGCAAGTCATTAAAAAATTCCAATATATTTGAATTTAATGGCAAGCGACCAAATGTGTCTGCATAGATTTGTAGAAGTTTTTCAGAAACAGGATCTTTTTTACTTTCTGACACTGTCTGAAAATCGTCCAAAAATGCCGAGAACAGCGACTTCTCTTCAGATGAGGATGCGGTTGAAAGGATTGACGTGAATGAGGAATCAAACATCTCTTCACACACAGGAGTTTCGAGCTCTGGAACATTTCGTGTTTGTGCCTTAAATGATAATGCGATAATAAGTATAAAATGTTTTTTGGATTATAGTTTAGGACAAGTATTAGTTTTTGACGAAGACAATTTGAATTATTAACATAGTTTCTCAAAATTACAACGTAAACAAAACAGGACCCAAATTTCAAGCATTCTACGACATACAGCTTACTTGTTTTAACTCAAATAAACGAAAAGCTATTTTTTTTAAATTAGCCTTTGCTAACGATTTCTGATAATTCGTCAACATACAATTTACCCGAGGGTCAATGTAAATCGCTGCCAACAATGCTTCATTTTCTAACAATTTCCCTTCTCTTATTTTTATCTATGAAGCTAGTTTTTTTTAAATCAAATTGTGGCTGTTCTCGCATTTCAATTTTAGTTCCATCCATACTATGAAGAACTCACTATAAACTAAATTTTTGTCTTGTAGCTTAAGGGTTGCCTCGTATGTATCACTGAAAGCGTCAATGTACGTCTCGATCCAATTCCAATCGGCAACTACACAAATATAAGACTGCGTAGCCAGGAAATCCTTTAGGTCCAATAATTTTTTAAGCATTAAATAGGTTGAATTCCAACTTGTAGCAACGTCGAGCGATGGTATGTTTCTTTGGTTCTCAATTAAGATACGTCTGCTTAGATTTTATAAATTATATAATAGTATAGTATATATATATATATATATATATATATATATATAAACTAAATTTTTGTCTTGTAGCTTAAGGGTTGCCTCGTATATATATATATATATATATATATATATATTTATTTATTTATTTATATTTATCTTTATTTTTATATTCTTATATTTATATATATATAACTTATCATTACTTACCTATATGTTTCTGGAAGCGATTTGATAATGTGCGACAGGAATCGAATACGCACAGTTGCAGAGTGTGTGCTGCACATCTCACAAGATGTATATTAGCAAGTTCAATGCCATCCAGTTCATTCAGAAGATTCTCACTTTCTGTGTCATCTTCAAAAAGGGACTCCTCTGTGGCATCATTTAAAACTTGGATGGCTTTTATCATGTTTCGCCCATTGTCCGACGTAATGCTGTGTGCATAAATATGAAAATTATTTTAAAAAAAAATCACATTTTAAAAATTGTATGTAGTTCAATATTTACCTGTAGATTTGATCTAGTGATATTCCATAATCATCTAAGATTTCAAGAATTTTGTTCTTCATGTATATTCCCGTGTGAGATTCCCCGAGCTCAATCATGCCTAATGTCTTTACAATAACCTCGGTTTTAGCCAGGCTTGCGTGGACCATTTGCAAATTTACTCCTAGAATGGCTTTATCCATGGCAACATCGATTTTCAGCGACACCAGCTTTCCCTTAACAAGAGCCCTTATGTTTTGTTTGACAAGCTGCTCTTTGACTGACACAAAGTTCATAATATTTCTAGACGTTACAGGGTTCATGCCAAGTGCATTATATATTGGATCCATAATTTCTTTGAACCCTTCACTGTCTAGAAATATAAATGGTTTTCCGTCCGTAGTTACTATTTTAATTAAAGAAGAAACAATTGCTTCTTCGCTCGTTTGATACGATATTCTTCGTTTTTCTTCGATTATTTTTGAATTTCCAGAATTGTTCCACTCATTGAAAATGTCCATATGTTTCGTTGTCAAATGCCGTTTTAAGTTTGTTGAATGATTGCCGGACAATTTAATACCGCAAACACTACAAATTGACTTCTTCTCTTCCAAATTAAATTTGAAGAATTGATGCACATTTTTATTAATTTCTCTTCCCATTTTACACGACAATTATTTCACAACTTGACACACTCGATTCCCGTTCACAATTGATATATTTCGTCTGCAGAAAAATAACGATTTGCTTGCCTATGCGTGTGAAACCAATACATACGCAAAATACCTTTTGCTTCACTCAACACGACAAAACGGTCTTTGAACAACCAGAACAAAACAGTATAGAAATAAACGGTTTCGCTCTGAGCGCGAGCAAGCTAATTCAAGAACCCATAAATCGGTTGCTCTCTGAGTCTTTTCGTAAAGAGTCAGGAGAAGACACTTATTTGAAGACAACGAGTAACGGTTGACAGTTATTTGCGAGCTCTGCTATAAAATAATAGCCCTGCAAGTACGGTTTCATCTTTCTGATTGTCCAGAAAGTTGTGGAGTAATTTTTCTCCGCGCCGTTTAGTGTCCGGCTTGAGTATGAAATGACCCTTTCGCCGTCCTCTGTCTCTTGAGTCAAGATTGCACCTAAACCCTAGTCGCTGGCGTCCGTCTGAAGGATGCATTTTTTCTCGAAATCAGGGCACGCCAGCACTGGATCGACCACTAATCGTGCCTTTACCTCTTCGAAAGCCTGTTGGTGTTCCGACATCCATCTCCACTTTGTGCCTTTGCGTAGAAGATCATTAAGTGGTTTTACTATACACGCAAAATCTGGCACAGATAGTCGGTACCATGAAGATACGCCTAGGTATTGTAGTAGTTCACGTACCGTCGAGATACCTTCTCGGGATCTGTGCCTATCCCTTCGCTAGTAACGCGGTGTCCGAGGTAAAGCAGCTCTTGCTTGAAGAATTTGCATTCATCGGCGTTTATTCTTAATATGGCTTTCTTGAGGCGCCTAAACACTTCCTTTAGGTTCTCCACGTGTTCTTTCAGCGTGCGCCTGATCACAATAATGTCATCTTGGTATGCAAACGCGTATGGTAAGATCTCCGGGCCGATTACCTGATCCAGAGCCCTTTGGAACGTGCCCGATGCTGAATGTATTCCGAAGGCATTACTTTCCATTGGAACAAACCTTTGCCGGGTACTGTAAACGTCGTATATTGCCTAATATTTACCTCCAAAGGGACTTGCCAATATTCGTCTATCAAGTCTAGACTGCTTATGTATTTTGCCTCTCTAAATTGGTCCAGGATATAATTGATCCGCGGCATCGGGCAGGCATCTTTTTTGGACTTCGTTCAGTTAGTCCACTTTTGCGTTGATCTCTCCTTCGACTCTTAGATTCTTAGGCTAATACCTCTGTTTGATTGGTTTGTCGTCTTTCGTGCTGATTTGGTGCTCGGCCACTGTAGATGTTCCTGACATAGTGCTGAAATCTGCTAGCTGTTTGTCGAGGAATTTATCAATGTCCTCTTCATCACTTAAATGTGAATCTACAGCCAGACTTTCTTCCAGACATCCATTGTGCCGTTTTCTTGCCGGTATTCGCAATTCATGCCCGGCACATTTTATTTCCGCCCCGACTCCCGTGGGGAAATTCCATCCCAGCACTAGTTCATCCACTACTCCTGGAAGTATTAGCAGATTCATCTCCAATTGTTTGTTTCCAAATTCCACCGTGATCTCGAGCTGCGATCTTATTCTCCTGCATCTGCCGTCTGCCAACCTAATTTGCCGTCTTGTCCTTGTGATTCTTCCTTTGTCAGCTAGTGTGTCCGCAAGCTCCTCGTTAATGAAGATTGACGTGGCTCCCGTGTCAATTCTGGCCTTGACATCTCCAATTTCAACGGACGCTAGCTGCTGCTCTTCCTCGATCAGTTTGCCAATTAGTTTGGAGAGGCGGCACTTTGCGACCCCCATGCGCATCTCTGCGACTGGGATCGCTGCCCATTTCCCGCTTTGTGGCAGCACTCTACGCTCCTGACGCCAACTGCTGAGTCTTGGCATTGGGTTGCCTGTTCATTGGCTGTCTTCGTTGTGTTACATTGGCCGGTGTCCACTGGCCATATGACGGTGTTTGGTTTACCGTGCTGTCTTTACATCTCCTGCATGTAGTTTTTGGTGGTGCTGCCGTTTTGTTTCGTGAAAACTTGTGTTCGTGAACGAACTCTTCTCGCTCTTTGTCCAGTTCTTCGTACTCGTCAGCCAGGATCATTAATGTGTCCAGATCATCCACTTTGTACGTTCTTAATGAAATTCTCAGGTCTGGTGTGCAGTTGTTCTTGATTATTTCTAGGGTCTCTTTAGGCGAGTACCCGAGTGGCCTCATCAAAGTCTGCATGTCCACCATGTAATCTTTGAACGGTTCCCTGAAACGCTGTTTCCGCTGTTTCACCTTGTCTGCCAACTTCGAGAAGAACCCTCTCGGCAGAAAGTATGTCTGGAAACTTTCGCTGAACTCTCCCCATGTTCTCCAATGTTTATTGTTTGAAATAAACCATTTCAGTGCTTTGCCTGGCAAAAGCTCAGGCATTGCACGTGGGATCATGTTCAGGTTCAGACCGTACGTGTTTGCGGACCACTTTATCTGTTCTAGGAATTCTAGTGGTTTGTCTGTGCCATCGAATTTGAACGACCATTCTCTCACGTGCTTTGCGATTTTGGCGTAATCTGGTGTGCTAGGTCTTTGCTGCCCTGATTTCCTCTCTTGGCTTGCGTTTCGACTCCTGCCAGCTTCCTTCATGCTGTCCACTCCAAGACTTCCTATGAACTCCTCGGAGTCAGGGCTCAGCAATTTGACTGTTGAGCCTGGCTTATTGTCGTACTTTTCTCCCAACTCAGCCCAGATTTCTGCTACTCCTGGGTCATTCACACCGATTTAGCGTCGCTTGTGAACAGTTGTGTTTACTTTTGAGCTCTGAGTTTTTGTATTTTTTCAATAATTTTGTGCGAGTGTTTTGTGTTCATTTTTTTACAAAGCTTAACCTAATATCTATGTTAGAAATTTTAAATAGATCTCCTAGTAAACGGGTATGTGTTTATAGATATTTTAACATTTCTAATAGATTAGTTTAATCTCGTAGCTTTGTTAGTGTAATTTACGCTCTCTATACTTGCTGGAACTCTATTACTCCCTCTCAATCTCTCCCAGTCTATTTTATAACTTTAACTTATTCTCTATGAACTTCTGGTAGACTTTTTCGTTTATTTCTCTAAATCTCTCTCTCTCTGTCTCTTGCATGCTTTACATTGTATTTGTTTATGCTTAAAGTTGTTGTGTCGCACAAGCCACGCTCAGTCGATATAATATTTATTATCTCATGCTCTCTTTATTCGATCTAATTCGTGATCTCGCGCTCTTATTCTCTTATTTTTTTCGTGTTTTGTTGCCTTGTGTTTTTTGGATTTGATCCCAGTGCCAAATTTACTTAGAGGTATTTTTCATATTCTTATTTTTTTATTTGCTTTAAACTTACAATGGCTCTTGTCTGTTCTAAGAAAAATTGTACTCTTGCGTCTTCCACTAAAGACCCTTTTTTTTTGCTGGCTCTGCGATTCGATGATGCACGTTAAATGTGCAGGATTTACTGGTAGAGTTAAAGATTTCACTGATCTTAATTCTGGTCTCATGTGGTCATGTGGGTCCTGCAAGGAATTGGTAGTTGAGATGAGCGGCTTTATGAAGCAGACTCGAGACAGCCTATTGAATATCTCAGGAGCTTTTAAACAACTCATTGAGTGGTTCAATTCCGTCTGTTCCCAGTTTAATAATAAAAAATTATTAACTGAGTCACCTAAACGTAAAAAAGCCACTTTTAACCGCCGTTAATATGATTGTGGAATCCACGCTAAATCCGAACTTGGTAGCAGCTGTTGCTGCTGACACAGAGGTAAATGAACCAACTATGCCTGTGGATACAGCTAGTTCGGGCGGTGTCCCTGTTTTCAGAATAAAATCAGTACTGGCTAAGTCAAAGAATTCGTTGCCAACCGTACCTATAGATACAGAAGGCACCGTTCCTGGTTCTCAGCCCAGTGAGGTTCAGACTGCTGCTGGGGGGCGTAAGAAACTTTCGGTTGTTCCACAAAGGAAGCAATTATTTGTTTCTAGATTCACCCCAGATACTGAGGATGTTTTGGAATTTATACGTTAAAAATTCCCATCCGAGGATATTGCAGTTGAACAATTTCGATTTTCATACGCTCGTAGGATATCGTCTTTAAAAATATTTGCTTCGCCTGATGTATTTAATGTGGTACTTTCTGAAAGATTTTGCCTTAATGATGATTTAGTAATTAAAGAATTTGTTCCCAATAAACCGAGAACAAATAACAGGCCTTCCACTGTGCCCAAAAACTAAAAAGTTTATCCTTGGCGTATCAAAATGTAAGGGGACTAAATATGAAGCTACAAAAGCTTTATGCTGACTCCTCTGCAATCACTGAATATATTTTGGCTTTTACGGAAACTCGAATAAAACCAGAGATATCTGACTCTGAAGTTCTGTCAAATAACTTTAATACTTATAGGTCCGATCGCCCCTCACGTAGGAGGGCGGTGGACTGCTTGCCGTTACCTCTAGCCTAACATCTGAAAGAATTCTCACTCATATCCCAAACGAAATTGAATCTGTAAGTGTGAAATTTTCCTTGCAATCTGTATCTATTTTTGTTACATATTCTTATATTCCACCTTGCTCTGATCTAGTAATTTATGTGCACCATCTGTCAGCAATAAAATCCGTACTATCCCTTCTTTCTAACAGAGACCTTTTGATTGTTTTGGGTGACTTTAATCTACCCGATATTTCTTGCTCTCTTCCCACTCACTTGTCGCTATGCCTTTATCCGCCCATGATTTTGAAGATGGCCTTTTCGAATTATCGTTACAGCAAGTAAGCTTTATTCGAAATTCTTTAAATATTACATTTAAATTTAAATTATCGTTACAGCAAGTAAGCTTTATACGAAATTCTTTAAATAGACAATTAGATCTTGTGTTTGTTTCAGACCCGTCTGAGGTCACGGCATGTAGAATTGAAGCGCTTGTTGTACCTGAAGACCGATATCATCCAACAATGGAATTGACAATTTGCCTCCCCTGCTCTGATACCGTCTCTCCTTTAGTGTCCTCAACTAAAATGAGATGTTTTCGTAAATGTGACTATGATAAACTTAACGATATGATTTCTCATTATAATTGGATACACTTGTACAATTGTACAGACATTGAAAGTGCCACTGAACTGTTCTATACAGCGTTAAATACTTTTTAATGAATGCGTTCCTGATAGGTTTCCTTCAAACCTAAACAGGCCTCCTTAGTTTACCAATGCGCTTCAAAGACTTAAAAACCTTAAATCAAATACTCGGCCTGCTTATATAGGCCGACCTATCCCGTTAATTCTCGGCTTCTTCTTTTTGGACTTTGCGCACGGCACTACAATAGGGTCAAAGTCCGCCGTCTTCTAAAGTTAATCCTTTTCTCCAAACTCTCTCTCTCTTCTTTCTCTCGAAACTCTCACCAGCTTCATTCTCCAAACTCACTTTTCGTTCTCTCCAAACTCTCTCCAGCCGTATTCTCCAAACTCTTTCTAGCTGTATTCTCCAAACTCTCTTTTATTTGTGAGGAGTTATTTAACTCCTCACATTCTCCCCTTTCTTCGGAAACGAAATGAGACTTGCACCTCTTCTCCGATTGTTATCTTGGAGTTCTCTCTAGATCCGCTGTTCCGGATCACTGTTGGTCCTCCTTCCCTCGACGTCGCTCCTTCTCGTTCTATGTAGTACCCGCCCCAAGATGTTTCCCCCATAGACTTGATTTTCTTCTCTCCGGCCGCCTTCCTTGTAAATCTTTGTAGCCTTCGAGTCCTCTTGCTCCTTCAAATGGTTCCCTCGACGCTCACAGCTCGTACCTGAGTCCCGTAGCGTATAGGTGGATGACTTGGGCGTATGCTCGACGCTGAATCCGTTTCCCCTTTTTGGGATCCTTGTAAGTCCTTCTTTGTGTGTTCCTGTGCTACGCGGCGTATAGACGGATGACTCGGGCGCAAGCCTGACGCTGAATCCGTCTGCCTCGTAGTCGGGGTCCCTAGTATCCTTGGCCATTCATATCCTTGTGTCTTATCCTTGTGATTGTCCTTTCTGCGTGGCGTATGGATGACTCTTGCTTCGGCCTGACGCCTAATCCAGTTGCCTCGCAGTCTGTATCAATATGAAACCTTGTCCTAGTCCTCCGTTGTGTCCGCCGTCTGCTCGTTTGCTGTTTCTGTTTGTTGCTGCCTAAGCTCGCCAATGTGAATCGTTCGGTCTTTCTTCGAATGTGTGTGGCGTATTATGCAGATTACCGGCGAGACGAAATTAACAACCTGGTACGGACCATGGTACCTCGAGGCTAGTTTCGCAGCAAATCCCTCGGCTGCTTTGCATAGGTGGTGTTCTTTGGCAAACACTATGCTGCCCACCTTTGGTGTCCACTGCCTCCTCCTCAGGTTGTAGTGTCTGGCTTGGTCCTGGGATGCTTTTTCCATATTTCGCCGTACGCTTTCGAAGATTTCTTTTATCTTAGCGGCCTTCTCGTCTGGAGTCTCTGTGTTTCTCCCAGAGCCTAACGTTTCTCTGTCATATAATGCGTTTGGCAAACCGGGCTCCCGGCCTTCTGTGATCCTTTCCTGCGGATTGAGCTATCATCGTCTTTACCGTACGGTTAGCCCGTTCTGTTGGGTTTTCCTGCGGTGTGTAGAACGGCGTGAATTGCTGCTTTATTATTTAAGAAATCTTTGAAGGATCGACTTGTGAACTGGACTCCGTTGTCGGTTATCACTATCTTTGGAGCTCCATACCTTGATATTATGCGTTCTCTGAACGCTCTCTCTAGGGTCGAGGATTTCAAATCGGTTTATTAACATACACAAAAGTATGAGATATTATATAAAATGGTAGGCACTTTTCGAGGTAAAATTTGTTTGCCCAAAGAGGCTTATTTGTATCCTACTTTAATGTATAATCTAGAGTCTAGTTTAAAGCTTAGTACTCACGGCAAAGGAAAATAATCAATAAAATTAATTGTGAAGCATTAAGGAAACAGTCATTCACAAAAGTACACAGATGCTTACTATCTAAATGGGAAGATGAGTTTGTAAAGAAATGTTCTCAGCTTAATGTAAATGAGTATTCGTAATTCGTAGTTGTAGTTTCGCTTATTCTGATCAGTAAAAAATTAAGAATAAACCATAGCGCCATCGCAATGTGAAGTCGAGGAAAAGTATACATTTGGCCTTTTTCGGTTTTTCAATAAGCTTAAAGCTGAGTGCTCACGGCAAAGGAAAATAATCAGGAAAATAAATTTAATTTCCTTTCACTGAAGATTTTTTTGGGCGTGAGTACCAGGTTTAAGAAAAAAATAATTCACAAACGTACACCGATCTTATAAAATAACTTTCGCAGCTTATTGTCTATGAGTATTCGTAATTTGAAGTTGTAGTTGTTTCGTTTTTTCCGGTATGGTGGTTTAATTTCGATTTGTTCTACTCAGGTTTCTTTAAAGATCAGGTTTAAATCTTTAGATCTTTGTATAAAATATCACTTATGTTTCATACTTGAATCAATAAACAACTATACAAATATTCAGTTTCAGTACTTTTAGCTATTTTTCAGCAAAGATAAATGATAAGCTGAATTTTAGAAAAATGTTTCAACGGATTAAAAAGATTAAAATCTGATAGGTTTCGACGCCTACTAAGTAATCGATTGGTATAAGATTTTTAAAAAGCTTTTACAAATTATTCGCATAGTTTCTAGCATTAATTTTTGTGGTTCGCAAATGATATTGACACAGAAATAATAAAAATATTGTAAAAATTATAATCAAGTGAAGACCTTAAAAATTTATCAGACATCAAAAACCTCTACTTGTCCACAACATTTGATTTATAAACCAATAAAAACCGAAACAGACTTGGAGGACCTTTACAAACAGTTTTAAAAATGTAAGTAAATGCATTAATTGATCGTTCATTTTGCTATTTTGAGGGCAGCAACAACATTTTGAGTTTGTCAGATTCGCTCATGAACGAGGGCTCCCTGTGATGCCGATGGGAATGGCACAAAAGGGCCTGCAACTCCGTGCCTCCACCATCTTCGTTAGCTGCCTCGTTTCTTTGCCTGCTAGCCGCATTTAGGATTAGCCTGAATGCCCACATCGCAGCTTGTTTTGCTGTTTCTACTCTGAGGTTTGCCCATGGACATTCCGGAATATTAGCTGTTTAGCAGGCTGCCCACATCCAAAGCCACGTCCAGTTCCTCGGAGGAGCAGCTTGGTGAGCCATTGGAGCGATTCCTTACATAATCTCTCTTAAAGTCCAGCTCTAGACCAGTGGTTTTATGATGGCTCTTGCGAGACTTCCTTGACTGACGACTTCTTGTAGAATTGCGAGATTCATTCGATTTTTTCATGGTCTTGAGAAAATTTTCCAAAGCCACCTGTTTGCTATTTGGTAGTTCCTTAATCTTTATTCCATCGTGATCATCTCCGTTGTTGTTATGGAAAACCGATCGATTAACACCAGTATCATCTGATTTCCGTGCTTCGATCTCCTGGGTCATTCACACCGATTTAGCGTCGCTTGTGAACAGTTGTGTTTACTTTTGAGCTCTGAGTTTTTGTATTTTTTCAATAATTTTGTGCGAGTGTTTTGTGTTCATTTTTTTACAAAGCTTAACCTAATATCTATGTTAGAAATTTTAAATAGATCTCCCAGTAAACGGGTATGTGTTCATAGATATTTTAACATTTCTATTAGATTAGTTTAATCTCGTAGCTTTGTTAGTGTAATTTACGCTCTCTATACTTGCTGGAACTCTATTACTCCCTCTCAATCTCTCCCAGTCTATTTTATAACTTTAACTTATTCTCTATGAACTTCTGGTAGACTTTTTCGTTTATTTCTCTAAATCTCTCTCTCTCTCTCTTGCATGCTTTACATTGTATTTGTTTATGCTTAAAGATGTTGTGTCGCACAAGCCACGCTCAGTCGATATAATATTTATTCTCTCGTGCTCTCTTTATTCGATCTAATTTGTGATCTGACGCTCTTATTCTCTTATTTTTTTCGTGTTTTGTTCCCTTGTGTTTTTTGGATTTGATCCCAGTGCCAAATTTACTTAGAGGTATTTTTCATATTCTTATTTTTTTATTTGCTTTAAACTAACAATGGCTCTTGTCTGTTCTAAGAAAAATTGTACTCTTGCATCTTCCACTAAAGACCCTTTTTTTTGCTGGCTCTGCGATTCGATGATGCACGTTAAATGTGCAGGATTTACTGGTAGAGTTAAAGATTTCATTGATCTTAATTCTGGTCTCATGTGGTCATGTGGGTCCTGCAAGGAATTGTTAGTTGAGATGAGCGGCTTTATGAAGCAGACTCGAGACAGCCTATTGAATATCTCAGGAGCTTTTAAACAACTCATTGAGTGGTTCAATTCCGTCTGTTCCCAGTTTAATAATAAAAAATTATTAACTGAGTCACCTAAACGTAAAAAAGCCACTTTTAACCGCCGTTAATATGATTGTGGAATCCACGCTAAATCCGAACTTGGTAGCAGCTGTTGCTGCTGACACAGAGGTAAATGAACCAACTATGCCTGTGGTTACAGCTAGTTCGGGCGGTGTCCCTATTTTCAGAATAAAATCAGTACTGGCTAAGTCAAAGAATTCGTTGCCAACCGTACCTATAGATACAGAAGGCACCGTTCCTGGTTCTCAGCCCAGTGAGGTTCAGACTGCTGCTGGGGGGCGTAAGAAACTTTCGGTTGTTCCACAAAGGAAGCAATTATTTGTTTCTAGATTCACCCCAGATCTGAGGATGTTTTGGAATTTATACGTTAAAAATTCCCATCCGAGGATATTGCAGTTGAACAATTTCGATTTTCATACGCTCGTAGGATATCGTCTTTAAAAATATTTGCTTCGCCTGATGTATTTAATGTGGTACTTTCTAAAAGATTTTGCCATAATGATGATTTAGTAATTAAAGAATTTGTTCCCAATAAACCGAGAACAAATAACAGGCCTTCCACTGTGCCCAAAAACTAAAAAGTTTATCCTTGGCGTATCAAAATGTAAGGGGACTAAATATGAAGCTACAAAAGCTTTATGCTGACTCCTCTGCAATCACTGAATATATTTTGGCTTTTACGGAAACTCGAATAAAACCAGAGATATCTGACTCTGAAGTTCTGTCAAATAACTTTAATACTTATAGGTCCGATCGCCCCTCACATAGGAGGGCGGTGGACTGCTTGCCGTTACCTCTAGCCTAACATCTGAAAGAATTCTCACTCATATCCCAAACGAAATTGAATCTGTAAGTGTGAAATTTTCCTTGCAATCTGTATCTATTTTTGTTACATATTCTTATATTCCACCTTGCTCTGATCTAGTAATTTATGTGCACCATCTGTCAGCAATAAAATCCGTACTATCCCTTCTTTCTAACAGAGACCTTTTGATTGTTTTGGGTGACTTTAATCTACCCGATATTTCTTGCTCTCCTCCCACTCACTTGTCGCTATGCCTTTATCGGCCCATGATTTTGTAGATGGCCTTTTCGAATTATCGTTACAGCAAGTAAGCTTTATTCGAAATTCTTTAAATATTACATTTAAATTTAAATTATCGTTACAGCAAGTAAGCTTTATACGAAATTCTTTAAATAGACAATTAGATCTTGTGTTTGTTTCAGACCCGTCTGAGGTCACGGCATGTAGAATTGAAGCGCTTGTTGTACCTGAAGACCGATATCATCCAACAATGGAATTGACAATTTGCTCCCCTGCTCTGATACCGTCTCTCCTTTAGTGTCCTCAACTAAAATGAGATGTTTTCGTAAATGTGACTATGATAAACTTAACGATATGATTTCTCATTATAATTGGACACACACAATTGTACAGACATTGAAAGTGCCACTGAACTGTTCTATACAGCGTTAAATACTTTTTAATGAATGCGTTCCTGATAGGTTTCCTTCAAACCTAAACAGGCCTCCTTAGTTTACCAATGCGCTTCAAAGACTTAAAAACCTTAAATCAAATACTCGGCCTGCTTATATAGGCCGACCTATCCCGTTAATTCTCGGCTTCTTCTTTTTGGACTTTGCGCACGGCACTACAATAGGGTCAAAGTCCGCCGTCTTCTAAAGTTATTCCTTTTCTCCAAACTCTCTCTCTCTTCTTTCTCTCGAAACTCTCACCAGCTTCATTCTCCAAACTCACTTTTCGTTCTCTCCAAACTCTCTCCAGCCGTATTCTCCAAACTCTTTCCAGCTGTATTCTCCAAACTCTCTTTTATTTGTGAAAAGTTATTTAACTCCTCACATTCTCCCCTTTCTTCGGAAACGAAATGAGACTTGCACCTCTTCTCCGATTGTTATCTTGGAGTTCTCTCTAGATCCGCTGTTCCGGATCACAGTTGGTCCTCCTTCCCTCGACGTCGCTCCTTCTCGTTCTATGTAGTACCCGCCCCAAGATGTTTCCCCCATAGACTTGATTTTCTTCTCTCCGGCCGCCTTCCTTGTAAATCTTTGTAGCCTTCGAGTCCTCTTGCTCCTTCAAATGGTTCCCTCGACGCTCACAGCTCGTACCTGAGTCCCGTAGAGTATAGGTGGATGACTTGGGCGTATGCTCGACGCTGAATCCGTTTCCCCTTTTTGGGATCCTTGTAAGTCCTTCTTTGTGTGTTCCTGTGCTACGCGGCGTATAGACGGATGACTCGGGCGCAAGCCTGACGCTGAATCCGTCTGCCTCGTAGTCGGGGTCCCTAGTATCCTTGGCCATTCATATCCTTGTGTCTTATCCTTGTGATTGTCCTTTCTGCGTGGCGTATGGATGACCCTTGCTTCGGCCTGACGCCTAATCCAGTTGCCTCGCAGTCTGTATCAATATGAAACCTTGTCCTAGTCCTCCGTTGTGTCCGCCGTCTGCTCGTTTGCCATTTCTGTTTGTTGCTGCTTAAGCTCGCCAATGTGAATCGTTCGGTCTTTCTTCGAATGTGTGTGGCGTATTATGCAGATTACCGGCGAGACGAAATTTACAACCTGTTACGGACCATGGTACCTCGAGGCTAGTTTCGCAGCAAATCCCTCGGCTGCTTTGCATAGGTGGTGTTCTTTGGCAAACACTATGCTGCCCACCTTTGGTGTCCACTGCCTCCTCCTTAGGTTGTAGTGTCTGGCTTGGTCCTGGGATGCTTTTTCCATATTTCGCCGTACACTTTCGAAGATTTCTTTTATCTTAGCGGCCTTCTCGTCTGGAGTCTCTGTGTTTCTCCCAGAGCCTAACGTTTCTCTGTCATATAATGCGTTTGGCAAACCGAGCTCCCGGCCTTCTGTGATCCTTTCCTGCGGATTGAGCTATCATCGTCTTTACCGTACGGTTAGCCCGTTCTGTTGGGTTTTCCTGCGGTGTGTAGAACGCCGTGAATTGCTGCTTTATTATTTAAGAAATCTTTGAAGGATCGACTTGTGAACTGGACTCCGTTGTCGGTTATCACTATCTTTGGAGCTCCATACCTTGATATTATGCGTTCTCTGAACGCTCTCTCTAGGGTCGAGGATTTCAAATCAGTTTATTAACATACACAAAAGTATGAGATATTATATAAAATGGTAGGCACTTTTCGAGGTAAAATTTGTTTGCCCAAAGAGGCTTATTTGTATCCTACTTTAATAATCTAGAGTCTAGTTTAAAGCTTAGTACTCACGGCAAAGGAAAATAATCAATAAAATTAATTGTGAAGCATTAAGGAAACAGTCATTCACAAAAGTACACAGATGCTTACTATCTAAATGGGAAGATGAGTTTGTAAAGAAATGTTCTCAGCTTAATGTAAATGAGTATTCGTAATTCGTAGTTGTAGTTTCGCTTATTCTGATCAGTAAAAAATTAAGAATAAACCATAGCGCCATCGCAATGTGAAGTCGAGGAAAAGTATACATTTGGCCTTTTTCGGTTTTTCAATAAGCTTAAAGCTGAGTGCTCACGGCAAAGGAAAATAATCAGGAAAATAAATTTAATTTCCTTTCACTGAAGATTTTTTTGGGCGTGAGTACCAGGTTTAAGAAAAATATAATTCACAAACGTACACCGATCTTATAAAATAACTTTCGTAGCTTATTGTCTATGAGTATTCGTAATTTGAAGTTGTAGTTGTTTCGGTTTTTCCGGTATGGTGGTTTAATTTCGATTTGTTCTACTCAGGTTTCTTTAAAGATCAGGTTTAAATCTTTAGATTTTTGTATAAAATATCACTTATGTTTCATATTTGAATCAATAAACAACTATACAAATATTCAGTTTCAGTACTTTTAGCTATTTTTCAGTAAAGATAAATGATAAGCTGAATTTTAGAAAAATGTTTCAACGGATTAAAAAGATTAAAATCTGATAGGTTTCGACGCCTACTAAGTAATCGATTGGTATAAGATTTTTAAAAAGCTTTTACAAATTATTCGCATAGTTTCTAGCATTAAATTTTGTGGTTCGCAAATGATATTGACACAGAAATGATAAAAATATTGTAAAAATGATAATCAAGTGAAGACCTTAAAAATTTATCAAACATCAAAAACCTCTACTTGTCCACAACATTTGATTTATAAACCAATAAAAACCGAAACAGACTTGGAGGACCTTTAAAAACAGTTTTAAAAATGTAAGTAAATGCATTAATTGATCGTTCATTTTGCTATTTTGAGGGCAGCAACAACATTTTGAGTTTGTCAGATTCGCTCATGAACGAGGGCTCCCTGTGATGCCGATGGGAATGGCACAAAAGGGCCTGCAACTCCGTGCCTCCACCATCTTCGTTAGCTGCCTCGTTTCTTTGCCTGCTAGCTGCATTTAGGATTAGCCTGAATGCCCACATCGCAGCTTGTTTTGCTGTTTCTACTCTGAGGTTTGCCCATGGACATTCCGGAATATGAGCTGTTTAGCAGGCTGCCCACATCCAAAGCCACGTCCAGTTCCTCGGAGGAGCAGCTTGGTGAGCCATTGGAGCGATTCCTTACATAATCTCTCTTAAAGTCCAGCTCTAGACCAGTGGTTTTATGATGGCTCTTGCGAGACTTCCTTGACTGACGACTTCTTGTAGAATTGCGAGATTCATTCGATTTTTTCATGGTCTTGAGAAAATTTTCCAGAGCCACCTGTTTGCTATTTGGTAGTTCCTTAATCTATATTCCATCGTGATCATCTCCGTTGTTGTTATGGAAAACCGATCGATTAACACCAGTATCATCTGATTTCCGTGCTTCGTTCTCGGCAATGACCCGACAAAATCCCCACATACTGTTGCCCATGGTTCCTCTGGTACCTGTGAGAGCATTTTCCAGCCTGCAGCTGATTGGGCTTGTATTTCAGGCAAATCTCACACTTGCGTACATGGGTCCTGGCGTCTCTGTGCATTCCTGGCCAGTAGAACCGGGATGCCAGGCGTGCTATTGTTCTTCTACTCCCAACAAGACCAGTGGATGGGGAGTCATGGTTTTCTTCTAGTACGGCTTGTCTTAGACCTTGCGGAATGCACAGTTTCCAAACCACGACATCTTCATTGCCCTCTCTGTAAGGAATGTGCCTATAGAGTGACTCACCTTCCATTACATAATCTGGATATTCTTGTGGTTGGGCTTTTATTTTCTCGCACATACTCCTGATCCAGCTGCAGCTATTGATCGGTTTTGCCGATGCGTCTTTCATGCCCCTAAGAGTCTCCGACAACGCTTGGGATAGGGCGTCTGCCACCACGTTCAGCTGTCCTATGTCAAAGTCGTACTGCTGTAACTCCAGGGCCCATCTTGCTATCCTTCCTGAAGGGCTTTCTATGCTGTATAACCACTTTAAAGCCATGTGGTCTGTAATCACTATAAAATAATAGCCCTGCAAGTACGGTTTCAGTTTTCTGATTGTCCAGAAAGTTGTGGAGTAATTTTTCTCCGCGCCGTTTAGTGTCCGGCTTTAGTATGAAATGACCCTTTCGCCGTCCTCTGTCTCTTGAGTCAAGATGGCACCTAAATCATATTCGCTGGCGTCCGTCTGAAGGATGAATTTTTTCTCGAAATCAGAGCACGCTAGCACTGGATAGACCACTAATCGTGCCTTTACCTCTTCGAAAGCCTGTTGGTGTTCCGGCGTCCATCTCCACTTTGTGCCTTTGCGTAGAAGATCATTAGTGGTTTTACTATACACGCAAAATCTGGCACAAATCGTCGGTACCATGAAGCTACGCCTAGGTATTGTAGTAGTTCTCGTACCGTCGACGGTGGCTCTAGTTCGGCTATGGCTACCTTCTCGGGATCTGTGCCTATCACTTCGCTAGTAACGAGGTGTCCGAGGTAAAGCAGCTCTTGCTTGAAGAATTTGCATTTCTCGGCGTTTATTCTTATGTTGGCTTCCTTGAGGCGCCTAAAAACTTACTTTAGGTTCTCCACGTGTTCTTTCAGCGTGCTCCTGATCACAATAATGTCATCTTGGTATGCAAACGCGTATGGTGAGATCTCCGGGCCGATTACCTGATCCAGAGCCCTTTGGAACGTGCCCGATGCTGAATGTAGTCCGAAAGGCATTACTTTCCATTGAAACAAACCTTTGCCGGGTACTGTAAACGTCGTATATTGCCTACTATTTACCTCCAA
Organism: Drosophila fuyamai; assembly: GCA_018153365.1. Classification (NCBI taxonomy): domain Eukaryota; kingdom Metazoa; phylum Arthropoda; class Insecta; order Diptera; family Drosophilidae; genus Drosophila; species Drosophila fuyamai. The sequence continues at coordinate 429,764 of JAECXW010000355.1, read as the reverse complement.
AGGAACTTGCCAATACCCGTCTATTAAGTCTAGACAGCTTATGTATTTTGCCTCTCTGAGTTGGTCCAGGATATAATTGATCCACGACATCTTTTTTGGACTTCGTCCAGTTGGTCCACTCTTGGGTTCTTAGGATAATACCTCTGTTTGATTGGTTTGTCGTCTTCCATGGTGATTTGGTGCTCGGCCACTGTAGATGTTCCTGACATAGTGCTGAAATCTGCTAGCTGTTTGTCGAGGAATTTATCATATCCTCTTCATCACTTAAATGTGAATCTACAGCCACCGACAGTCTTTCTTCCAGACATCCATTGTGCCGTTTTCTTGCCGGTATTCGCAATTCATGTCTGGCACATTTTATTTCCGCCCCGACTCCCGTGAGGAAATTCCATCCCAGCACCAGTTCATCCACTACTCCTGGAAGTATTAGCAGATTCATCTCCAATTGTTTGATTCCAAATTCCACCATGATCTCGAGCTGCGATCTTATTTTGCTGCATCTGCCGTCTGCCAACCTAACTTGCCGTCTTGTCCTTGTGATTCTTCCTTTGTCAGCTAGTGTGTCCGCAAGCTCCTCGTTAATGAAGATTGACGTGGCTCCCGTGTCAATTCTGGCCTTGTATGCGACATCTCCAATTTCAACGGACGCGGACAACTGCTGCTCTTCCTCGATCAGTTTGCCAGTTACTTTGGAGAGGCGTCACTTTGCGACCCCCGTGGGCTTCTGTGCGACTGGGATCGCTGCCCATTTCCCGCTTTGTGGCAGCACTCTACGCTCCTGACGCTAACTTTTGGGTCTTGGCATTGGGTTGCGTGCCATCTGAGTGGTGTTTGGTGGCCCCAATAATGTGTTCATTGGCTGTCTTTGTTGTGTTACATTGGCCGGTGTCCACTGGCCATATGACGGTGTTTGGTTTACCGTGCTGTCTTCACATCTCCTGCATGTAGTTTTTGGTGGTGCTGCCGTTTTGTTTCGTGAAAACTTGTGTTCGTGAACGAACTCTTCTCGCTCTTTGTCCATTTCTTCGTACTCGTCAGCCAGGATCATTAATGTGTCCCGATCATCCACTTTGTACGTTCTTAATGAAATTCTCAGGTCTGGTGTGCAGTTGATTATTTCTAGGGTCTCTTTTGGCGAGTACCCGAGTGGCCTCATCAAAGTCCGCATGTCCACCATGTAATCTTTGAACGGTTCCCTGAAACCCTGTTTCCGCTGTTTCACCTTGTCTGCCAACTTCGAGAAGAACCCTATCGGCAGAAAGTATGTCTGAAAACTTTCGCTGAACTCTCCCCATGTTCTCCAATGTTTATTGTTTGAAATAAACCATTTCAGTACTTTGCCTGGCAAAAGCTCAGACATTGCACATGGGATCATGTTCAGGTTCAGACCGTACGTGTTTGCGGACCACTCTATCTGTTCTAGGAATTCCAGTGGCTTCTCTGTGCCATCGAATTTGAACGACCATTCTCTTACTTGCTTTGCGATTTTGGCGTAATCTGGTGTGCTAGGACTTTGCTGCCCTGATTTCCTCTCTTGGCTTGCGTTTCGACTCCTGCCAGCTTCCTTCATGCTGTCCACTCCAAGACTTCCTATGAACTCCTCGGCGTCAGGGTTCAGCAATTTGACTGTTGAGCCTGACTTGTTGTCGTACTTCTCTTCCAACTCAGCCCAGATCTCTGATAGCCCTGGGTCATTCACATCGATTTAGCGTCGCTTGTGAATAGTTGTGTTTACTTTTGTGCTCTGAGTTTTTTTATTTTTTCAGTGATTTTGTGCGAGTGTTTTGTGTTCATTTTTTTACAAAGCTTAACCTAATATCTGTGTTAGAAATTTTAAATAGATCTCCCAGTAAACGGGTATGTGTTTATAGTTATTTTAACATTTTTATTAGATTAGTTTAATCTCGTAGCTTTGTTAGTGTAATTTACGCTCTCTATACTTGCTGGAACTCTTTTACTCCCTCTCAATCTCTCCCGCTCTATTTTTTAACTGTAACTTGCTCTCTATGAACTTCTGGTAGACTCTTTCGTTTATTTCTCTAAATCTCCCTCTCTCTCTCTCTCTCTTGCTTGCTTTACATTGTGTGCCAGTGCCAAATTTACTTAGAGATATTTTTCATATTTTTATTTTTTTATTTTCTTTAAACTTAAAATGGCTCTTGTCTGTTCTAAGAAAAACTTAGACCTGTCTTCAACTGAAGACCCTTTTATTTTTTGCTGGCTCTGCGATTCGATGATGCACGTTAAATGTGCAGGATTTACTGGCAGAGTTAAAGATTTCATTGATCTTAATTCTGGTCTCATGTGGTCATGTGGGTCCTGCAAGGAATTGGTAGTTGAGATGAGCGGTTTTATGAAGCAGACTCGAGACAGTCTATTGAATATCTCAGGAGCTTTTAAAAAACTCAATGAGGGGTTCAATTCCGTCTGTGCCCAGTTTAATAATAAAAAATTATTAACTGAGTCGCCTAAACGTAAAAAAGCCAGTTTAACCGCCGTTAATATGATTGTGGAATCCACCCCAAATCCGAACTTGGTAGCAGCTGTTTCTGCTGACACAGAGGTAAATGAACCAACTGTGCCTATGGATACAGCTAGTTCGGGCGGTGTCCCTGTCTTCAGAATAAAATCAGTACTGGCTAAGTCAAAGAATTCGTTGCCGACCGTACCGATAGGTACAGAGGGCACCGTTCCTGGTTCTCAGCCCAGTGAGGTTCAGACTGCTGCTGGGGGCGTAAGAAACTTTCAGTTGTTCCACAAAGGAAGCAATTATTTATTTCTAGATTCACCCCAGATACCACATCGGAGGATGTTTTTGAATTTATTCGTGAAAAATTCCCATCCGAGGATATTGTAGTTGAACAATTTCGATTTTCATACGCTCGTAGGATATCGTCTTTTAAAATATTTGCTCCGCCTGATGTGTTTAATGTGCTACTTTCTGAAAGATTTTGGCTTAATGATGATTTAATAATTAAAGAATTTGTTCCCAATAAACCGAGAACAAATAACAGGACTTCCACTGTGCCAAAAAACTAAAAAATTTATCTTTGGCGTATCAAAATGTAAGGGGACTAAATATGAAGCTTCAAAAGCTTTATTCTGACTCCTCTGCATTCACTGAAGATATTTTGGCTTTTACGGAAACTTGACTTAAACCAGAGATATCTGACTCTGAAGTTCTGTCAAAAAACTTTGATACTTATAGGTCCGATCGCCCCTCATGTAGGGGGGCGGTGTACTGATTGCCGTTACCTCTAGCCTAACATCTGAATGAATTCTCACTCATATCCCAAACGAAATTGAATTTGTAAGTTTGAAAGTTTCCTTGCAATCTGTATCTATTTTTGTTTCATGTTCTTATATTCCACCTGGCTCTGATCTAGTAATTTATGTGCACCATCTGTCAACAATAAAATCCGTACTATCCCTTCTTTCTAACAGAGACCTTTTGATTGTTTTGGGTGACTTTAATCTACCCGATATTTCTTGGTCTCCTCCCACTGACTCACTTGTCGCTATACCTTTATCCGCCCATGATGTTGTAGATGGCCTTTTAGAATTATCGTTACAGCAAGTAAAGTTTATACCAAATTCTTTAAATAGACAATTAGATCTTGTGTTTGTTTCAGACCCGTCTGAGGTCACGGTATGTAGAATTGACGCTCTTGTTGTACCTGAAGACCGATATCATCCAACAATGGAATTGACAATTTTCCTCTCCTGCTCTGATACCCTCTCCGCTTTAGTGTCCTCAACTAAAATGAGATGTTTTCGTAAATGTGACTATAATAAACTTAACGATATGATTTCTCATTATAATTGGACAGAGTTGTACAATTGTACAGACATTGAAAGTGCCACTGATCTATTCTATACAGCGTTAAATACTTTTTTTCCTTCAAACCTAAACAGGCCTCCTTAGTTTACCAATGCGCTTCAAAGACTTAAAAACCTTAAATCAAATACTTATAAAAAGTATAAAAAATCGGGTAAGCCATCAGATTTTTCGAAATATGTAGTGTCTCGATCGGATTTTAATGTTCTCAACAGTCATTCCTATTCTATGTATCTAAATCGATGTACATTTGAATTTTCAAATGATTCGAATCAGTTTTTCAACTTTGTTAATGTCAAGCGTAAGTCATCGGCATTGCCTTCATCGGTACGTTTAAACTCAACGGAGGCATCGACGGATTCTGAAATTGCTGATTTATTTGCTGAGTTTTTCCAAGCCACTTACAGTTTGTTAGCTTGGTCAAATGCGAACTACTCTAATCCCCTAAATAGAGCAATTGTATTTTTCCCCTTTAATTACTGAAAACTCTCTCTTAATAGATTTAGCAACAACAACGCCGACTTATTCTCCCGGTCCAGATGGACTTCCTGGATGTGTGCTTTAGTTTTGGGAGTCAATCATTTGTAAACCGATTCTTAAACTTTTTAATTTGTCTCAGTTTTTCAGTTTTTCCCACTATCTGGAAGGACTCTTTTATTTTTCCACTTCATAAAAAGGGCGCGAAGGCTGATGCAAAGAATTATAGAGGTATATCCAATTTGTCGGCAATTCCTAAAGCATTTGAACGTATTATCACTTCTCAATTGTGACATTTATTTTCCTCGCTTATATCACCGTGTCAGCATGGTTTTGTTAAGCGAAGATCGACCACCACCAACCTTCTTGAATTGTCATCAGTTGTAAATAAATGGATTTCAGAAAAAAATGCAGACTGACGTTATATATACAGATTTTAGTAAGGCTTTGACTCCGTCAACCACTCTCTTCTTTTATTCAAATTAGATCTGCTTGGGTTTCCTGGTAATCTATTAACTTGGATTTCAAGTTACTTGAATGGTAGGACTCAGAGGGTTATATTCAAGAATGCTGTTTCAAAATTGATCTACGTGACATCTGGAGTGCCTCAGGGAAGTCATCTGGGCCCTTTGCTGTTTACTTTGTTTATCAACGATATTCCCTCTATCATAACACATTCTCGTGCACTAATGTATGCTGATGATGTTAAGCTTTGTTTATCATATAATGATATAGCGTCGGGATTTAACTTACAGTAAGATATTGATAGTTTTCATAGATGGTGTGAGTACAACCTTCTAAAGTTGAACTACCTTAAGGGTACTCCTACGTTTATCAGTTACTTTCTTGTTGTCTGGCTTGTTGTCGTACTTCTCTTCCAACTCAGCCCAGATCTCTGATAGCCCTGGGTCATTCACATCGATTTAGCGTCGCTTATGAATAGTTGTGTTTACTTTTGTGCTCTGAGTTTTTTTATTTTTTCAGTGATTTTGTGCGAGTGTTTTGTGTTCATTTTTTTACAAAGCTTAACCTAATATCTGTGTTAGAAATTTTAAATAGATCTCCCAGTAAACGGGTATGTGTTTATAGTTATTTTAACATTTTTATTAGATTAGTTTAATCTCGTAGCTTTGTTAGTGTAATTTACGCTCTCTATACTTGCTGGAACTCTTTTACTCCCTCTCAATCTCTCCCGCTCTATTTTTTAACTGTAACTTGCTCTCTATGAACTTCTGGTAGACTCTTTCGTTTATTTCTCTAAATCTCCCTCTCTCTCTCTCTCTTGCTTGCTTTACATTGTGTGCCAGTGCCAAATTTACTTAGAGATATTTTTCATATTCTTATTTTTTTATTTTCTTTAAACTTAAAATGGCTCTTGTCTGTTCTAAGAAAAACTTAGACCTGTCTTTAACTGAAGACCCTTTTATTTTTTGCTGGCTCTGCGATTCGATGATGCACGTTAAATGTGCAGGATTTACTGGCAGAGTTAAAGATTTCATTGATCTTAATTCTGGTCTCATGTGGTCATGTGGGTCCTGCAAGGAATTGGTAGTTGAGATGAGCGGCTTTATGAAGCAGACTCGAGACAGTCTATTGAATATCTCAGGAGCTTTTAAAAAACTCAATGAGGGGTTCAATTCCGTCTGTGCCCAGTTTAATAATAAAATATTATTAACTGAGTCGCCTAAACGTAAAAAAGCCAGTTTAACCGCCGTTAATATGATTGTGGAATCCACCCCAAATCCGAACTTGGTAGCAGCTGTTTCTGCTGACACAGAGGTAAATGAACCAACTGTGCCTATGGATACAGCTAGTTCGGGCGGTGTCCCTGTCTTCAGAATAAAATCAGTACTGGCTAAGTCAAAGAATTCGTTGCCGACCGTACCGATAGGTACAGAGGGCACCGTTCCTGGTTCTCAGCCCAGTGAGGTTCAGACTGCTGCTGGGGGCGTAAGAAACTTTCAGTTGTTCCACAAAAGGAAGCAATTATTTATTTCTAGATTCACCCCAGATACCACATCGGAGGATGTTTTTGAATTTATTCGTGAAAAATTCCCATCCGAGGATATTGTAGTTGAACAATTTCGATTTTCATACGCTCGTAGGATATCGTCTTTTAAAATATTTGCTCCGCCTGATGTGTTTAATGTGCTACTTTCTGAAAGATTTTGGCTTAATGATGATTTAGTAATTAAAGAATTTGTTCCCAATAAACCGAGAACAAATAACAGGACTTCCACTGTGCCAAAAAACTAAAAAATTTATCTTTGGCGTATCAAAATGTAAGGGGACTAAATATGAAGCTTCAAAAGCTTTATTCTGACTCCTCTGCATTCACTGAAGATATTTTGGCTTTTACGGAAACTTGACTTAAACCAGAGATATCTGACTCTGAAGTTCTGTCAAAAAACTTTGATACTTATAGGTCCGATCGCCCCTCATGTAGGGGGGCGGTGTACTGATTGCCGTTACCTCTAGCCTAACATCTGAATGAATTCTCACTCATATCCCAAACGAAATTGAATTTGTAAGTGTGAAAGTTTCCTTGCAATCTGTATCTATTTTTGTTTCATGTTCTTATATTCCACCTGGCTCTGATCTAGTAATTTATGTGCACCATCTGTCAACAATAAAATCCGTACTATCCCTTCTTTCTAACAGAGACCTTTTGATTGTTTTGGGTGACTTTAATCTACCCGATATTTCTTGGTCTCCTCCCACTGACTCACTTGTCGCTATACCTTTATCCGCCCATGATGTTGTAGATGGCCTTTTAGAATTATCGTTACAGCAAGTAAACTTTATACCAAATTCTTTAAATAGACAATTAGATCTTGTGTTTGTTTCAGACCCGTCTGAGGTCACGGTATGTAGAATTGACGCTCTTGTTGTACCTGAAGACCAATATCATCCAACAATGGAATTGACAATTTGCCTCTCCTGCTCTGATACCCTCTCCCCTTTAGTGTCCTCAACTAAAATCAGATGTTTTCGTAAATGTGACTATAATAAACTTAACGATATGATTTCTCATTATAATTGGACAGAGTTGTACAATTGTACAGAAATTGAAAGTGCCACTGATCTATTCTATACAGCGTTAAATACTTTTTTTCCTTCAAACCTAAACAGGCCTCCTTAGTTTACCAATGCGCTTCAAAGACTTAAAAACCTTAAATCAAATACTTATAAAAAGTATAAAAAATCGGGTAAGCCATCAGATTTTTCGAAATATGTAGTGTCTCGATCGGATTTTAATGTTCTCAACAGTCATTCCTATTCTATGTATCTAAATCGATGTACATTTGAATTTTCAAATGATTCGAATCAGTTTTTCAACTTTGTTAATGTCAAGCGTAAGTCATCGGCATTGCCTTCATCGGTACGTTTAAACTCAACGGAGGCATCGACGGATTCTGAAATTGCTGATTTATTTGCTGAGTTTTTCCAAACCACTTATAGTTCGATAGCTTGGTCAAATGCGAACTACTCTAATCCCCTAAATAGAGCAATTGTATTTTTCCCCTTTAATTACTGAAAACTCTCTCTTAATAGATTTAGCAACAACAACGCCGACTTATTCTCCCGGTCCAGATGGACTTCCTGGATGTGTGCTTTAGTTTTGGGAGTCAATCATTTGTAAACCGATTCTTAAACTTTTTAATTTGTCTCAGTTTTTCAGTTTTTCCCACTATCTGGAAGGACTCTTTTATTTTTCCACTTCATAAAAAGGGCGCGAAGGCTGATGCAAAGAATTATAGAGGTATATCCAATTTGTCGGCAATTCCTAAAGCATTTGAACGTATTATCACTTCTCATTTGTGACATTTATTTTCCTCGCTTATATCACCGTGTCAGCATGGTTTTGTTAAGCGAAGATCGACCACCACCAACCTTCTTGAATTGTCATCAGTTGTAAATAAATGGATTTCAGAAAAAAATGCAGACTGACGTTATATATACAGATTTTAGTAAGGCTTTGACTCCGTCAACCACTCTCTTCTTTTATTCAAATTAGATCTGCTTGGGTTTCCTGGTAATCTATTAACTTGGATTTCAAGTTACTTGAATGGTAGGACTCAGAGGGTTATATTCAAGAATGCTGTTTCAAAATTGATCTACGTGACATCTGGAGTGCCTCAGGGAAGTCATCTGGGCCCTTTGCTGTTTACTTTGTTTATCAACGATCTTCCCTCTATCATAACACATTCTCGTGCACTAATGTATGCTGATGATGTTAAGCTTTGTTTATCATATAATGATATAGCGTCGGGATTTAACTTACAGTCAGATATTGATAGTTTTCATAGATGGTGTGAGTACAACCTTCTAAAGCTGAACTACCTTAAATGCAACGTTATGACTTTTTATAGGGGTACTCCTACGTTTATCAGTTACTTTCTTGAAAATACGCCACTCGACCGTATGTATTCAGTTAACGATTTAGGTGTTCTTCTGGACCCTAAACTTAAATTTAAATGCCACATAATGTCCACTGTTAACAAAGCCATGAGTGTTCTTGGGTTTATAAAGCGTTGGTCAAAAGAATTTGATGACCCTTAACGACCAAATTATTATTTACCTCCCTTGTATGTCCTATTTTGGAATATTTTTCGTCGGTTTGGAGGTACAAAAAAAATTTCTTATATTTGCCCTTCGTAATTTGAACTGGGATCAAAACGTAAGGCTACCTTCATACCAGAGTAGATTACTGTTACTTAATTTACCAACACTTGTAAATCGTAGAACAATGCTTGGTATTATTTTTAAGCAAAATCTTATAAGAGGTGATACTGATTCCGCAGAACTTGTAAACCGCTTAACTTTCAATGTTCCTGTTAGACTAACACGAAATTATATTCCTCTAAATTTGCCACGATGTACATCAAATTTTTGTCTGCACGACCCTTTCGCGTTCTTAGTAATAATTATAACAATCTTTATCATTTAATTTGCATTTCAACTTCTATCCCGTTATTAAAACTAATATTTTAACTCATTTGCTTTACTCTTAATTGTGCCTTTTATTTTTATTTGTGTCTTGCTCTTTTTAATTTATGTATTTTCCTCGCGAACTCGAATTTTTTGCCCAATTTGTTAATAGGGCCCCGCGCGTTACAATGAGGAACGTCTCCGTTGTCTTTGGCGTCGGGGCTAGGGATGCGTTACCGTTCCCAGACTAGGGTAAACAGGCACTGGGCTCCCAAAGCATACGCCTTTCGCAGCCACAGCCTCTTGTCCCTGGATCTGTCCCGGCCAGTCACACCAGACGCCTACACAGTTTCTACCTGACGGTTCAGGCAAGACGAACGCTTCCGCCCTCGCCTCTTAGCCGTAGACTGGATACGTCGGAGTATGGCTTGGTTGCTGCTGGGCTTGTGACGACTGCTCGTCGTTTCTTGTGTCCTTAATCTGCTCACGGCGCGAATTCCTGGCTCCGTTGTCCGAGTGCTCTTGTGAGACTAGGTGCAGCGGGTCTTTGGCTATCGGGATTTGGTCAGCTGCCTGTCTAGGACTCTGGCGGTGAACTACTGTGCTCTCGACGCAAACTCCTCATGACACATCCGGACGCGAGTCCTTCTGGGCTAGTCGCACCAGGGCCTGCACAATTCTCGCCTGCCGGTTCATGCGTATGCCGGAATTCGACAAGGCAATTGTTTTCGCACGGCGGCTGGTTCTGGACAACTTCCATTCCGAGCCCACGGTTCTTTGTCGAAGGACTCTTTTTTATTCAATTCTGTCGGACTCGCCGAGCAATACGCCAAGTTCAAATCGCAACAAGAATTAGAACAAAGCGCCTGGACTTAGTCGCGTGATGCCTTAAGGACCTCAGCTACCTGTTTCTCAGCTTGGAGACTTCAACTCTAAGTCCCGAACGTCTTGATGTAGCGATCTTGCTCCTTGTTGACTCGGCGCGGCTCTGCTTCGTCCTGATGTTAACTTGACTTGTGTTGTTCGTTGATTTGCTGCTTGTCTACTGATCTTGCTGGATTGACTCCTTGTGATCGACTGATCCCGCTTCCTGCGCTTGGTCTGCTTATATAGGCCGGCGTATCGCGTTAATTCTCGGCAATCTTCGGCAAGCCGGAGTTTATATACCCTTGCAGTTATTACAAATCGACCACATTCCGATTAATATTACTAAATATTAATATTACTAAAAACAATAAAGCTATTTCGGATTTGCGCTGCATTTTGCATCGTTTTTATGGCAGCTATATGATATTGTTGTCCGATTTTAATTTAATTAAAATCGTAATTCAATAATATTTAAATAAAACCAATCCCGAAGAACAAAAAAAAGTTATTTTTTTGTTTAAATTTTTTTTTCCGATTGTTCGAGCCCGATCCGGCTCTTTCCGACTTATATCCTGACTTTGAGCCTGTAGAATTCGATGTCTGACTGAATCTTGGAGCAACAAGGTATGCAGCTTAAAGCGTCGACATGTTTCATCTTTGTTCCTGTCTACTTGAAACTTTACTGCTCCAAGATTCAGTCAGACATCGAATTCTACAGGCTCAAAGACAGGATGAATGGATAAAAGCCATGTTTAAGGTCCTGGAAAAAATACCCTTGTCGACTTTTATCTGAAGCATGAAGTTCTTCACAAGAATCCTATAAAAGAAATAATCAACACAGCTCACCGACAAAGACACTTTGGCGTCAAAAGCACAATCGACTTGGTGCAGCACGATTATTACATCCCAGATTTAGAGAAGAAGGCTCAAACTATTGTGAAGTCCTGTGTATAGTTGGCGAGGCTAAGTATGGAAAAAAGTGGACTTCTTAAACGCGATAAACAAGCAGACCTATCATATTAACCACATTGGCCCAATGGATATGACAAAAAAGAGTACAATCATGTTTTAGTAGTCGTCGACACTTGTTTGGCTTTACCCCACGAAAAGTACTGTTGCTGACGAGGTACTGGACAGATTAGTAAGGCAGTCTGAAGTTTTCGGTAATCCAAGTCCTATAATCGCGGACCGTCGAACGGCATTCACAACCAATATGTTTCAGGAATACTGTAAGGATCACAATATCCAGCATTTGGTGATAGCCATCAACAGGATTGTCATCACTATATTGACGAAACTTTGTGCGGAAGACCCAAAAGCTTGGTATAAGCATGTAGGCAGGGTTCAACAGTATCAATTCCTCTCCACATATAAAAGTACTGTTGCTGACGAGGTACTGGACAGATTAGTAAGGCAGTCTGAAGTTTTCGGTAATCCAAGTCCTATAATCGCGGACCGTCGAACGGCATTCACAGCCAATATGTTTCAGGAATACTGTAAGGATCACAATATCCAGCATTTGGTGATAGCCATCAACAGGATTGTCATCACTATATTGACGAAACTTTGTGCGGAAGACCCAAAAGCTTGGTATAAGCATGTAGGCATGTAGGCAGAAGTACGAAGATATCTCTATTCAAGATTCTTACTGGGATAAATATGTAGACCAAGTATGATAAGGAGTTAGTCAAGCTGTTAGAGGAAGATTTGATAAATGAGTTGCAGGAAGAGAAGGAGGATATCGATTGGAAACTAAAGAGAACATCGCAAAGATTCAGGACGAGAATAGCAAGTCATTCAACAAATCAAGAAATCCAGAGTCTGAGTACAAACTCGGAGATTTAGTAGCTATTAAAATAACGCAGTTTGGTGAAGGATTGAGGTTGAAAAAGAGGTTCTTAGGACCTTACGCCGTGACTCGTAAGTTGAGACATGGTCGATACCTTGTCGAAAAGGTAGAAGATAATGAAGGTCCAAATAAAATGAACACTATTGCTGAATATATGAAGTTGTGGTCATCCTCATTCGGGTCGAATGAATTGTCAGGATAGCCGAAAATAGGATTGGCAGCCCTATTTTATAACAGATCAATTGTTTTGTTACATAACATTTTCTTTAGTGTTAAAAAAGGCGTAAAAACAGCTGGTGAACTGTATAAAAGAACTGTAATGAAAGAAGGATAAAAAGTGTATAATTAGTTAATAAACAAAGCCAACGGAAGCATTTCTCTACATATATGTGTTGTATAATTTCCAGACATAAATTATTTTGAATCATACAACCATACAAAATTCAGAAGGCTTGTTTCATTGGTGATTATTTAAGTATGCGTTACGCAAAATTTTGATATGGTATAAGCCGTTTTAGTCGACATAACAGACTTTCTTACAAATATATCGACTAATATAATCAATGAAGTTCAATTTTGTTTCTCACAGAAAGCAATAAAGTCAGAATTTTTAAATTTTGTTGTTGTCTTATTTGATTAAAATTACTACTTTTCATTTTGCGTTCAATGTGAATTTAAAAACTATATCAAATGAAAATTAGACAAAGCTTGCTTAAAACGCTAGATAAGTTTTTGCAGCGTTTGCTGTATTGCTACCATTCTTTTGGTTATAGTTACCAGTATTGCTTCTACGCCATTAGACAATTGTGTGTTTGCAGTTACATGTTGGCCAGTAGTTTCTAGATTCTGGTTCAATATTGGTTGCCGCACTGTATCAGCAGTGGTTTGCCGACCTGACAGCTTAGCTGCTAATTATTTCGGGTTACACAATTTTGAGCTGCAATTATATGTTGGCCTAGTCGACTTTTCAACTCTTTATAGATAGGACAACCACTGTAATTTGCAGTGTGGTTTCCCCCATAATTACTACATTTTTTGGCAGAGTGTGTGTGAGTTTTCGTGTGGCCGTATTCCCGACAATTCATACACTGCACAGGCCCATTTCTCTTATGGGGTTTCCCAACGGTGATCCTACGGTGCAATAGATATTGAAGCTTATAGATTGGGTGAACTTCATTGTTTTGCATACTTTCCGGGTCCAACTCTATCTTGAACATTAGCTGTGGAACTTTGTTTTTATTTAATATATTCCTAACCTGTTTGACGTTTAAGCTCTTTTCTTTAAGTCCAGCTATAATCTCATAGCTGTTCGTTTGACTGTGTGTTTGATATCGATCGATTCCTGTTTGTATTAATGATCCGTTAACTTTTTTTGTATTTCTGGGTTGTGTAGGAGCTAGTTTGTCAGTATGAGCTGACGAAGCAGAAACTGCAGTTGATGTGGTTGTTGTAGTGGTTGTTGACGTCATTAGTATCGAAGTCACCGCTTTAAATGAGGGCATTATTTGATTATCACTTATCTTGGTAATTAGAACATTTAGTAATTGATCATTTCCAAAGCACATTAGCACAAGTACCCATGCAACAACTTAACTGTGTTTTTAAACCAACTTCTTACTAGCCTTGCAACAGTAGTTGATAATATCTTTTGAAGGCTCGTTCCCGCAATTGCGATTTTTGAATTTTAGCTGCTTGTCAACAAACCCAGCTGACTGACTGTACGACCGTAGCACGCTTAATTCTAATGAACTTTCGAAAATGCAGTCACACTGCATTACGCCAGCGAAGTGGTTTGTCGATCTGTGTACTAGGCTTAAGTTTGTTCTAAAAATGTTTAGGAAATAATTAAAAAATAAAAGTCAATCGCATCGACTCAAATAAATTCAAAAAATATTATTTTTTCTTTTGGTTCTTTACAATCTGTGGTGTTTTAGGCTGGCAAAACGAAAAAATAAATATGGTTAAAATCAAAACATATCAAACGACCGCGTTCCTGGGTTAGAGTGGAGCTGCAGATGCAGATACTAGAGATGGCCCATGATATAATAACATGTTATTTTATCATGAGATGGCCTGGGGGGTGGAACTGATTCCCGAGTCGTGCTGGTTCATAGCGGAACTAGTAGTAAAGAGCGAATCAGAACAACCTAGAAGCTGAGGAGGAGTGGTTACTTGTGGCTGCAAGCGCCAATTTAAAATCTGGGAGTCTGTAAGAGCAAGGAATGCAATCGTTCAAAAAAGAGAACAAGTCGGGGAACAGTTTAGCCGAACCCTAATGGCAACAAAACGCTATCGGTTACTGCCTAAACTTACTGGTTTTTTTTTTTCATTTAATATCTCACCTTTTCAGAGGGCTCGGCAACACAAATTTTAAAACAACTCTCTTCCCGGGCCAACTGAGGGATCACTCGCGAAATGACTGACTTTTGCCAGATTTTTATTTAAGCGCAAGTCTTTCTTAAAATTTTTTTTTTTTTTGGAATTACTAAGTTGAAGTGAATGGATCCTCCGGCCGCCAAAAGGGAACAGAACGAATGGACGCCCTGAATTAAGCGGGAACCCATGTCGCTCTCCCAAAGGTGAATTTTCCTTCTGGAGAAGGTCTGACATTCGGCCCTGTTAAGCAATCTATCTAATTTGACCGGCGACCTCGACTTGGATCATTTCTCTCCTAGATGGCGCCTGCAACCTCGTGTTTTCTCTCATAGAGGGCGGGACTCTCAGCTTGCTTTGCTGGGACAAGCGTTACAAAAACCCCCCACGCAAGATCAGACTTGGGGGTCAGACCTCCAAGACTGATACCACCAAAGCTTGGCACAGCTATTGCTTGAGATCTTTCGTATGGTAGCGAGCCACAGAGCGACCCTGCAAATCCTCGAGGTCGTAATAGGAATTACCTATCTTTTTCCTTATCCGTGCCTTCAAGTAAGCTGGACCAAGTTTAACGTTATACCCCGCCTGAAAATTGCTCTGCTTGAAATTTTTCCTAAACACTTCCTGTCCCTCGGCATACGTCACTTCTCGCGACCTCAAATTGTAAGCCCGCTCATTTTTGACTCGTTGCTTTGCCATCACCTCCAAAGTCTTGTTTCTTACCAGATCCAATGAATCTTCTTTTGCAAGCATTGTCGATCTGTCGTCTAATAGGCGAAGAGCTCTT
Organism: Drosophila fuyamai; assembly: GCA_018153365.1. Lineage (NCBI taxonomy): Eukaryota > Metazoa > Arthropoda > Insecta > Diptera > Drosophilidae > Drosophila > Drosophila fuyamai. Next base: position 414,641 of record JAECXW010000355.1, on the reverse strand, counting down.
AATAACTTGTATGTAGCTCCTGAGCCGACAAACTGCTGTCCAAACACCATATAATACGGAGAAGTTCCTATTCTGGAATGCACTGCCGTCCTTAACGCGCAACAAATGCTACTGAGCTGTTCGACCCAGTTCTTCTGATCAGGCTTCACATATGAGCGTATTGCTGCGATTACCGAACGATTAACTCTTTCTGAGGCATTAGCTTGAGGAGAATATACCGCCGTCAGAGTGTGCGATACCTTGTACCTTCTGAGAAAATTTTGAAAAATCTTCGCCTTAAATTGGGATCCGTTGTCCGAGATAATGGTCTCCGGAACTCCGAACGTGTGGAACAAATCTTCCTGAAGATATTTTATTACCACATCCGCTGTCAGTTTCTTCACGGCTTTCAAAAACACAAATTTAGAATAGTGGTCTAGAACAATAAATATGCCGATGTGCCCACTTTTCGACCTGGGATACGGACCCAAAAAATCAATGTACAACTTCTGGAAAAATCTTTGCGATTCTACAGGTACTCCCATAGGTGGTCGCTGAATCTTATTCGCAGCCTTAGTCGTCTTACAAATCTCGCAAGCCAGCACATGAACCTTCACGTCTTTAACCAAAATCGGCCAGTAATAATATTTATGCACCCGCTCCAACGTTTTGTGAATACCTCCGAGCGATGCTAAGGGCTGATCGTGTGTCTTTGTCTAACACTTCCGGTACCAAATCTTGAGGAACCCATAGTTTCCATATATAGTTGTCGTGTAAAACTTCACCCGTAGCATGTTCGGTTTTTCTATATAAGCGCTCATCCACAACCTTAAGATCCGGTAATTTATCTTCACTTGCCCTTATTCGCTCCATCAATGACACATAATCACTTGACCTGAAAGCTGGCGACTCCAAGTCGACCAGAAGACCTTGACTAGCTTCTATGGCCGCCACGCTATCCTCATTCATCCTGGAAAGAGCATCCGGTACAACGTTTAATTTGCCACTTCTATGCTCAATCTTAAAGCTGAACCCTTGCAATTTTAGAGCCCATCTTGCCAAACGTGAATGCAAATCGGTCTGTGTCATAAGCCATTTCAAGGATGCATGATCAGTTATGACCGTGAATTCATGCCCTTCTACATAAGCCCTGAATCGTTTTATGCACACCATCACAGCCAATAGTTCTTGTTCAGTGACTGAGTAGCTTTTTTGCGCCTTATTTAACTTTTTGGATACAAAAGCTAAGGGATACTCATCAACCTCGACTGTTTTCTGTACCAACACACCGCCCACGCCGGTTTGACTTGCATCGCAATGAATAAAAAATGGCTTGCTAAAGTCAGGACTACGAAGTACTGGAGCGACACAGCATTTCCTTAAGTTTTTCGAATGCTTGCTGGCCTTCAGGAGTCATGGCAAACTTTTGTTTGGGCTTTATTAAATCTGTGAGCGGAGAGGCTACAGAAGCGAAATTGCCAATAAATTTCCGGTACCAACCAGCCATCCCCAGAAATCTTCTTAATGATTTAAGAGTCTTGGGCAGAGGGAAATCGACCATAGCCGCTATCTTATCAGGATCTGTACGGATCACCCCCTCTCCAACAATATGCCCCAAATATTTTACCGTGCGCCTACAAAATTTACTCTTCTCCACGTTCAGAGTGAGTCCCGCAGCTCTCACTTGGTTTGCCACTGTTTGCAAAACCCTCAAATGTGATTCGAAGCTGTCAGATACAATCAACAAGTCATCTAAATATACGAAAACCTCATTCCGAAGCTCGGCCGGGATAACCTTATCCATCAATCTGGTCATAGTTTGGGAGGCATTCGTTAACCCAAATGGCATGACATTATACTGGTATAAAGGCTTTCCCGGGATTGTAAATGCTGTCATTTCACGAGACTTTGGATCGAGCGGTATCTGCCAATAAGCATCTTTCAGGTCTAAACTGGATATGTACATAGCCTTTGGAAGTCTACTCAAAATTCCGTCTATTTGCGGCAAGGGATACGCATCCTTCCTAGTCACTGCATTGACTTTCCTACTATCCAGACACAATCTTACTTTTCCCGGTTTCTGCACCAAAACAACGGGTGATGACCATGCACTGTCCGATTCTTCAATCACCCCAAGCTTGAGCATTCTGTCTACCTCCGCATACAATAACTTTTCTACTGCCGGTGACACGGGAAAATGCCTTTGCTTAACTGGCTTAGCATCCCCAACATCTATGTAGTGCGTCAAAAGCGACGTTTTTTTCTAGCCCAGACACAGCAAACGAAGGAAATTTTGCTATGGTATTCCGCAATGCTTCTTTTTGGCTAGGCGACAGGTCATACGAGTCAGCGGCGGTTTCAGAAATCAACATTTCAGGCGGTAACAACCCAAATGCTGTCCAAAAATCTATCCCAAGGTACAGGTCTTGGCTAAGGGATGGAATGATGTGCAAATCGAGCTCTCTGATTTCCTGATTATACTGCACGGGAGTCCTTAATCTACCCATTACCTCTTGGTTCTTTCCATCTGCCGTGGAGGCAGCCAAAATACCTCGCTTAAATTTGATTTTACTTCTAATCACTTGCTGGGCTAAATTTCCTCCTATCACACTTATAGCAGCGCCTGTATCTAGCAACCCTAGGACCACTCTGTCGAGAACGCGAACTTCCGCATAAGGCCGCTTATCTGGTTGCTTATATCGGATTGCATTGATAGCTCTAGCTGCTTTCCAAAAATTCCTCATCCTTTTCGCACTTCGGGATTGTGAACGTTGCCGAGTTAATCGATTATTTGGTATATAAATAGGTTTTGAATTTAATAATGTCGGCCAGAAACATGGTTGACCGGATAAACTATAATCGGACGAAAACGGATTTTTGACCGATGAAACATTAGCAATTTGCTCTATCCGTTCGCTTCCTGATTGATCGTCGGCCGGCGACGTGGAACACACGGTGGCTGACGGGACTGTGTGTTCGACTTCCCGTTTTTTTGGCATTTACCACATGAAGGCTTATATACGTTTGGAGTACCACAGCCATAGCAAAAGATTTTCCTCTTGCTTTCGCAGTCCTGATACCGGTGTCCCTCTTTGTGGCAATTCCAACACACTAATGCCAAAGCGCCGATTACTAGATCTCCTTCTTGATCAGAAAACTCGGAAGCCTCATCTGACAACGCTTCCTCTAGCAATTCTGCCACCTGTTGGCGAAAAGGTGCTCCTTTCTGATACCCGTGAGTCCGCTTCACATCTTGCAAGAATGCTTCCCTACGCCTGCATATCTCCCGGATTCTGTCTACCGTTTCTATGGTCACATTTAATATTTCGTGACGGATTTCAGGCCTTAAATTTCTTTTGAAAATGTCCACTATAGTCCTTTCTGACAGTGGGGACTCTAGGGTATCCATTAACTGGACAATTGAGTCATAAAATGAATCAAAGGATTCCTTTTCCCTTTGTTTTAGATCACGAATGGCTTCAAATTTATCCACATCAGTCCTAGTGTCGCGAAATTGCTTTCGCAATGCCTCACATAGAGTACCCCAGTGAACCTGCCTTTTAGCCTTGTGGAATCTCCAGAAAAATTCACGGGCCTTGCCATCGAAGAGAATGTTTGCGTTGTTGCATACTAATTCAAATCTACTCTCTAAAGTTTGGTGGGTTAGTGATTCAACTCTATAGATAAAGTATCTACACTAATTCCGTCCGCGTTCCCATTAAATTTTAATTTCCACCCGTTCATGATGTGCCCGACTTTATCAGGCCTCTGCATTAAGTCACTTCTGTGAGTCTCCGCCGCATCCGACATTGTTGATCCTCGCCGCTCTACATCATGCACAATGGGGTCTGGAGTCGGATCCCTATTTACGTGACCTCCTGCTAACGGACCGAGATGTGCAGCTACATTGGACTGAATCAGTTGAGCCATCTGCTCCGATAATTGGGTCAAAATATCGTTTTGCATGGACCTAACTGCCTGAGCAACTATTGTCCCTATCGCTTCTGTGCTGACTGAAGCCTCATTAACCGCTGCAGCTTCTGAGACAGGTGGATCTTTTCTAGCCGTCGCCATTTTTGCCTTTTGACTCGTCCCAGCCGCCGATCCTTGCCCTTCAAAACACACCGTATTGGTCGGACAGGTTGCTATTGCTTTCGAGTGAGCCGCTATACAAGACTTGTGGAACTCGTGTCCACATTTGGTTTTGTAATAACTCCAGTGCATAAATCTTTCCCGCAAAGATTGCAATTTGCGGCTTTGCCCTGCCCATCCATCTTTACAATGCGCTCTTTCGATCTAAGTTATAGAGAGTTTCGCTTGTGATGCTCCCCGCTTAAGATACTTTAATCAGAAAGCTTAAACACTCTCTTTGGCCTCTCTCTCACCTAGGCTATTCCAAAAGAGTCAGTGAATTCTGAAATTCTGGTCACCTGATCAGCAATTTACAAAACCCTTATTTAGTTTCTCTTCTTTTATTTGCTGTCGCGAGAGAGTAAAAGCGGTCAACGACCTGGTACAATGCTGCTCTGATTGCTCTTTTCTAATTGCCCAGACTCTCTGTTGTAAAGCCAACTTGTTGCGCTGGTCAGTAATTGTAAATCAGAGAACAGAAACCTAATCAACTACCTAATATGAACTTAATCTTAAATGCAATATTTAAACAGAAATATACGAATTGACATAAATATAAACGATTGTAAAACAAACAAAATGTAAATATGTGTAAAATAAAAAAAAATCAAACGATCAAAAGAAATCATAAAAAAATTGTTTGCCTTCAAGCATAGTGGATCTCCCTTTCAAACCTTATCAGTAAATCTGTCGTCAACGAAATGCATGCGAAAAGAGAAACAAAACTGCATTAGCAGCGACGATCCGCTTTGACAGAGCGCAAGTGCCAAAAACAACGCTCGACTGTCCGCGTGTGCCTTGCCAAGCGACAAGACGACAATCGTTACGCCGCATTGTTCTGCTAGGCTGCTCTGTTTTTTTTTCGCGATCGCCGGTATACGCAAGGTTTTTGACTAAAACTAATCGCCTCCCTTGCTATTCCCCCTTCTGCTTAACCTTTGTCACACGTGGTCAGATCGCCTCTTGTAAAAAGGAGTGCTTGGTCTGCTTTTCCAAGCGCTTGACAAAAGGTTATTATTTTTCTATTTATTTTTTTGTGAAGTGCAATTAAAGAAAATGGTGGAGTTCTAATTTTTATTTCTCAGCCGTGGTCAGGTGATATGCCTAAAGCATTATCTAGCCTGCAATTTCCTAAGCGCCTGACCAACAAAAATTAAACTTCCCTATTTGAAAACCATCAACTCGCTTTGCTTACACCGTAAACCGTGGCCAGACGATCAACTGCGAGCAGTAAAATCGCTGTGGTCCTATGCGTTTCAACAATGTATTTTAGCGAGTGAGTTTGTTATTATTTTTTTTCTTGTGCAAAATTCAATTTACATTTGTGATCAGCAACCGTTGCTTGTGGTTCAGGCAGTCAGCTGAAATTCCAAAAGCCCACTGATATATATGTATGTTTGCTACTCTGTAAACTGTTTAATTGTTGAACTGTGGATGTATGTGTGTTTGTGTGTGTTTTAGCCATTGATAATATTGTGGCCTAAATTGGCCCTGAAGTTGGGCGCCAGATTATAATAATGTTATTTATTGATTAATTATAATTGTAACGGATTGCTTAGGTTGGTGTTGGGATGGGAAGAGACAGGCGCACGCATAATTTTCCGGCTACTTGCTCGTCGGCTAATGGGGTGGTATTTTTGCCGTCCTTTCCCTGAGGTACCTAACTTTTACATTATTATACTCGATATTTTGCGTGCTACGACAAGCTACATCGGGAGGACCACAACACAACATAAACACATTAAAACTAGTCTATTGGACATGCAAGATCGGACGACTATTTAACCCCAGATGTGGTGGGATTACTGATGCCCCTCCCTGCCTTGGCCATTCTCTGCATTCCCATAATCAAATGGAATTTTTAATTTTCTTGTTCTTTTTGGTGAATGGCCCCTTTGGGTTTCACAGGGCGATCGCACTAGCCGAAGGCAAAACTACTCGGGATTAATACATTATAATTATTTTATTCCTTAGTGACTAATAAAATGGTTAAAATTAAACATAATGTAAATAGATGAAATAATGAAATACAATGTGCGTGCAATGAGTATATGTATGTGTGTAACAAAGAAACAAATGAAACAAACAAAATGTGAAGGTGTTTAAATTGGACATAAAAATCTTGTACGACAAAAGAGAATTGAAAATCGCATTGTGTTTCGTCAAGCAAAGGACATTTAATAAACAAGCTAACGCAAACGGATCAAAGAAAAGATTGGCAAGCTTTGTTGCGGTTCTTTATTTTGATTTTTAATATGTTTGTTTTAATTTAGACTTTTTTTTTTGGGATTGCGCGTTTAGATGAACGTTTTTGTTTTTGTGTGCATTTTTTTTCCTTTTTAAATTTAAATATTTAGGTAAAGAAATTAATACATCGGAGCCTAAGCCACCAAGTCACTCACCCGAACAATTCGTAGACATCCAACGGAGAAAGCGCTTTGGCCGTGGAGATCGAAGCTGTGGGAGTTAAAATTTTGTGCAAACAAAAAAATTATCTAAATGTATGGAAAAAAACAAATTTTTCCTTTTTTTTTTTAAATTCGCCAAGATCCGTGCGCATTTTTTCTTTTACATTTTCTTTGTTCTTCGACGGACTATTATTTTTCTCATTTGTTTTCCAACGACTTCACTCGCACTTTCGCTTAGCTTACTAAGATATAAACCAAAAAAAAACTATTCTAATCTTAAATTACTCTAAACATTCTTGTATTTTTTTTCCTTTTATTTTATATTTTTCTTGGTGCCTATCTGTCTTGCTTCCTTTATTGCTTATATATGCGCAGACAAATTAACTTGGGAGCATTCTCGCCATCCGTTTTGCGCAGTGCGGCTTCTTGGGACACAACGAAGAAAAGGCAATTGTGAGGCTTTTCTTATTGGCTTATATAGACGGTGGACGAAAATTCGGCTTAAATATTCATTTTTTTTTGTTAACTCCTGCGGCTAATTTCTCTGGGTGGCTTCTGAGTTTACGGCCTCAAAACCAAGACCTGGCTTTGGCCGGCAAGCCTTCGCGCAGGTGAATTTTATGCGCTTCTTCTGCTGCCAGCGAACTGTTGCGACTCCTCCGTCCCTGTCGAGGAACCGTTTAGCCGAACCCTAATGGCAACAAAACGCTATCGGTTACTGCCTAAACTTACTGGTTTTTTTTTCATTTAATATCTCACCTTTTCAGAGGGCTCGGCAACACAAATTTTAAAACAACTCTCTTCCCGGGCCAACTGAGGGATCACTCGCGAAATGACTGACTTTTGCCAGATTTTTATTTAAGCGCAAGTCTTTCTTAAAATTTTTTTTTTTTTTGGAATTACTAAGTTGAAGTGACTGGATCCTCCGGCCGCCAAAAGGGAACAGAACGAATGGACGCCCTGAATTAAGCGGGAACCCATGTCGCTCTCCCAAAGGTGAATTTTCCTTCTGGAGAAAGTCTGACATTCGGCCCTGTTAAGCAATCTATCTAATTTGACCGGCGACCTCGACTTGGAACATTTCTCTCCTAGATGGCGCCTGCAACCTCGTGTTTTCTCTCATAGAGGGCGGGACTCTCAGCTTGCTTTGCTGGGACAAGCGTTACAAAGACAGTAAGAGAAGCTCAACGATGGGGGTGTACTTCGCGGCCATCGACAACAGGTCTGCAGTTTGTAATTTGTCATCGTGTCTGAACTTAAATAAAAACAAGAAAGGAAAGCTAACTTCGGGCGGAGCCGAAGTTGAAATACCCTTGCAGAATATTCCGATTTATATTCTCCAAACTTATTCATTTGATGCATTCTTAACACTCATAAAAAATCCCAACTTTCTAACTTTAAAAACACCAAAGTTATGGCATTTCCAATCGTTCAGTTAAGTGGCGGCTATAGGATATAGTCGGCCGATCCTTATGAAATTTGGTAGGTCAGATTGATTGGCCAAATATAAAAGCCATAGAAAATCCCAACTTCCTAACTTTACAAATCCCAAAGTTATGGCATTACCGATCAATCAGTTATATAGAAGCTATAGGATATAGTCGACCGATCCTTATGAAATTTGGTAGGTCGGATTGACTGGCCAAATAAAATACCCATAGGAAATCCCAACTTCCTAACTTAACAAACACTAAAGTTATGGCATTTCCGATCAATCAGTTATATGGCAGCTATAGGATATAGTTGTCCGATCCTGGCCCTTCCGACTTATATACTGCGTGCAAAAGATCGAAGGCTGTGTGCAAAGTTTCAATTCGATATCTTTAAAACTGACAGACTAGTTCGCGTAGAAACAGACAGACGGACAGACAGACGGACAGACAGACGGACAGACAGACGGACAGACAGACGGACAGACAGACGGACAGACGGACATGGCTATATCAACTCAGGAGGTGATCCTGATCAAGAATATATATACTTTATAGGGTCGGAGATGTCTCCTTCACTGCGTTGCACACTTTTGACCAAAATTATTAAACCTTTTGCAAGGGTTTAATTACTGTATGCCGACAAAAATCGTTGTTATACTCTTGAGAAACACTTAACATTTATTAAAGATCGTTTAGTTTATCATAGAATTTAAACAGACTGCTTTAATTGCGAGAAATGTACTTAATCGAAATGCATCACACCTACAGCCCCGCACTTAAGTGTTGGCACACTTGCAATTTTTGACTTTAAATATTATTTTTAGGCTGTGTATCATTTTACGGATTCCCTTTTTTTGTAATTGGTTAAACAAAAGATTATTTATTTGAAAGGTATCATTAATTTTTAATTTTCCATACCGTTATTAAAGCTATTTTAATTTTTAATGAAAAAGAACTTTTTTCGTGACACAAAAGTCTTGGCACAGTTAAAATATTTTCGGTACGATTTCTATATTAACCCGGATCTGGTCATACTTTCTTAAGAAATATTTAACGGTTATCCCGTTAAATAACATGTGATCAAAATTTCAAAGAATTTTTGCTGTATTGGGCTTTTTTATGCATTTTATTTTGAACTTTTTAAAAAACGGAGATTAAGCGCAAGGAATCCAACGTAGCTCAAAGAAAAATTGTCCTACATCGAAGGAAAATCCTTCGCCAACATAATGGAAATCAGCCGATTTTCCATCCGAAGCATCGTGCAAAGTTTTAAGGGAGCTTCCAGTTTGGCGAATGCACCTAGATCTGGACGGCCCAGGATTTTGACTGACCGGGAACGCAGCCAACTGATTCGAAAAGTAAAGGTGGATCCGAAAATAACCTCTTCCCAGATTGCCGCAGAGGTTAAGAATAAGTTTGGGAAGGAAGTTCACCCCATGACTGTGCGAAGAGCCCTGCACGAAGCTAACTACCGCAGTCGTACAGCTAGAAGGAAGCCATTGATCTCCGATGTCAATAAAAAAAAGCGCTTAGCCTATGCCAAGGACTTTTTGGGCAAGCCAATTGAATATTGGGATCAGGTGTTGTTTTCCTATGAAAGCAAATTTAATATTTTTCGATCCGATGGCCGTCAGCAGGTGTGGAGAAAGACAAACACTGCTTTGGATAAAAAAAATTTGCCGCCAACAGTCATGGTGTGGGAATGCATGTAATCTGCGGGTGTTGGGGAGTTGGTATTTATTGAGGGAATCATGGACAAGGCTTATTACCTCAATATTTTAAAGGTCAACCTTAAAAAAATGCCTCAAAACTAAGCATGTCGAACTCGTTCACATTTATGCACGATAATGATCCAAACCATACGGCCACAGATGTTCGCATGTGGCTCACTTACAATACCGCACACGTTCTGCCACATCCCCCACAAACACCTGATCTCAACCCTATCGAGCACCTGTGGGAGGAATTGTATAGGAATATAAGAAAGCATAACATTTCATCAAAAAATGATCTTGCAAAAATGAAACTGGTACATTCCATGCCTAGACGTCTCGAAGATGTCATTATACAAAAAAGACTACAAACCAAATTTTAAATTATAAATTAAATGTAAAAAATAGTATAATTAGGTTAAGTGTGCCAAGACTTTTGTGTCACGAAAAAAGTTCCTTTTCATTAAAAAATAAAATAGCTTTAATAAAGTTATAAAAATATAAAAATGAATGGTGCCTTTCAAATAAAAAATCTTTTATTTAACCAATTACAAAAAAAGGGAATCATTAAAATGCTACACAAGCCTAAAAATAACATTTAAATTCAAAAATTGCAAGTGTGCCAACACTTTAGTGCGGGACTGTAGTATAAATCATGCATCCAAATCGTGCTAGTACCAACGCTGTCGGGAAAAGAAGAAAATAAAAAGAAACCGATGTTTAAATGCTTTTATTTTACAAAATGTTTTCCTAATTATTTAGGGATCTCTCCTATAACAGCTATGCGATAAAGTCGTACCATATTTTAAATTAAAATTTAATTTTCAACAAAAAAGGAAGCAATCTTCGGCAAGCCGAAGTTTATATACATACCCTTGAAGTTATTACAAATCGACCACATTTCGATTTCTATGCCTAAGTTTAAAGCAGATAGGTTTAAAACTGAGTGACTAGTTTGCGTAGAAACGGACAGACGAACATGGCTAGATCGGATCGACTCTCCTGGTGATGCTGATCAAGAATATATATATTTTATAGGGTCGGAAATGTTTCCTTTACTGCGTTGCAAACTTTTGACTGAAATTATAATACTCTCAGGAAGGGTATCAAAATTTTAGATCTGGTTAGTTAAGTTAATTATATTTAAAGTTATTTTTTTATAGATATGTAGCTTTAAAATTTAGTTTGAGTAGAAACGGACTTAAGTGCGTGTGTTATGACGTGGTGAGGGGCTAAAAGAGAAGTCTGAAAAAAGAAAAAGAATAGGTTGCAAAATACTCAGTTTTTCTTGGACTAAACATAAGCTGACCAAAAAAAAAATCGACATATCATTTTTCAAGTAGCCAGAGCTCCTTTTACTCGGGTAAAATGGTGGTAAAGGAATTTTAAGATTACATTTAAATGAAGGGGGCCGAATCTAGACTTCCCAGTCGAGTTCACACCAGTGTGCCATCTTCCTCTTAAGCACTTTTAAAAGCCTTAATTGCCGCCGGAACCTCACGTCGGAAGAACTATTTGTTGAAGAATTCAATAGTAGCGACAGTAATCGTTTCCTGGTTGTTTGAAATATTTATTAACCTTTGGCTGAACTTTCTGATTATTTAATTAATTGTCCGCAATTAATGGCCGGTTTGGCCGACTTCTTAAAAATTGTTTAAGAAGTAGGCCCATTGAGGGTATAGGCCGGCTTACTATAAAATGTATGATATTATATACATATGTGTTTTATAATTTCCAGACATAAATTATTTTGAATCATACAACCATAAAAAATTCAGAAGGCTTGTTTTATCGGTGATTATTTTAGTATGCGTTACGCAAAATTTTGATATGGTATAAGCCGTTTTAGTCGACATAACACACTACCTTACAAATATATGTATATAGACTAATATAATCAATGAAGTTTAATTTTGTTTCTCACAGAAGTAAAATAAAGTTAGAAGTTTTAAATTTTGTTCTTGTTTTATTTGTTTAAATTACTACTTTTAATTTTGCGTTCAACGTGAATTTGAAAACAGTAGCAAATGAAAATTAAATAAAGCTTCTTTATAACGCTAGATATTATAAATAAATGAAAATGCTGCCATCCCCGGCTTTCACATTATTTCCACAATATTCACAATAGTAGTCTCCATAACCTTTTTGTTGTATCGTTTTTTGGTGTCAGTGGGTTATCGGCGGATCAAACTACTTAGATTCGATTGGAAATTAAGTAGATGAGAACAGCAATTGCAATGCAGCCAAGAGGTAGAACACGGTGCAGTAGTTGGTTTCCAGGTGGTGTGTGCTGCTGCTTAAGGTGCGAAATTTCATCGCGAAGCTGCTTGTTGCTACTTTCCGAATTCTCAAGTCGTTCTTTGTAAACTATCAGTTCTTCCTCCCGCTCCATTTGTAAATTATTTATGGCAACGATATCCTCACTCCAAGCATTCTCAGTGCTATCTTGACCATGTTCCTGCCCCGAAGTCTGTCGTTGCTCACTGCTTATGATTCTGTTTTTTTGCAGCTTTGCAATAGCATTGTGTTCAATCTCCTGTTCAAGCTGCTCCTGTAAAAACTTGATCTGTTCTTGCATGCAATGAATTTCGCCAGTCAACCGCTCCGTCTTTTCCTTGTATGAATCACATTCCTCCTGTAACATTTCTATGGCTTGCTCTGTGGGCAATTCATGTGTTATATAAAGATTTTCCCCGGCGTGCACCAGCGTCTTTTGGTTTTCTATCTTGTAAGCTGAAGAGCAACTTGCAGCCGGATCCGCAAAAGGTTCAGCAATACCATTGGACACATCATACCTTGGAAAATTGTGTGCAAGCTCATTGCTAATTCCCATACTAAGCTCAGTTGCGACATCCGAAGCCTGAGCGTCAAGATTTTCCTTCACCTCCTTAAGTTCGCTTTCAGAATCTTCGTCGTCATCGTTGAAGATTGCTCTCAGCACTGCGGAGCCATCTTCGCCCTTGGTAAGATCAGAGTTCTTAAGCAACTTAATAACACTTGATTTTCGGATGACCTTTTTCAAATCTATTTCGCTTAAGTTTAGCTTTTTGTTCTAGAAATGGGAATACATATTTACAAACAGTTTCAAGTGGGCTGTTATTAAAATTACCATCTTTTGTTTTTCCGAATCTTCAGACTGATCGATGCCAATCATGTCATCTTGTGGTCCTCCCGTAAGATCCTCGCCAACACTTTCTATTTCTTTTTCATATTCGTCATCATCGGGAATAATGGCGTCCAATTGCTTTAGGACATTTTGCTCCTCCAACTTCTGTTCGCTATCATACTCAACAATGGATTTTTGGAGGTGCGAAACCTGCAGACGCAGTTTTTCCAGTTCGCCATATTGCAAGCTAATTTTCTCTTTTAGCAACTCCAAGCTATGCTCCTCCTGTTCTTTAGCCTCTTGTTGTTGACGCAAAGATTCCTGTTTATACTCAATGTACTCCTGCTGAAGTTGCTCTAGCCGAGCGTTGAAGTCCTGCAGGGTCTGCTTCGATGTAACTATCTGGGCGCGCAATATGCCGCACTCGTTTTCTGATGTAGCGTAGGCCAATTCCATCTTGGAGAGCATTTGCATAGCATCGCACCGTTCCTGGTAGACCTTGCGCAGGGCCTCTTTGGCAGTCAGCTGGTAAGTGGTTTTGTCCTCAAGAAGCTTAACAACCTTCGAAATCAAAAATAATAAATCAATAATCTAATCACGCCAGACGGAATTTTGCTTACCTCGTTACGTAACGCGTTCTCTGGAACGTTCTTCTCCATCATTTGCAATTTCTTTTCCAGAAGACTTATCTTGTGCAATAACTGGTCTTCAGATATCATACTCTGCCAACACATGGCAGAGTTCTTCCGGGTAGAATCAAGGATGCCTTGCAAGCTGCTTAGCTTAGCTTTCAGCGTCTTCTCCCTTTGCGCCGCCTCTTGAAGAAAAGAGTTCAGACGCTGAACTTCGTCGAAGCTGATGCGGTTTGGGCCTGTCATTATCTGGTCCGCCTCTATTGAAATGGCCTCCCGGCCATCGGGTAAAAAGAGGGTGACACGAGCTATGATGCAACCGTGCACCTCCTGGCGGGAGTTCTCGATCACTTCAACGCCGAACTTGACGGTGTCGCCATAATGCAGTTCCGCAGGATCATTGCCCAGCTTGTTGTCATTGATAAAAGTACCATTGCTCGACTTTGTGTCCTTGACCCAAAAACGACCATCCGGGGTATACCACAGAATTGCATGATTTCTTGATAAAACCTTGCAGTCGAAAATCGCGTTTCCCTCGCTTGCTTTGCTTTTAGCAATGAGGCGACCCACTTTGCAATCTTGGTTTGGTTGCAAAAGAATAGACCTTGTCTCAAACTTGTGCGACTTGGGTTCGCACTGCAATACGATTTTTGCATCACCCGTGCATATCGCGGAGGCCGACTCAGATCCTATGCTTAGATCTACGGAGACCGTTGGTGCCACGGGAGCGACCATCAAAGTGCCGCAATCCATTGTCGACTCTCTTTGTAAAACATTTTTGTTGAGTAAGCCCAGCGAACTGTATAAATTGTCAGAAGTAGTAACTCCCCCGACTCCAGCGATGTTTGCATGCTGCACCGAATTCATGGTAATGTGTAGCACTTGTTGAGGGACTTCACAGGGCTTATGCACAGTCGAACTATGATCGGGGCTGCTCACGCTCTGCAAGGTGTTGGTGTTAGAGTCACAGACTTGCACGTTGTTGTTTTCCTGGTTCTCGATAGCCTCCTCGTTGTTACTGTCCCTCTCCATTATATGAAAAAGTTGTTCCTGTTCTATGTTTTTCGCCGTTTCCACGTTTGCGGTTTGCTGGGCCTTCTTTCGCTTGACAGTCAATTCCACTCCCACCTCGGCTGTAGGTCTTGTTGTTTTAGAAGATTCCGTGCTTGTGCTTGTCATGCCCCCGTTGCTTAATGTTGCGACTCCGGCTACTCCTGGTGCTAGTGGCGGCGACGCTGGATTTGGCTTCTGGTCATCATCCTTATTGGTCAACCAGTCGTTACTCACCAAGACCATCACTGAACGTCCAGATTTACACAATGTGCGAGGGTGCGAGAACAGAACGGAATTACAAGTTATTATTAAGGGAATAGAAAAGAGAATGCTTGGTACTTAAAATTCGAGTTTTAACTGTTTATTCAAAGAAATGTTGACACTGTAGAGTGAACTCTCAATATGGGCCTTTATTTTGAAGGTCGCTTATAAAGAAGTGTATACTTACACATAGATTAATATAATTCTCTTTGGCAGACCTTCCATATTTTTCAATCGTGTAAAAACACAAAAAAAATTTCTTTTTCGTAAAAAATTCCATTAAATTCTAATCGACCAACCCATACAAAAATCGGGTTGTACACAGAACGATCGGCTAGAGTTGGAGGAAGTCTCTTACGTGTCTGTTCAGTGTAGACAATGTAGCCATGGCCCTTACGCCACTTTAGGCACACAAAAACAAGTGTAAGAGGTCCCACCAGATCGACAGACTACTTCAGACCAGCGTCTTCGCGACGCCACACCACTAAATACAGGCGGGGGCTGATTTACGAGATTAGCGCATAACTGCGGAGGAATTGCAACGACCGGCTGGAGATGTTAGCAGTGGGATGGCGGGGTCACTCGCCTTATCGTTAACTGTCGGCAACCGAACCGAGAATTACATTATCTGGCTTAATTGAAATTAATTAAAATGTTGAGAATAGTGTAGGGTGGCTGGCGCCTTAGAATTTAGGATTTTAAAATGCCCTTGCGTTGAGCCGTGGAATTGGACTTACCTCGGGTTTTGGTTACTGTGCTTGATTTAATTTTGCAACTTGATTTATGTCCCTTCTTTCAACTGGCATCGGCTTAATTGCTTTTAGTTTTCTTTAACTCTTTCTAATCGTTAGGCGTACTATGTACGATTAGACGCCTATTATGAGTGTTCACTCGGAAAAGACTTTAAAAGCAAAGTTTGTTTATAGGGTAATCCCACAAAGCACATCACAGCGAAATAGTTGATTGCACTGAGAACGTATTAATCTCCAGTTCTAACAACCTAACCCCGCAAAAAGTTCTTATGCTGTCTTCCCACAGAGATCCACCCACCATCCACCATCCGTTGAACGGATGGTCCATAAGGTTTTGCCGTTCCGAAAATTCCCAGTTGGTTCCCCATCCGAATTTGACGGACTTTTTTATGCGATAGTTAGGCGATGTTCTTTCGGTGCAATTCTGAGTTCTTCTTCTTGACAGTGAAAATTGAAACATTCACTATGAAAATTTAAAAAATAATGGCGGGTAACTTTTTAAAAATGAAGGCGGCAAATCAAAAAATGCGGTTTTTACTTGTAATAATTAATTAACTGCTGATCCATCCATGTGGCAGCATTAAGAGTTGTTCCACTCTTTCTTAGGCGCATACCGTACTCACAACCTGGAGCACCTTGGAGAACGAGAGAACAAAAAACAAACATTTATATACAATAAACTTGATTTGTTACCATTTAGACAATATTGGGCAAAAGTGGTTCATTTTTTTTCTGTAGGCTGCCAAAAATCTGCAGACACATTAGTTTGATTTTATTGTTTGCGTAGATCACTTGCAGTCTGTCACCAAGTATCAGTTATAACGCTGTTGTACTCATTTTAAACATTGTGCAAAGTGCAACGGGCTAAAATGATGAGCCACAGCTGTTCAGATCAGCTGACATCGGATGGTGGATGGTGGATGTGCTCTATGGGAATCGGAGTTTCACATTTGTCAAAAATCCCAACCGTTTCAAACGGATGGACTCTATGGGAAGAGGGCATTACAAATAAAAATTATCGGAACATTAATACTTAATTAACAAAATTGTACTTTTTTAAAAATAAATTCTTCTGAAAAATGTCGTGAGAAAGTTCATATGTTAAACGCAGAGCGAAATAATATAAAACGTGTTTTGTTTCTCCTACCAAAAAGTATATTATTGAATTTAAAAATGTATTAACCAGATTTATTACAAATAAGTGAGACCCTGTTAAAAACCAACAAGAATGAATTTTACTTATATAACATATATATATCCACATATTGGGAGGTAGTCAAACCCAAGTAGACATTATATTGGAAACCAAAAGGTATAAGTTTTAAATATTTATATTTTAAATATTATATAAATTAAATGAGACAGAAAAGGCGTCACTCGGTGACGAAAATGAAACGGAGGATTTTGGAAACCAAAGCTCCCTGTTTTTTTTTTTCATTCACCATTCAAGTTTTATTTTCTTTTTTTGGAATTGCCCTTCTGTCCCATTTTACCGTTTTTGCTCGCCAAGATTAAAAAAATTTTGGCGTGCGCTTCTCACTGAACATTTTAAACAATGGCGGGAAAAAATTAAAAAACCCGCTATAGTCGATTGTAGGAGTTTACATTTGAGGTCAAAGTAACATTTATACTATCTAGGGTGCCTCTTGAAAGAGCAAAATGTTTCTTAGGTAAAAAATATACGGAAGATTACAATAAAAGTGCAGAAAAGTAGCAAATAATTATCAGTAAATTAATAAAACCACTGTTAAATTTAAATTTATTTATTTTTTTTTTTTATACAATGGTAGACTTGTCTTGCCAAGGTAGTTGATAATATCTTTCAACGGCTCTTTCCCGCAAATACGATATTTGAATGTTTACTGCTTGTCAACAAACCCAGCTGATTGACAGTACGACCGTAGAACGCATAAATCTGGTGAACTCTCGAAATTTTGCTTACACTGGAAAGTTTTTACGCCAGCGTACTTGTTGGTCGATCTGAGTACTAGGCTTAAAGGAATTCAGCGTCGACGTGTGAAAGATTTTTAGGAGTATATTTATATTCAAATATATTAAAATTTATTGAAATATTTTTAAATTCAAGCAGTTTTATTTGTTTTGTATTAATAGTTATGTTTTTAGCTTTAATTTAAAAATGTAAAACGAAACTCTGAATTAAATATGCATAAATTAGTTTTTAAGGTGTATAAAAGAGTCTTACATCAAGCTTTACTGCCATATATACATAAATGCAATTTAAATAAACATCCTATTAATCATAGAAGTTATTTTGACACACATTTAGTTTCTTACCCCGAAATTGATTTCTAGACGAAAATCGTCTTCTCAAACAAGTACTCACACAAGCAAGTGCATTCTATTTTTAGATTTTTACGCTCTCAACTTTGTGAGAGGGGAGAGAGCGAAATTTTCGTCGCCACCAAAAAAAAAGCTGCAAGTGCAAAACCAACGTATGGCCGATATCCACCTTATGCTCTCTTCCCATTGAGTACATCCGTTCGAAACGGTTGGGATTTTTGACAAATCTGAAACACCGAATCCCACGGAGCACATCCACCATCCGATAACAGCTGATCTGAATACCTGTGGCTCATCGTTGTGATACTTAGTAAAGGACTGGATGCGATCTACGCGGACAACCAAATGGAACTAATATGACTGCATATTTGGGTCAGCCTGCAGAAAAAATATGAACCGCTTTTGTCCAATATTGTCTAAATGGTAAACAAATCAAGTTCATAAATATTTGTTTGTATTTTGTTTTATTATAATTTCATATTTTATTTTATTTTGTATGTTTATGTTCGTCAAATTTAGATGGGGAACTAACTGGGAATTTTCGGAACGGCAAAACCTTACGGACCATCCCTTTAACAGATGGTGGGAAGACTGCATTATCTTAATGCTGTCTTCCCACAGAGATCCATCCACCATCCGTTGAACGGATGGTCCATAAGGTTTTGCCGTTCCGAGAATTCCCAGTTAGTTCCCCATCCGAATTTGACGCACTTTTTTGTGCGATAGTTAGGTGATGTTTTTTCGGTGCAATTCTGAGTTCTTCTTCTTGAAATTGAAATATTCACTACGAAAATTTAAAAAATAATGGCGGGTAACCTTTCAAAAAGGAAGGCGCCAAATCAAAAAATGAAATTTATACTTGTAATAATTAATTAACTACTGATCCATCCGTGTGGCAGCATTAAGAGTTGTTCCACTCTTTCCTAGGCGCATACCGTACTCACAACCTGGAGCACCTTGAAGAATGAGAGAACAAAAAACAAACATTTATATATAATGAAATTGATTTGTTACCAATTAGACAATATTGGGCAAAAGTGGTTCATATTTTCTCGGCAGCCTGGCAAAAATCTGCAGAACTATTAGTTCAATTTGGTTGTTCACGTAGATCACTTGTAGTGTGTCACCAAGTATCATATATAACGCTGTTGTGCTCATTTTAAATGATGTGCAAAATGCAACCGGCAAAAATGATGAGCCACAGCTGTTTAGTTCAGCTGTCATCGGATGGTGGATGGTGGATGTGCTCTGTGGGAATCGGAGTTTCAACGGATGGACTCTATGGGAAGAGGGCATAACTTTCTACATTCCTTGCTTTTAATTGTCGCCTTGCAAGCCGCGTGGCCTGGACCTTTTTAACTCCACACTTTCGACTTGTCAATGCGTTGATTTATACATATGTTTTTTCCTATTAATGTTTGCTTTAATCTGTGCCTGAACGAATATTTTTTTATTTATTATTTTAACAAAATTAAATGAAGTATACAATACTAAATGTAATGAATTTTTATGAGTACTAGCTCGACTCGAAACGTGTGTATTTTTATCTTATATGATTAATTTAGCTTGTTTGACCAATTTGTTAATGTTTAATATATTGTCTTGGGAGGAGGTTTTTAAAAGGTCTGATCATAGAGTAAGAAACTATATAGAGGTTTCATTTGCTCTGCCCGGGCCTCTGCCAAAGCTCTGCTGAGAGCCATGTTCGAAGCTAACTTCTTCTAACTTCGGTTTCTCACCACTTCTAACATGTGCGAAGCACAAGCAATAGTATGGGGAGTTTTCGTACCTATCCTAAGGAATAAGAGCGAGCAGTGCAGCAATAAGAATTCACCATGGGCATGGAATGAAGCTCGATTCGAACAAATGAAAAACTCTCTTTTTTTCCATTTTTTCCCTACGTGGCATCACTGGCAAAGTCACTCGAGAGCGCGGGCAGAGCAAATGAAACCTCTATATAGTTTCTTACTCTATGGTCTGATACTCGTTGTGTGCCAAATATGGAAAATCGAATGCTTATAATCGGCTGCATGTGTCCTGGAGGGGATCCACCGTAAGATCATTACCGCACAGTTGGCATATAGTCCGCGATGCTCCCATCAGTATGTGTTGGTGAGTGGATTGAGTGTGTCCGATGCGTAGGCGGCCCTTCAGTACCGTTCATCACTTTTAAATCGATGAGTCATCACCAAAAATGCATCACTGCTAATGATTAATCGATGAATTTGTATACAAATTAGTTATGAATTTAACACTGTAATGTCCTAAGAGTTAATCAGTGAAAAACTCATCACTGTTTAATCAGTAATTCATCACTCTTGAATCAGTAGTTCCTCACTCTTTAATCAGAATTTACTGATGAAAATGCGATGAAATAGTGATTAAAATGTGAGGAATTACTAATTAAGGAGTGATGAATTACTGATTAAAGAGTGGTGAATTACTGATTAAAGAATGATGAATTACTGATTAAAGAGTAATGAATTCATTGCATTTTCATCAGTAAATTTTCATATAAATTTCTTTTTATATTATTACATTATTTCATTATTATTTCATTTATTTCATATACATATAACTAATTTTTTCCTATTTAAGGGGTTTCGAGGGTGTTGGGGATTTTGGGGGCGATGGATGTGCTGGGGTGTTGGATGATCTGAGCTCGTTGGATGTGCTGGGGGTCTCATCTCTCTTAAGCACCTTTTTCTTCACTGCGTGAAGGTTTTTTATGCACCTCATCGGCTTTGTGAGGGCTTTCTTTGGCTTACGCGATTCAACATGTCCGATGGCATCTAAAATGATAAAATGTTAATAAAAGTCCGTCCAATCCTTGAGTACTGTTCAGCAGATTGGAGTCCTCAGTATGGTGTACATATAGACCGGATAGAGTCTGTGCAAAAGAACTTTTTATTATTTGCTCTACGGGGCCTTAACTGGAATGCAAGCCTTATTTTACCATCCTACTCTAGTAGACTTCTCCTAATTAATCTACCATCCTTAGTAAACCGTAGAACGATGCTTGGCACAACTTTTATCTATAAACTTATTCACGGGGATGTGGAGAGTCCCGAGTTACTGGGTCGCATAAGCTTCACCGTGCCTAATGGAATTAACAGGAACTATGTTCCTCTTACATTAAATATTTGTAGATCTAACTTTCATATGCATGAACCGTTTAGAGTACTGTGTAACGACTATAATAGACTATACCACATTTTTTCTACTACCGACTCTTTGCCAAGCTTAAAAGCATTAATTTTATCTTACTTAGCACAAAATTAGTATTAGTATTTAGTCTCGTACGTATTTCTAATCTTAGTCTGTCCGCTTCTACATTGTGCTTTTTAACTTCTCGCGATCTCGTTTTTACGCCTTTAAGGCTCCGCGCGTAACAAGCACTGCTTGGTGTCGTAAGGGCCACTTGTTTGCGCTAATCTTAGTGCATCAACGTCCGAAATTAAATTAAAAAAGAAAAACAATCATTCATAAAAACTTACTCAACAAACTTTGAAAGAAATTCGGGAATGATTTCAACCTTTTCTTTTGTTTGCTGCCATCTAAGTTGTAGTTCCTTATCATTTCGGCCGGCAGAACGTTGGTAAGGGTCCGGCTCAATTTTTGTTGACCCAGAACCCTTACCATGTACTTTTGCTGAACAAATGAAAATGAGTATATTAACCGAATATGTACAGTTTAAGTAATAAAAAACGTACATATTTTTCAGTTTCCAAAATTAAATTGCTTTTCGCTTCCATGAGCTTCTCGTCGGGTCTATAGGAAATATTAACCATCATTAAGCACTTAAAACTTTACTTAATTAGATAAGAAAAACTCACCTGAATTTTTGATTTAAGCTTTAAGTTTTTCACTTTTTACAAAATAAACCGCTTAGTTCTGCTAAGTAAATGCCGGTGCAAGTGAAACCACGAAAACAGACGCGTGCCTTATGAAAAAAACAAAAACAACTTTGGACAAGAACAAGGGCACCGTTAATCCTATTGCTCTTTCCTTTGTCTAATTTGTCTTTACATGTTTCGCGTCGAAGCATGTCCGACTATGCAAAATATTCACGTAACTTAAATTCACTTAAAAAAGGAATCCATACCTTTCAAAACGGTCATAATCATTTTATTTTTACAAAGTATTTCCCTTAAATAATATAATTAATAAGAATCGATGACTACAATACAAAAATTATGCTAATTTATTTTCAATGGTGTATAAAGGTCGTTGTGGTTTTAATACATTGTCCTCCACCTCTCATTTTATGGGGAGAGAGGCAGAGTAAAAAAGGGAGATGGGAATTTTTCTGCGTTTCCTACGATCGGCGACTGAGAGCTTCGGCTCTGCCTGCGTCGCACCCGGCTCTGCCGACTTTGCCTTTGGCTTTGCCTGCGTCGTAGTGATGAATTTCGGAACTGCAGGGGGGATAAATGTCCCGCAAGACCTGGGCGGAGGGTTGAACTTGTTACAAGATGGGTATAATGTTTGATATCTGTGGACAAAGAGTGCCCATTCGGAGATTTTCTTTTCTTCAAGGTGTAGCTTAATTTGGCTTTGTATGTCCTTGGCATTAAACGGGGTGAAGAGAAAGGATAGTGCATTTATTATTTCATTGGCGGCCTTGTCGGCAAGTTCGTTTCCACTAATTCCTTGGTGACTGGGAACCCAAAGTGTGGAGATTTTTGTTTGAGGTGAACTTAGAATATGCCTTATTTCCAGTATTGTGTGATCGTTGTGTTCCACGTTGCGTAGGGCGGATATAGATGAGAAGCTATCTGTGCAGATAACAAATTGTCCAGGGTTTTTAGAGGCGAAATGGCATGCTTTTAATACGACAAACGCTTCGGCGGTGAAAATGGAGTTGTAGGACGGAAGCCTTCTTCCTGCAATAATTTTTTTGTTGCAGTCAACCACAACAGAGGTGGTCGAGTCGGATTCTCTACAACCATCGGTGAAAATCCAGGTCTTGTGCCCGAGATCTGATTGTACACTTAAAAACCGTTTTTGGAATTCTTGAGGACATGTATCTTGTTTAGCACCGCTGTAGATTTGAGTGATACGAATTTAAATTTAATTTAATTTTAGATGGTACGAATTTAAAAATATTAAATCTAGTTTCAAGCTGTTGTCTAAGAATTTTACAGTGTTGATGGAAAAGAAGTTTCAAGTCGAAGGTTATATCCAAAATTTTTAAGAAGTTGACATTTTTTATTTTGTGGTTGTTAAAGTCCAAGTCGGAAAGGTTACATCGGTGTTTGCGGCAAATATGTAGTAGCTGGTATTTATCAATAGCAAGAGAGGAACCAGAGGTTGTTCCCCACAAGTTAATTTCGTACAGTATTTCCAAACATTTTGTTTTAAGAGTATTGATATTTTTTGTATTTGGTAGCGTCGTCTGCATATACTGATATATGGATCTCTTTATGTCGAGATCAAATTCTATTGATTTTTTCAAATGCTATCATAATTAAAACTACAGAAAGTGGAGAACCCTGAAGAATTCCGTTGTGCAAAATGTTGGAGTTCGAGGTGACATTGTTTATTTGAACCCTGAAAGAGCGATTGGTCATGAAGGCCTTGACAAGGATGTAAATCCTTTAGTAAAAAAGGAGAGACTTTTTCCTTTTGCGCTTGCTATTGAGGTTTCTATTTCCAGAAGGGTGAAATTGGAATCTAAGCTTGTAGCGGATGTTGATAGTGAATTTGGGAGATTAGTTTTTGATATGCTGCAGTTTTCAGCTGCTCGAATGGCTTTGGTCATGTGAGCGACTTGCTAATTTAGGCAACCGGCTAAGAGCTGGTTTTTCGCAGTTTTCATTGAAGCGATTCCAGTTTGCTAGGTCAATCTTGAATTTGGGTAACGGGAGAGTATTATCGGGGTGGGTTGGTGCAGAAATGCGAGTGGTTATCGGTGATCACTGCCATGGAGGTTATCTGATATAAAACAGCTACATCTATGAGCGGGAAGTTGTGGAAAGAACTAGTATATCCTTTAGGGGAAATTAAATTAGGGAAATTGTATGGAAGATGGGTTTTCTGCAAAAATATTATATCGGGTGAATGGTCTTTTAGAAGGAGTGTAAGTTTGTTGTAGTTATTAAAAATATCATGGATATTCCATTGTAATATAGCAATTGGCATGATAAGATTATATAGATTTTATTCTTGCTTGTTTGTTATGTTATGTATTTAAATGTAGGGATGTAAAAAAGGAGACGATCAGGACATAGAGTCGTGATCGTCCATTGTTACGTCAGAGTATGTAGGGCTGTTTGTGGTGTGTGAAGAGATAGATTCTTTTGATTCTGATATCAACTCAGGAGGTGATCCTGATCAAGAATATATATACTTTATAGGGTCGGAGATGTCTCCTTCACTGCGTTGCACACTTTTGACCATCATTATAATACCCTCTGCAAGGGTATAAAAATAATGACTTTAGTGTGATTCAGATATAGATATTTTATCGGGCAGGCGGGAATTGAATTTTTACGTGTGTGAGTCTTTTTTATTTTTGTTTCGTGAGATTTTATTTTACTTTTTTTTAAATTTGTCATCATATTTTTTCTTTTCTATTTTTCTCTCGGTGAATGCTTGTATATTTTCTTGCAAATAAAAGTTGTCGATTCCTTTTTTATCCGGCGATAAGCAAGGTGGGCCGTATTATTCCGTTTTGGTTTATCGCCTAGTAAGGTACGTTTGCCACACAATCCACTAGGCGGCCCTTTCTGTGCTGGTAACACTGAGCGTATCTAGTGAATTACCCACACCACTTTTCACGTTTTATTATTTTTTTATTATCAATCTGGGCCGCTCGTAAACAAGTTACCGCAGCGGTTATCAAAATATATATATTTTTTAAGTTTGTAACACCTTATAACGTCCGTGAATTCAAACCACAGCGGCGGTTTGGTCATTTCTTTTGTTTCACGATAACCTTTTGCGCTCGTGAATAAGCCGGGGAGGTCAGATACAACAGCAGCGGGTTAGTCATATTTTAACCTTTTTTTTCTCGCTTATTTGGAATCGTTTTTTAATATTCTCTTTTTCCCCTTTTTTGTTTCATTTATTTGGAATTAATTTTTTTAAACTTTTTTTCCTTTTCACCTTTTATATTTCATTTTCAATTTTATTCTTCAGAAAAAAACTTTTTTTTCACATGTACCTCTTGTACCTTCATGTTCCTTTTTCACACGCAACACACAATTCACTTTCCGCCATACCTTATCCTAGGGATCCTCGTCGCTTAATGGAGAGGTCCCTGTTCGGGCGCCAGTTAAGTCCTTCCCAAGGACTCCTGTCCTCGTGAGGACTGACTTATACCTAGTCATTAGAGTAATATTCCGTAATCGTCAGTCCCTTCCAAGTACGTGGCCAATTACCTTCCAGATGAGTGAGATGTCCAGAGTGTTCGTTTTACAACATTTGAATATGCTAGTTAGCCGGTCAAATTTGCTCTGCCTTCCAAGCGCTGCTCTATTACCGCCAGTTCTCGGTAAGTGCCCATCCCAGCGTCGACGTCGGCGTCAGCGTCAGCGGCCGGCTGGATTAAGCGTCAGTGGCCGGCTGGATTAAGCGTCAGTGGCCGGCCGAATTATTGCAGACCTTGCAGTTCTCACCGTGCTCCGTTCTCGTGGCCGGCGGATGTCACCGTGCTGAGTTTGCACGGGGTGCGGGGGGGTCGGTGCCCGATCGGCGGATGTTGCTGTGCTGAGTTGGCACGTGGTGCGGGGGGAGCGGTAGGTCGGTGCCTGGCCTGCGTATGTCGCCGTGGTGGTGTTGGCACGGGGAGCGGGGGCGGTAGAGTCGGGCGGTTAGCCCTATACTGTTTATTTATATACATATATTACAACGCATACCTGCCGGCCAGATTTATACATCAATTTTTTGCTACCTACATACATATATATATTAAATACATATATTTTACTAAATATAAATATATTACATAGATCGTATTTTCCATTATATTTGTTTTTTCTTCCAAATATACAATAAATAAAATTCTAAGACCGGCGGTGAAAACTTTCTGTTTCTAGTGTTTTTCTCTCTCTTTAATTCCAGAGGTTGTTGCGTGAGCGCGAACTGCATTTACGCACATAATATATTAGGTTGTTTGGTAATGACATACCGGTTTTTTTATTCAAATTTCGCGCTTCGCTTGTGAAGTCAAATATTATCAATCTGGCAATGCTGTATATCGTTTGAAATGAGATCCAGGTTAAAAAATTACAATCGATTGATATGGAGTTCACAAACGCAGAAATTCGGGCAATTTTGAAATATTATTTCGCTCAGGGAAAAACTGCGGAATCTCGCAGACAGATTATTGCTGTCTTAGGAGATAAAAAACTTTCGATTCAAACCGCCGAACAGTGGTTTAGGCGATTCCGAAGTGGCAATTTTGATACCGAAACCCCCAAGCCTTCCGGACGACCAGTGACTGTTGATACGGATAAAATCATGGAAATAGTGGATCGAGATCGTCATGTGACTATTAGAGCCAGCGCAGAGGAGCTGCAACTAAGCACGGAAACCGTATATAGGCATTTAAAGTCGAAAAATTTAACAAGAAAGGTCGATGTATGGGTGCCTCATGAGTTATCCCAAAAAAAACTTTTCGACCGTGTATCAATCTCTTTGTTGCACCGTAATAAACTCGACTCATTTCTGGATCGGTTAGTCACTGGTGATGAAAAATGGATCACATATGACAACATAAAGCGTAAAAGATCCTGGTCGAAGCTATAGGATATAGTCGGCCGATCCTTATGACATTTGGTAGGTCGAATTAATTGGCCAAATATAAAACCTATAGAAAATCCCAACTTCTTAACATAACAAACATAAAAGTTAAGGCATTTCGGTTCAATCAAGTATATATGGCAGCTATAGGATATAGTCGGTCGATGAAATTTGGTA
This sequence comes from Drosophila fuyamai, assembly GCA_018153365.1. NCBI lineage: Eukaryota > Metazoa > Arthropoda > Insecta > Diptera > Drosophilidae > Drosophila > Drosophila fuyamai. The sequence goes on along the minus strand of JAECXW010000355.1, from coordinate 387,948 downwards.
AGTCGGATTGATTGACCAAAAATAAAACCGATAAAAAATCCCAACTTCCTTACTTAACAAACACCAAAGTTATGACATTTCCGATCAATCAGTTATATAGCGGCTATAGGATATAGTTGGCCGATCCTTATGACATTTGGTAGGTCGGATTAATTGGCCAAATATAAAACCCATAGAAAATCACAACTTCTTAACCTAACAAACACCAAAGTTATGGCATTTCAGATCAATCAGTTATATGGCAGCTATAGGATATAGTTTGCCGATCCCGGCCGTTCCGACTTATATACTGCGTGCAAAGGAAAGAAGTGCGTGTGCAAAGTTTCAATTCGATATCTTTAAACCTGAGAGACTAGTTCGCGTTGAAACAGACAGACGGACATGCTTATATCAACTCAGGAGGTGATCCTGATCAAGAATATATATACTTTATAGGGTCGGAGATGTCTCCTTCACTGCGTTGCACACTTTTGACCATCATTATAATACCCTCTGCAAGGGTATAAAAATAATGACTTTAGTGTGATTCAGATATAGATATTTTATCGGGCAGGCGGGAATTGAATTTTTACGTGTGTGTGTCTTTTTTATTTTTGTTTCGTGAGATTTTATTTTACTTTTTTTTAAATTTGTCATCATATTTTTTCTTTTCTATTTTTTTCTCGGTGAATGCTTGTATATTTTCTTGCAAATAAAAGTTGTCGATTCCTTTTTTATCCGGCGTTAGGCAAGGTGGGCCGTATTATTCCGTTTTGGTTTATCACCTAGTAAAGTACGGTTGCCACACAATCCACTAGGCGGCCCTTTCTGTGCTGGTAACACTGAGCGTATCTAGTGAATTACCCACACCACTTTTCACGTTATATTATTTTTTTATTATCAATCTGGGCAGCTCGTAAACAAGTTACCGCAGCGGTTATCAAAAAATATATATTTTTTAAGTTTGTAACACCTTATAACGTCTATGAATTCAAACCACAGCGGCGGTTTGGTCACTTCTTTTGTTTCACGATAACCTTTTGCGCTCGTGAATAAGCCGTGGAGGACAGATCACAGCAGCGGGTCAGTCATATTTTAACCTTTTTTTTTCGCTTATTTGGAATCGTTTTTTAATATTCTCTTTTTTCACGTTTTTTGTTTCATTTATATGGAATTAATTTTTTTAAACTTTTTTTCCTTTTCACCTTTTATATTTCATTTTCAATTTTATTCTTCAGAAAAAAACTTTTTTTTTCACATGTACCTCTTGTACCTTTATGTTCCTTTTTCACACGCAACACACAATTCACTTTCCGCCATACCTTATCCTAGGGATCCTCGTCGCTTAATGGAGAGGTCCCTGTTCGGGCGCCAGTTAAGTCCTTTCCAAGGACTCCTGTCCTCGTGAGGACTGACTTATACCTAGTCATTAGAGTAATATTCCGTAATCGTCAGTCCCTTCCAAGTACGTGGCCAATTACCTTCCAGATGAGTGAGATGTCCAGAGTGTTCGTTTTACAACATTTGAATATGCTAGTTAGCCGGTCAAATTTGTTCTGCCTTCCAAGCGCTGCTCCATTACCGCCAGTTCTCGGTAAGTGCCCGTCCCAGCGTCGACGTCGGCGTCAGCGTCAGCGGCCGGCTGGATTAAGCGTCAGTGGCCGGCCGAATTATTGCAGACCTTGCAGTTCTCACCGTGCTCCGTTCTCGTGGCCGGCGGATGTCACCGTGCTGAGTTTGCACGGGGTGCGGGGGGGCTTTAGGTCGGTGCCCGATCGGCGGATGTTGCTGTGCTGAGTTGGCACGTGGTGCGGGGGGAGCGGTAGGTCGGTGCCTGGCCTGCGTATGTCGCCGTGGTGGTGTTGGCACGGGGAGCGGGGGCGGTAGAGTCGGGCGGTTAGCCCTATACTGTTAACTTATATACATATATTACAACGCATACCTGCCGGCCAGATTTATACATAAATTTTTTGCCACCTACAAACATATATAAATATATCTATTAAATACATATATTTTACTAAATACATATATATTACATAGATCATATTTTCTATTCTATTTTTTTTTCTTCCAAATATACAATAAATAAAATTCTAAGACCGGCGGTGAAAACTTTCTGTTTCTAGTGTTTTTCTCTCTCTTTAATTCCAGAGGTTGTTGCGTGAGCGCGAACTGCATTTACGCACATAATATATTAGGTTGTTCAAGAATGACATACCGGTTTTTTTATTCAAATTTCGCGCTTCGCTTGTGAAGTCAAATATAATCTATCTGGCAATGCTGTATATCGTTTGAAATGAGCTCCAGGTTAAAAAATTACAATCGATTGAAATGGAGTTCACAAACGCAGAAATTCGGGCAATTTTGAAATATTATTTCGCTCAGGGAAAAACTGCGGAATCTCGCAGACAGATTATTGCTGTCTTAGGAGATAAAAAACTTTCGATTCAAACCGCCGAACAGTGGTTTAGGCGATTCCGAAGTGGCAATTTTGATACCGAAACCCCCAAGCCTTCCGGACGACCAGTGACTGTTGATACGGATAAAATAATGGAAATAGTGGATCGAGATCGTCATGTGACTATTAGAGCCAGCGCAGAGGAGCTGCAACTAAGCACGGAAACCGTATATAGGCATTTAAAGTCGAAAAATTTAACAAGAAAGGTCGATGTATGGGTGCCTCATGAGTTATCCCAAAAAAACCTTTTCGACCGTGTATCAATCTCTTTGTTGCACCGTAATAAACTCGACTCATTTCTGGATCGGTTAGTCACTGGTGATGAAAAATGGATCACATATGACAACATAAAGCGTAAAAGATCCTGGTCGAAGCTATAGGATATAGTCGGCCGATCCTTATGACATTTGGTAGGTCGAATTAATTGGCCAAATATAAAACCTATAGAAAATCCCAACTTCTTAACATAACAAACACCAAAGTTAAGGCATTTCGGTTCAATCAAGTATATATGGCAGCTATAGGATATAGTCGGTCGATGAAATTTGGTCAGTCGGATTGATTGACCAAAAATAAAACCAAAGTTATGACATTTCCGATTAATCAGTTATATAGCGGCTATAGGATATAGTTGGCCGATCCTTATGACATTTGGTAGGTCGGATTAATTGGCCAAATATAAAACCCATAGAAAATCACAACTTCTTAACCTAACAAACACCAATGTTATGGCATTTCAGATCAGTCAGTTATATGGCAGCTATAGGATATAGTTTGCCGATCCCGGCCGTTCCGACTTATATACTGCGTGCAAAGGAAAGAAGGGCGTGTGCAAAGTTTCAATTCGATATCTTTAAACCTGAGAGACTAGTTCGCGTAGAAACAGACAGACGGACATGCTTATATCAACTCAGGAGGTGATCCTGATCAAGAATATATATACTTTATAGGGTCGGAGATGTCTCCTTCACTGCGTTGCACACTTTTGACCATCATTATAATACCCTCTGCAAGGGTATAAAAATAATGACTTTAGTGTGATTCAGATATAGATATTTTGTCGGGCAGGCGGGAATTGAATTTTTACGTGTGTGTGTCTTTTTTATTTTTGTTTCGTGAGATTTTATTTTACTTTTTTTTAATTTGTCATCATATTTTTTCTTTTCTATTTTTTTCTCGGTGAATGCTTGTATATTTTCTTGCAAATAAAAGTTGTCGATTCCTTTTTTATCCGGCGTTAGGCAAGGTGGGCCGTATTATTCCGTTTTGGTTTATCACCTAGTAAAGTACGGTTGCCACACAATCCACTAGGCGGCCCTTTCTGTGCTGGTAACACTGAGCGTATCTAGTGAATTACCCACACCACTTTTCACGTTATATTATTTTTTTATTATCAATCTGGGCAGCTCGTAAACAAGTTACCGCAGCGGTTATCAAAAAAAATATATTTTTTAAGTTTGTAACACCTTATAACGTCCGTGAATTCAAACCACAGCGGCGGTTTGGTCACTTCTTTTGTTTCACGATAACCTTTTGCGCTCGTGAATAAGCCGTGGAGGTCAGATCACAGCAGCGGGTCAGTCATATTTTAACCTTTTTTTTTCTCGCTTATTTGGAATCGTTTTTTAATATTCTCTTTTTTCACCTTTTTTTTTCATTTATATGGAATTAATTTTTTTAAACTTTTTTCATTTTCACCTTTTATATTTCATTTTCAATTTTATTCTTCAGAAAAAAACTTTTTTTTCACATGTACCTCTTGTACCTTTATGTTCCTTTTTCACACGAAACACACAATTCACTTTCCGCCATACCTTATCCTAGGGATCCTCGTCGCTTAATGGAGAGGTCCCTGTTCGGGCGCCAGTTAAGTCCTTTCCAAGGACTCCTGTCCTCGTGAGGACTGACTTATACCTAGTCATTAGAGTAATATTCCGTAATCGTCAGTCCCTTCCAAATACGTGGCCAATTACCTTCCAGATGAGTGAGATGTCCAGAGTGTTCGTTTTACAACATTTGAATATGCTAGTTAGCCGGTCAAATTTGTTCTGCCTTCCAAGCGCTGCTCCATTACCGCCAGTTCTCGGTAAGTGCCCGTCCCAGCGTCGACGTCGGCGTCAGCGTCAGCGGCCGGCTGGATTAAGCGTCAGTGGCCGGCCGAATTATTGCAGACCTTGCAGTTCTCACCGTGCTCCGTTCTCGTGGCCGGCGGATGTCACCGTGCTGAGTTTGCACGGGGTGCGGGGGGGCGGTAGGTCGGTGCCTGGCCTGCGTATGTCGCCGTGGTGGTGTTGGCACGGGGAGCGGGGGCGGTAGAGTCGGGCGGTTAGCCCTATACTGTTAACTTGTATACATATATTACAACGCATACCTGCCGGCCAGATTTAAACATCAATTTTTTGCCACCTACATACATATATAAATATATCTATTAAATACATATATTTTACTAAATACATATATATTACATAGATCATATTTTCTATTCCATTTTTTTTTCTTCCAAATATACAATAAATAAAATTCTAAGACCGGCGGTGAAAACTTTCTGTTTCTAGTGTTTTTCTCTCTCTTTAATTCCAGAGGTTGTTGCGTGAGCGCGAACTGCATTTACGCACATAATATATTAGGTTGTTTGGTAATGACATACCGGTTTTTTTATTCAAATTTCGCGCTTCGCTTGTGAAGTCAAATATAATCTATCTGGCAATGCTGTATATCGTTTGCAGAGCTCGCAAATAACTGTCAACCGTTACTCGTTGTCTTCAAATAAGTGTCTTCTCCTGACTCTTTACGAAAAGACTCAGAGAGCAACCGATTTATGGGTTCTTGAATGAGCTCGCTCGCGCTCAGAGCGAAACCGTTTATTTCTATACTGTTTTGTTCTGGTTGTTCAAAGACCGTTTTGTCGTGTTGAGTGAAGCAAAAGGTCTTTTGGTCTTTTAAATTAAAAACATTTTCTGAAACTTTTTTTTTACTTTTGAAATATGTATAAGAAATATGAAATCAAAATGTAACTTTATAACAAAAATATTTGAAAATAAATTTAAATTAAACAAATCATATTATTTCTTTTTCACAACAACGAGAGTAAATGTGAAGACCGTTTGCGTTGAGTTTTTCGGTCAATCGGTCTTTTGCTGACTCTCATTTTGCGACCATTTCTCGTTCCGCTCTTTACGCACTGCTCATTGAAAGAGCGATATACAAAAATCTCAACGAAAAGCGCTCAACAGAAAACATAAATGAAGACAGCAAGAGTCTCTTGCTCAGAGCGAGAGCGAGACAGTATGAACTTTTTCGGTTGTGCTCGCAACGAGAGCGCAGGAAGAAAAACGGTCAACAGTTATTTGCGAGCTATGATCGTTTGAAATAAGCTCCAGGTTAAAAAATTACAATCGATTGAAATGGAGTTCACAAACGCAGAAATTCGGGCAATTTTGAAATATTATTTCGCTCAGGGAAAAACTGCGGAATCTCGCAGACAGATTATTGCTGTCTTAGGAGATAAAAAACTTTCGATTCAAACCGCCGAACAGTGGTTTAGGCGATTCCGAAGTGGCAATTTTGATACCGAAACCCCCAAGCCTTCCGGACGACCAGTGACTGTTGATACGGATAAAATCATGGAAATAGTGGATCAAGATCGTCATGTGACTATTAGAGCCAGCGCAGAGGAGCTGCAACTTAGCACGGAAACCGTATATAGGCATTTAAAGTCGAAAAATTTAACAAGAAAGGTCGATGTATGGGTGCCTCATGAGTTATCCCAAAAAAACCTTTTCGACCGTGTATCAATCTCTTTGTTGCACCGTAATAAACTCGACTCATTTCTGGATCGGTTAGTCACTGGTGAAGAAAAATGGATCACATATGACAACATAAAGCGTAAAAGATCCTGGTCGAATCTATAGGATATAGTCGGCCGATCCTTATGACATTTGGTAGGTCGAATTAATTGGCCAAATATAAAACCTATAAAAATCCCAACTTCTTAACATAACAAACACCAAAGTTAAGGCATTTCGGTTCAATCAAGTATATATGGCAGCTATAGGATATAGTCGGTCGATGAAATTTGGTCAGTCGGATTGATTGACCAAAAATAAAACCGATAAAAAATCCCAACTTCCTAACTTAACAAACACCAAAGTTATGACATTTCCGATTAATCAGTTATATAGCGGCTATAGGATATAGTTGGCCGATCCTTATGACATTTGGTAGGTCGGATTAATTGGCCAAATATAAAACCCATAGAAAATCACAACTTCTTAACCTAACAAACACCAAAGTTATGGCATTTCAGATCAGTCAGTTATATGGCAGCTATAGGATATAGTTTGCCGATCCCGGCCGTTCCGACTTATATACTGCGTGCAAAGGAAAGAAGGGCGTGTGCAAAGTTTCAATTCGATATCTTTAAACCTGAGAGACTAGTTCGCGTAGAAACAGACAGACGGACATGCTTATATCAACTCAGGAGGTGATCCTGATCAAGAATATATATACTTTATAGGGTCGGAGATGTCTCCTTCACTGCGTTGCACACTTTTGACCATCATTATAATACCCTCTGCAAGGGTATAAAAATAATGACTTTAGTGTGATTCAGATATAGATATTTTGTCGGGCAGGCGGGAATTGAATTTTTACGTGTGTGTGTCTTTTTTATTTTTGTTTCGTGAGATTTTATTTTACTTTTTTTTTAATTTGTCATCATATTTTTTCTTTTCAATTTTTTTCTCGGTGAATGCTTATATATTTTCTTGCAAATAAAAATTGTCGATTCCCTTTTTATCCGGCGTTAGGCAAGGTGGGCCGTATTATTCCGTTTTGGTTTATCACCTAGTAAGGTACGGTTGCCACACAATCCACTAGGCGGCCCTTTCTGTACCCACACCACTTTTCACGTTATATTATTTTTTTATTATCAATCTGGGCAGCTCGTAAACAAGTTACCGCAGCGGTTATCAAAAAATATATATTTTTTAAGTTTGTAACACCTTATAACGTCCGTGAATTCAAACCACAGCGGCGGTTTGGTCACTTCTTTTGTTTCACGATAACCTTTTGCGCTCGTGAATAAGCCGTGGAGGTCAGATCACAGCAGCGGGTCAGTCATATTTTAACCTTTTTTTTTCTCGCTTATTTGGAATCGTTTTTTAATATTCTCTTTTTTCACCTTTTTTTTCATTTATATGGAATTAATTTTTTTAAACTTTTTTCATTTTCACCTTTTATATTTCATTTTCAATTTTATTCTTCAGAAAAAAACTTTTTTTTCACATGTACCTCTTGTACCTTTATGTTCCTTTTTCACACGAAACACACAATTCACTTTCCGCCATACCTTATCCTAGGGATCCTCGTCGCTTAATGGAGAGGTCCCTGTTCGGGCGCCAGTTAAGTCCTTTCCAAGGACTCCTGTCCTCGTGAGGACTGACTTATACCTAGTCATTAGAGTAATATTCCGTAATCGTCAGTCCCTTCCAAATACGTGGCCAATTACCTTCCAGATGAGTGAGATGTCCAGAGTGTTCGTTTTACAACATTTGAATATGCTAGTTAGCCGGTCAAATTTGTTCTGCCTTCCAAGCGCTGCTCCATTACCGCCAGTTCTCGGTAAGTGCCCGTCCCAGCGTCGACGTCGGCGTCAGCGTCAGCGGCCGGCTGGATTAAGCGTCAGTGGCCGGCCGAATTATTGCAGACCTTGCAGTTCTCACCGTGCTCCGTTCTCGTGGCCGGCGGATGTCACCGTGCTGAGTTTGCACGGGGTGCGGGGGGGCGGTAGGTCGGTGCCTGGCCTGCGTATGTCGCCGTGGTGGTGTTGGCACGGGGAGCGGGGGCGGTAGAGTCGGGCGGTTAGCCCTATACTGTTAACTTGTATACATATATTACAACGCATACCTGCCGGCCAGATTTAAACATCAATTTTTTGCCACCTACATACATATATAAATATATCTATTAAATACATATATTTTACTAAATACATATATATTACATAGATCATATTTTCTATTCCATTTTTTTTTCTTCCAAATATACAATAAATAAAATTCTAAGACCGGCGGTGAAAACTTTCTGTTTCTAGTGTTTTTCTCTCTCTTTAATTCCAGAGGTTGTTGCGTGAGCGCGAACTGCATTTACGCACATAATATATTAGGTTGTTTGGTAATGACATACCGGTTTTTTTATTCAAATTTCGCGCTTCGCTTGTGAAGTCAAATATAATCTATCTGGCAATGCTGTATATCGTTTGAAATAAGCTCCAGGTTAAAAAATTACAATCGATTGAAATGGAGTTCACAAACGCAGAAATTCGGGCAATTTTGAAATATTATACCGCTCAGGGAAAAACTGCGGAATCTCGCAGACAGATTATTGCTGTCTTAGGAGATAAAAAACTTTCGATTCAAACCGCCGAACAGTGGTTTAGGCGATTCCGAAGTGGCAATTTTGATACCGAAACCCCCAAGCCTTCCGGACGACCAGTGACTGTTGATACGGATAAAATCATGGAAATAGTGGATCAAGATCGTCATGTGACTATTAGAGCCAGCGCAGAGGAGCTGCAACTTAGCACGGAAACCGTATATAGGCATTTAAAGTCGAAAAATTTAACAAGAAAGGTCGATGTATGGGTGCCTCATGAGTTATCCCAAAAAAACCTTTTCGACCGTGTATCAATCTCTTTGTTGCACCGTAATAAACTCGACTCATTTCTGGATCGGTTAGTCACTGGTGAAGAAAAATGGATCACATATGACAACATAAAGCGTAAAAGATCCTGGTCGAATCTATAGGATATAGTCGGCCGATCCTTATGACATTTGGTAGGTCGAATTAATTGGCCAAATATAAAACCTATAAAAAATCCCAACTTCTTAACATAACAAACACCAAAGTTAAGGCATTTCGGTTCAATCAAGTATATATGGCAGCTATAGGATATAGTCGGTCGATGAAATTTGGTCAGTCGGATTGATTGACCAAAAATAAAACCGATAAAAAATCCCAACTTCCTAACTTAACAAACACCAAAGTTATGACATTTCCGATTAATCAGTTATATAGCGGCTATAGGATATAGTTGGCCGATCCTTATGACATTTGGTAGGTCGGATTAATTGGCCAAATATAAAACCCATAGAAAATCACAACTTCTTAACCTAACAAACACCAAAGTTATGGCATTTCAGATCAGTCAGTTATATGGCAGCTATAGGATATAGTTTGCCGATCCCGGCCGTTCCGACTTATATACTGCGTGCAAAGGAAAGAAGGGCGTGTGCAAAGTTTCAATTCGATATCTTTAAACCTGAGAGACTAGTTCGCGTAGAAACAGACAGACGGACATGCTTATATCAACTCAGGAGGTGATCCTGATCAAGAATATATATACTTTATAGGGTCGGAGATGTCTCCTTCACTGCGTTGCACACTTTTGACCATCATTATAATACCCTCTGCAAGGGTATAAAAATAATGACTTTAGTGTGATTCAGATATAGATATTTTGTCGGGCAGGCGGGAATTGAATTTTTACGTGTGTGTGTCTTTTTTATTTTTGTTTCGTGAGATTTTATTTTACTTTTTTTTTAATTTGTCATCATATTTTTTCTTTTCAATTTTTTTCTCGGTGAATGCTTATATATTTTCTTGCAAATAAAAATTGTCGATTCCCTTTTTATCCGGCGTTAGGCAAGGTGGGCCGTATTATTCCGTTTTGGTTTATCACCTAGTAAGGTACGGTTGCCACACAATCCACTAGGCGGCCCTTTCTGTACCCACACCACTTTTCACGTTATATTATTTTTTTATTATCAATCTGGGCAGCTCGTAAACAAGTTACCGCAGCGGTTATCCAAAAATATATATTTTTTAAGTTTGTAACACCTTATAACGTCCGTGAATTCAAACCACAGCGGCGGTTTGGTCACTTCTTTTGTTTCACGATAACCTTTTGCGCTCGTGAATAAGCCGTGGAGGTCAGATCACAGCAGCGGGTCAGTCATATTTTAACCTTTTTTTTTCTCGCTTATTTGGAATCGTTTTTTAATATTCTCTTTTTTTCACCTTTTTTTTTCATTTATATGGAATTAATTTTTTTAAACTTTTTTCATTTTCACCTTTTATATTTCATTTTCAATTTTATTCTTCAGAAAAAAACTTTTTTTTTCACATGTACCTCTTGTACCTTTATGTTCCTTTTTCACACGAAACACACAATTCACTTTCCGCCATACCTTATCCTAGGGATCCTCGTCGCTTAATGGAGAGGTCCCTGTTCGGGCGCCAGTTAAGTCCTTTCCAAGGACTCCTGTCCTCGTGAGGACTGACTTATACCTAGTCATTAGAGTAATATTCCGTAATCGTCAGTCCCTTCCAAATACGTGGCCAATTACCTTCCAGATGAGTGAGATGTCCAGAGTGTTCGTTTTACAACATTTGAATATGCTAGTTAGCCGGTCAAATTTGTTCTGCCTTCCAAGCGCTGCTCCATTACCGCCAGTTCTCGGTAAGTGCCCGTCCCAGCGTCGACGTCGGCGTCAGCGTCAGCGGCCGGCTGGATTAAGCGTCAGTGGCCGGCCGAATTATTGCAGACCTTGCAGTTCTCACCGTGCTCCGTTCTCGTGGCCGGCGGATGTCACCGTGCTGAGTTTGCACGGGGTGCGGGGGGGCGGTAGGTCGGTGCCTGGCCTGCGTATGTCGCCGTGGTGGTGTTGGCACGGGGAGCGGGGGCGGTAGAGTCGGGCGGTTAGCCCTATACTGTTAACTTGTATACATATATTACAACGCATACCTGCCGGCCAGATTTAAACATCAATTTTTTGCCACCTACATACATATATAAATATATCTATTAAATACATATATTTTACTAAATACATATATATTACATAGATCATATTTTCTATTCCATTTTTTTTCTTCCAAATATACAATAAATAAAATTCTAAGACCGGCGGTGAAAACTTTCTGTTTCTAGTGTTTTTCTCTCTCTTTAATTCCAGAGGTTGTTGCGTGAGCGCGAACTGCATTTACGCACATAATATATTAGGTTGTTTGGTAATGACATACCGGTTTTTTTATTCAAATTTCGCGCTTCGCTTGTGAAGTCAAATATAATCTATCTGGCAATGCTGTATATCGTTTGAAATAAGCTCCAGGTTAAAAATTACAATCGATTGAAATGGAGTTCACAAACGCAGAAATTCGGGCAATTTTGAAATATTATACCGCTCAGGGAAAAACTGCGGAATCTCGCAGACAGATTATTGCTGTCTTAGGAGATAAAAAACTTTCGATTCAAACCGCCGAACAGTGGTTTAGGCGATTCCGAAGTGGCAATTTTGATACCGAAACCCCCAAGCCTTCCGGACGACCAGTGACTGTTGATACGGATAAAATCATGGAAATCATGGAAATCATGGATCGAGATCGTCATGTGACTATTAGAGCCAGCGCAGAGGAGGCATTTAAAGTCGAAAAATTTAACAAGAAAGGTCGATGTATGGGTGCCTCATGAGTTATCCCAAAAAAACCTTTTCGACCGTGTATCAATCTCTTTGTTGCACCGTAATAAACTCGACTCATTTCTGGATCGGTTAGTCACTGGTGATGAAAAATGGATCACATATGACAACATAAAGCGTAAAAGATCCTGGTCGAAGCTATAGGATATAGTCGGCCGATCCTTATGACATTTGGTAGGTCGAATTAATTGGCCAAATATAAAACCTATAGAAAATCCCAACTTCTTAACATAACAAACACCAAAGTTAAGGCATTTCGGTTCAATCAAGTATATATGGCAGCTATAGGATATAGTCGGTCGATGAAATTTGGTCAGTCGGATTGATTGACCAAAAATAAAACCAAAGTTATGACATTTCCGATTAATCAGTTATATAGCGGCTATAGGATATAGTTGGCCGATCCTTATGACATTTGGTAGGTCGGATTAATTGGCCAAATATAAAACCCATAGAAAATCACAACTTCTTAACCTAACAAACACCAATGTTATGGCATTTCAGATCAGTCAGTTATATGGCAGCTATAGGATATAGTTTGCCGATCCCGGCCGTTCCGACTTATATACTGCGTGCAAAGGAAAGAAGGGCGTGTGCAAAGTTTCAATTCGATATCTTTAAACCTGAGAGACTAGTTCGCGTAGAAACAGACAGACGGACATGCTTATATCAACTCAGGAGGTGATCCTGATCAAGAATATATATACTTTATAGGGTCGGAGATGTCTCCTTCACTGCGTTGCACACTTTTGACCATCATTATAATACCCTCTGCAAGGGTATAAAAATAATGACTTTAGTGTGATTCAGATATAGATATTTTGTCGGGCAGGCGGGAATTGAATTTTTACGTGAGTGTGTCTTTTTTATTTTTGTTTCGTGAGATTTTATTTTACTTTTTTTTAAATTTGTCATCATATTTTTTCTTTTCAATTTTTTTCTCGGTGAATGCATATATATTTTCTTGCAAATAAAAATTGTCGATTCCCTTTTTATCCGGCGTTAGGCAAGGTGGGCCGTATTATTCCGTTTTGGTTTATCACCTAGTAAGGTACGGTTGCCACACAATCCACTAGGCGGCCCTTTCTGTACCCACACCACTTTTCACGTTATATTATTTTTTTATTATCAATCTGGGCCGCTCGTAAACAAGTTACCGCAGCGGTTATCAAAAAATATATATTTTTTAAGTTTGTAACACCTTATAACGTCCGTGAATTCAAACCACAGCGGCGGTTTGGTCACTTCTTTTGTTTCACGATAACCTTTTGCGCTCGTGAATAAGCCGTGGAGGTCAGATCACAGCAGCGGGTCAGTCATATTTTAACCTTTTTTTTCTCGCTTATTTGGAATCGTTTTTTAATATTCTCTTTTTTCACCTTTTTTGTTTCATTTATATGGAATTAATTTTTTTAAACTTTTTTCCTTTTCACCTTTTATATTTCATTTTCAATTTTATTCTTCAGAAAAAAACTTTTTTTCACATGTACCTCTTGTACCTTCATGTTCCTTTTTCACACGCAACACACAATTCACTTTCCGCCATACCTTATCCTTATCCTCGTCGCTTAATGGAGAGGTCCCTGTTCGGGCGCCAGTTAAGTCCTTCCCAAGGACTCCTGTCCTCGTGAGGACTGACTTATACCTAGTCATTAGAGTAATATTCCGTAATCGTCAGTCCCTTCCAAGTACGTGGCCAATTACCTTCCAGATGAGTGAGATGTCCAGAGTGTTCGTTTTACAACATTTGAATATGCTAGTTAGCCGGTCAAATTTGTTCTGCCTTCCAAGCGCTGCTCCATTACCGCCAGTTCTCGGTAAGTGCCCGTCCCAGCGTCGACGTCGGCGTCAGCGTCAGCGGCCGGCTGGATTAAGCGTCAGTGGCCGGCCGAATTATTGCAGACCTTGCAGTTCTCACCGTGCTCCGTTCTCGTGGCCGGCGGATGTCACCGTGCTGAGTTTGCACGGGGTGCGGGGGGGCGGTAGGTCGGTGCCTGGCCTGCGTATGTCGCCGTGGTGGTGTTGGCACGGGGAGCGGGGGCGGTAGAGTCGGGCGGTTAGCCCTATACTGTTAACTTGTATACATATATTACAACGCATACCTGCCGGCCAGATTTAAACATCAATTTTTTGCCACCTACATACATATATAAATATATCTATTAAATACATATATTTTACTAAATACATATATATTACATAGATCATATTTTTTATTCCATTTTTTTTTCTTCCAAATATACAATAAATAAAATTCTAAGACCGGCGGTGAAAACTTTCTGTTTCTAGTGTTTTTCTCTCTCTTTAATTCCAGAGGTTGTTGCGTGAGCGCGAACTGCATTTACGCACATAATATATTAGGTTGTTTGGTAATGACATACCGGTTTTTTTATTCAAATTTCGCGCTTCGCTTGTGAAGTCAAATATAATCTATCTGGCAATGCTGTATATCGTTTGAAATAAGCTCCAGGTTAAAAAATTACAATCGATTGAAATGGAGTTCACAAACGCAGAAATTCGGGCAATTTTGAAATATTATTTCGCTCAGGGAAAAACTGCGGAATCTCGCAGACAGATTATTGCTGTCTTAGGAGATAAAAAACTTTCGATTCAAACCGCCGAACAGTGGTTTAGGCGATTCCGAAGTGGCAATTTTGATACCGAAACCCCCAAGCCTTCCGGACGACCAGTGACTGTTGATACGGATAAAATCATGGAAATAGTGGATCGAGATCGTCATGTGACTATTAGAGCCAGCGCAGAGGAGCTGCAACTAAGCACGGAAACCGTATATAGGCATTTAAAGTCAAAAAATGTAACAAGAAAGATCGATGTATGGGTGCCTCATGAGTTATCCCAAAAAAACCTTTTCGACCGTGTATCAATCTCTTTGTTGCACCGTAATAAGCTCGACTCATTTCTGGATCGGTTAGTCACTGGTGATGAAAAATGGATCACATATGACAACATAAAGCGTAAAAGATCCTGGTCGTCTCAAACAGTGGCAAAGCCAGGACTGACGGCTTAGAAGGTGTTGCTGAGTGTATGGTGGGATATCAGAGGAATTATCCATTATGAAGTGTTGCCCTATGGCCAAACCATCAATTCTAACCTCTACTGTGAACAACTGGAGCGATTGAAGATTGCAATCGCTCGTAAAGGCGTTGTGTTCCATTATGACAACGCCAGGCCCCATACATCTTTGGTGACGCGTCACAAGCTACGGGAGCTTGGTTGGGAAGTGTTAATGCATACATCTTATAGTCCGGACATTGCCTCAAGCGATTAAAATATGTTTTTGGCCATGCAAAATTTTTTCGAAGGGCAAAAATTAAATTCAAGGAAAGTTTGTGAAAATCGAATCGCCGAGTTTTTTGCCAGTAGGGACAAGGACTTCTTTAGGATATGCCTCTACCATAAAAATGGCAGAAAATCATCGAAGACAACGGTACATCTTAAATTGGACAATGCTAACTATATTAAAATCGTCGTCAAAAATCAATAAAGAAACCGGTAGGTCATTACCAAACAAAATAATATATATATTTTTTCCGGTGAGACCAAAAACGAGAAAAAGTACGACCACCAAGCTTCGGGTAGTATTCAATGCCTCCAGCCCTTCAGAAAATGGGGTCAGCCTAAATGACATCCTTCATGCTGGCCCAGTCTTACAATCCGACGCCTATAGTGTAGATATCGAGAAGATGTATCGACAAATCTGGGTAGACCCAAAACACACCCCGTTCCAACGCATTCTATTCCGCAACAGCGAGGGGTATATACGAGATTTTGAGCTCAATACGGTAACGTATTATTCCGTTTTGGTTTATCACCTAGTAAGGTACGGTTGCCACACAATCCACTAGGCGGCCCTTTCTGTACCCACACCACTTTTCACGTTATATTATTTTTTTATTATCAATCTGGGCCGCTCGTAAACAAGTTACCGCAGCGGTTATCAAAAAATATATATTTTTTAAGTTTGTAACACCTTATAACGTCCGTGAATTCAAACCACAGCGGCGGTTTGGTCACTTCTTTTGTTTCACGATAACCTTTTGCGCTCGTGAATAAGCCGTGGAGGTCAGATCACAGCAGCGGGTCAGTCATATTTTAACCTTTTTTTTCTCGTTTATTTGGAATCGTTTTTTAATATTCTCTTTTTCACCTTTTTTGTTTCATTTATTTGGAATTAATTTTTTTAAACTTTTTTTCCTTTTCATTTTTTATATTTCATTTTCAATTTTATTCTTCAGAAAAAAACTTTTTTTTCACATGTACCTCTTGTACCTTCATGTTCCTTTTTCACACGCAACACACAATTCACTTTCCGCCATACCTTATCCTAGGGATCCTCGTCGCTTAATGGAGAGGTCCCTGTTCGGGCGCCAGTTAAGTCCTTTCCAAGGACTCCTGTCCTCGTGAGGACTGACTTATACCTAGTCATTAGAGTAATATTCCGTAATCGTCAGTCCCTTCCAAGTACGTGGCCAATTACCTTGCAGATGAGTGAGATGTCCAGAGTGTTCGTTTTACAACATTTGAATATGCTAGTTAGCCGGTCAAATTTGTTCTGCCTTCCAAGCGCTGCTCCATTACCGCCAGTTCTCGGTAAGTGCCCGTCCCAGCGTCAGCGTCAGCGGCCGGCTGGATTAAGCGTCAGTGGCCGGCCGAATAATTGCAGACCTTGCAGTTCTCACCGTGCTCCGTTCCGTGCTGAGTTTGCACGGGGTGCGGGGGGGCTTTAGGTCGGTGCCCGATCGGCGGATGTTGCTGTGCTGAGTTGGCACGTGGTGTGGGGGGAGCGGTAGGTCGGTGCCTGGCCTGCGTATGTCGCCGTGGTGGTGTTGGCACGGGGAGCGGGGGCGGTAGAGTCGGGCGGTTAGCCCTATACTGTTAACTTATATACATATATTACAACGCATACCTGCCACCTACATACATATATAAATATATATATATTAAATACATATATTTTACTAAATACATATATATTACATAGATCATATTTTCTATTATATTTTTTTTCTTCCAAATATACAATAAATAAAATTCTAAGACCGGCGCTGAAAACTTTCTGTTTCTAGTGTTTTTCTCTCTCTTTAATTCCAGAGGTTGTTGCGTGAGAGCGAACTGCATTTACGCACATAATATATTAGGTTGTTTGGTAATGACATACCGGTTTTTTTATTCAAATTTCGCGCTTCGCTTGTGAAGTCAAATATAATCTATCTGGCAATGCTGTATATCGTTTGAAATGAGCTCCAGGTTAAAAAATTACAATCGATTGAAATGGAGTTCACAAACGCAGAAATTCGGGCAATTTTGAAATATTATTTCGCTCAGGGAAAAACTGCGGAATCTCGCAGACAGATTATTGCTGTCTTAGGAGATAAAAAACTTTCGATTCAAACCGCCGAACAGTGGTTTAGGCGATTCCGAAGTAGCAATTTTGATACCGAAACCCCCAAGCCTTCCGGACGACCAGAGACTGTTGATACGGATAAAATCATGGATATAGTGGATCGAGATCGTTATGTGACTATTAGAGCCAGCGCAGAGGAGCTGCAACTAAGCACGGAAACCGTATATAGGCATTTAAAGTCGAAAAATGTAACAAGAAAGGTCGATGTATGGGTGCCTCATGAATTATCCCAAAAAAACCTTTTCGACCGTGTATCAATCTCTTTGTTGCACCGTAATAAACTCGACTCATTTCTGGATCGGTTAGTCACTGGTGATGAAAAATGGATCACATATGACAACATAAAGCGTAAAAGACGGCTTAGAAGGTGTTGCTGAGTGTATGGTGGGATATCAGAGGAATTATCCATTATGAAGTGTTGCCCTATGGCCAAACCATCAATTCTAACCTCTACTGTGAACAACTGGAGCGATTGAAGATTGCAATCGCTCGTAAAGGCGTTGTGTTCCATTATGACAACGCCAGGCCCCATACATCTTTGGTGACGCGTCACAAGCTACGGGAGCTTGGTTGGGAAGTGTTAATGCATACATCTTATAGTCCGGACATTGCCTCAAGCGATTACAATATGTTTTTGGCCATGCAAAATTTTTTCGAAGGACAAAAATTGAGTTCAAGGGAAGATTGTGAAAATCGAATCGCCGAGTTTTTTGCCAGTAGGGACAAGGACTTCTTTAGGATATGCCTCTACCATAAAAATGGCAGAAAATCATCGAAGACAACGGTACATCTTAAATTGGACAATGCTAACTATATTAAAATCGTCGTCAAAAATCAATAAAGAAACCGGTAGGTCATTACCAAACAAAATAATATATATATTTTTTCCGGTGAGACCAAAAACGAGAAAAATACTCCTTAACTCCAACAAACTGCTTGGGAATTTTTTTCGGTATTTCTTTCTTTCAGTATTTCTTCTGAAAATTATTAAACAAAAAAAAAACCCAAAATAGGGCGCTCACTCCACTGAAATAAAGCAGTTCCATATTGTTTAGGTGTGTCTAGAGAAAGTTCTAACAAACTATCACCTGTTTCATCACAAAAAATACCAAAAGTAAAGTAAAGTAAAAGTAAAGGTAAAGTCGTCACTTCTTAAACAGTCTTCTTTTCCCATCGCGCGAGCACAAAAATGACTGCAACGGCTTCCGAAATCGCTCTAAACCAATTCATTAAGGTCTCAGATCGACTGTCCGATATCCTCGGCGGTCCCTCCGACTCTATCCGTCCTAAACATTCCCCGAGACGAAGTCCGAAATGTATGGGCCGCATCAAGAAAGAGTATGATGTCTGTACTGCGTGCATGGTAGCAGCCGGAGAAAGTGCAACTGAGAGCTTGCCAATTCTCAAGGCGAAGTACGGCTACTGCTACAGCGTGAACGAAAGGTGTGGTGCTCAGATCGCCGATATGATAACACAAACTCCGCAAACTCCTCAAGCATAAGGTGACCCTTCACAGACGTACATTCCGTCAGGCTGTCGGCTTCCTCCGTGCGATACCGACGTTTTCACTGGCGATTATCTTCGATGGCCGACTTTTAGGGATTCTTTCAATGCCATTTATATAAAAATCCGAGGTTAACGCCAGTCGAAAAATTATTCCACCTTAACGCCAAAACGAGTAGCAACGCGCACGCCATAGTTTCTAAAGCGTTTTCGCTCAGCTTGGGCTAACCTAACTGAGCGTTTCGAAAACAAACGATTGTTAGTAAATAGCCAACTAAAAATATTGTTTAATGTGCAGCAAGTCACTCAGGAATCTGGTTCGGCATTACGAGAATTGCAAGGAATCTGGTTCGGCTTTACGAGAATTGCACCATTCAAGGGTGCCTCGAGGCGCTAGAAATGTGCGGAATCAATATAGAAAATTGGAATTACCTCCTGGATTACATGTGCTCCTCCAAACTCCCGAAGCTCACGCTTTCCTTATGGGAACAGTCGATACACGACAAGGCCAATATTCCCACTTGGTAAGAACTGAATGGGTTCCTAACTGAGCGTCACCGGACACTAGAAGCCATAGATGACGTGCTACCATTAGGCTCTAGTCAGTCTCAGCCCAGAGCATCGATATCCAATTCTGCGTCTCGGAGGATAAATTCCTACGAAGCAAGGGTAGCACCAAGTACAATTTCCACCTTTTCCACGCAAATTTCCCACGTGGTTGACACCTCCCTGAATAAAATTCTCACCAAATTTTGGGAGGTGCAGGATCTGCCAGAAAAAGTTGTAAAGGCATCTGATTTTGACCTTTGAAGAAAATTTCCTCCGGGCAACTACGAGAGACAACAGCGGTGGGTATGTCGTAAGCCTTCTGTTCAGTGATTCCGAAAACGTAAAGTCCGCCCTAGAATACACCAGATCATCTGCGTTAGCCGAATTTTTAAGGAATGAGCAACGCCTAAAATAGTACAGTCAGCAGAAAGCTAAGTACGACTCCGTGATACAGGAATATCTCAATCTTAACTACATGAGAGTGGTACATCCCACCCATGATGCTGCCAGCTATTACCTTTCGCATCATGCCGTGCTCAAGCCGGAAAGTACGACCACCAAGCTTCGGGTATTATTCAATGCCTCCAGCCCTTCAGAAAATGGGGTCAGCCTAAATGACATCCTTCATGCTGGCCCAGTCTTACAATCTGACGTCTATAGTGTAGATATCGAGAAGATGTATCGACAAATCTGGGTAGACCCAAAACACACCCCGTTCCAACGCATTCTATTCCGCAACAGCGAGGGGTATATACGAGATTTTGAGCTCAAGACGGTAACGTTTGGAGTCAACTGTGCGCCCTTCCTGGCGATTAGAGTTCTGCAACAGCTGGCGACAGACGTGCAGCTGAGCCATCCAAGAGCGAGTAATGTCATTCGCAATTACATGTATGTCGATGATGTTCTTTCAGGAGCTGACTCCGCAGAGGACGCTCAGCTCATTGTTTGGGAGCTACAAAGTGCCCTAGATTCCGGGTGTTTTCCATTAAGAAAATGGACCTCCAACCACAAGGAAATCTTAGCTCATATCCCAAGCAATCATCTTTATGCAAGAGATTTGGTTTCAGGAGCTAGGGTGGGACGATGAACTTCCAATTGAGCTGTGCCAAAGGTGGAGCGACTTTCTCCAAAGTTACTCGGACCTAGATCAGGTCCGAATTCCAAGAATTCTGTGACGCCTATTGTTGGACCGACTCCCCGATTGTGCTGGCATGGTTAGCGAAATCAGCATGTCAGTGGACAAAGTTCGTTGCCAACCGGGTAACAAAGATTACCATGTCCACAGAGGCAGCTAATTGGTCGCATGTTCAATCCGAACATAATCCAGCTGACTTGGCTAGTCGGGGAGTGCCCCTTGAGGAACTGGTAGATAACTCAATGTGGTGGCATGGCCGAACTTGGTTGCAACTGCCACGAGATCAGTGGCCTAGCCAGGGCTCCGACTTACTGGTGACAGAGGTAGAAAAGCGTCCTGTCAAGGCTCATGTTGCGTCCATTCCTACAGAAGATATCCTAGATCGCTTAATCTTAGCCCTATATCAGAAAGGGCTAATAAGGGCGTGTGGCCGCATAACGGCCTCCGAAAATTTGCGTTATAATGAACGACATCCTATAATCCTCCCGTACGAATGTGCACTCTCGCGACTACTAGTAAACTTTACGCATCTCATAACGTTATACGGAGGTAACCAGTTAGTTGTACGTCTCACCCGTTCAAGATACTGGGTTATCCACAAGAAAAGAAATGGAAAGAGATGGAAAATTTCCCATCATCTGGACTTATAGATGATGGGAAATTTTCCGAAAGAGCGAGTTTCTTTTTCCCGGCTATTCACGCTCACAGGTATGGACTACGCCGGCCCTTTTGATATTAAGAATTACACTGGAAGAGCTTGTCTCATTACAAAAGCGTATGTGTTGGTTTTCGTCTGTTTTGCTACAAAGGCCATCCATCTAGAGCCTACATCCGATCTGACGACCGAGAAATTTCTTGCCGCTTTCGCTCGGTCCGTATCCAGAAGAGGGTGTCCTCGTCACGTTCAGTCCGACAATGGGAAAACCTTCGTCGGCGCCGCCTCGCCGCTCTCCCGCGATTTTTTACAAGCCGTAAAAGAGTTTGTGACTGACTGAATCGGTCGTGGACAGGTTCAAGAATCTTCCGCTGTCCGACAAGCGGTTCTACCTACCGGCGACGATCACCCTGGTCCTGGGTGCGGATGTTTATGCAAAGGTCATCCAACTACCCGTGGCCTGCAGACAGCCGTAATTTCTCCCGATTCATTGCAACGCTAGCGATTGCAGGGGCGGAATGTTCAGGCCACGGTGCACCCTGTTTTTTGCCAGCCTTGTCCGCTCCGATCGCCAGCTCCCCTGCTCTGGCTGCCTGCGCATCCAGGCTCTCCATGAAGTCTCCGTGAAGTTTCCAGTACGCTCGGAAGGGCATCGTGTTAATTATGTATAAGCAGTTTACTAACAACTATATACAAATAAACATCGCCCGGCCGCACCGCGCAATTTTACGAAAGCCTATCGTTTTTATACCCTTGCAGAGGGTATTATAATTTTGGTCAAAAGTGTGCAACGCAGTGAAGGAGACATCTCCGACCCTATAAAGTATATATATTCTTGATCAGGATCACCTCCTGAGTTGATATAAGCATGTCTGTCTCTCCGTCTGTCTGTCCGTCTGTATGTTTCTACGCGTTTCTTCGGCTCCGCCCGAAGTTAGCTTTCCTTTCTTGTTTTAATTCACTTACGATGCCCCATAAAGGTTAATCGCCCCAAAACACTCATAAAAAGAAGATCCAATAAATAAAATCCAAGCTTAATAAAAAAAAATATAAAAAGAGAAATATATAAATCAAAAAGTGCACTTTTGTTCTGTGACTAAACTCATCCTGCATAAAAAATATGACAACAAAAACCAAACGAGTATAAATGTTTGTTTTTTGTCTTATTATACTTTTATACAGCCAAGCTCAATCCAATGACAAGATCTCGGTCTGCGCTCGCTGCTCCTTCAGCCTTTTCGAGCGCTATCTCCACAAGCTCGGCCTTGTGGGTCATCTTTTCCTTGTTGTGAGTACGGTATGCTTCTAGGAAAGAGTGGAGCAACTCCTAATGCTGCCACACCAGTGGAGCAGTAATTAATAATTTATTACAAGTATAATGCTTCCTTTTCTCAAAAATTATTTTTTAAGTTTTCGTAGTGAATGTGTCAATTTTCACTGCCCAGAAGAAGAACTCAAAGTTGCACTGAAAAAAACATCACCCAACTATCGCATACAAAAATTCCTCAAATTTGGTTGGGGAACTGGGAGTTTTCCAAACGTCAAAAACCGCTCAAAAGTGAAAAACAATAACTAAAAATACTGGAGTGATGTAATAAAGGTAATATTATTGTGCGACGCAGTGAAGGAGACATCTCCGACCCTATAAAGTATATATATTCTTGATCAGGATCATCTCCTGAGTTGATATAAGCATGTCTGTATGTTCGTCTGTCTGTTTCTACGCGAACTAGTCTTTCAGTTTTAAAGATATCGAATTGAAACTTTGCACACACCCTTCTTTCCTTTGCACGCAGTATATAAGTGGGAACGGCCGGGATCGGCCGACTATATCCTATAGCTGCCATATAACTGAACGATAGAAAATGCCATAACTCTGGTGTTTGTAAAGTTAGGAAGTTGGGATTTTCTACTGCTTTTTTTTGGCCAATCAATTCGACCTACCAAATTTCATAAGGATCGGCCGACTATATCCTATAGCTCCCATATAACGATAGGAAATACCATAACTTTGGTGTTTTTAAAGTTAGGAAATTGGGATTTTCTATGAGTTTTATATTTGGCCAATCAATCCGACCTACCAAATTATATAGGGATCGGCCGACTATATCCTATAGCTGCCATATAACTGAACTATTGAAAATGCCATAACTTTGGTGTTTTTAAAGTTAGGAAGTTGGGATTTTTATGAGTATTTAGAATGCATTATATGAATAATTTTGGAGAATATTATTTACAGAATATTCTGCAAGGGTATATCAACTTCGGCTCCGCCCGAAGTTAGCTTTCCTTTCTTGTTTTAATTCACTTACGATGCCCCATAAAGGTTAATTGCCCCAAAACACTCATAAAGAGAAGATCCAATAAATAAAAACCAAGCTTAACAAAAAACCAGAAAGGAAAGCTAACTTCGGGCGGAGCCGAAGTTGAAATACCCTTGCAGAATATTCCGATTTATATTCTCCAAACTTATTCATTTGATGCATTCTTAACACTCATAAAAAATCCCAACTTTCTAACTTTAAAAACACCAAAGTTATGGCATTTCCAATCGTTCAGTTAAGTGGCGGCTATAGGATATAGTTGTCCGATCCTGGCTCTTCCGACTTATATACTGCGTGCAAAGGATCGAAGGCTGTGTGCAAAGTTTCAATTCGATATCTTTAAAACTGAGAGACTAGTTCGCGTAGAAACAGACAGACAGACGGACAGACAGACGGACAGACAGACGGACAGACAGACGGACAGACAGACGGACAGACAGACGGACAGACAGACGGACAGACAGACGGACAGACGGACATGGCTATATCAACTCAGGAGGTGATCCTGATCAAGAATATATATACTTTATAGGGTAGGAGATGTCTCCTTCACTGCGTTGCACACTTTTGACCAAAATTATAATACCCTCAGCAAGGGTATAAAAATTGAGAAAGAAATATATAAATCAAAAAGTGCACTTTTGTTCTGTGACTAAACTCATCCTGCATAAAAATATGACAACAAAAACCAAACGAGTATAAATGTTTGTTTTTTGTCTTATTATACTTTTATACAGCCAAGCTCAATCCAATGACAAGATCTCGGTCTGCGCTCCCTGCTCCTTCAGCCTTTTCGAGCGCTATCTCCACAAGCTCGGCCTTGTGGGCCACCTTTTCCTTGTTGTGAGTACGGTATGCTCCTAGGATAGAGTGGAGCAACTCCTAATGCTGCCACACGAATGGAGCAGTAATTAATAATTTATTACAAGTATAATGCTTCCTTTTCTCAAAAATTATTTTTTAAGTTTTCGTAGTGAATGTGTCAATTTTCACTGTCCAGAAGAAGAACTCAAAGTTGCACTGAAAAAAACATCACCCAACTATCGCAAACAAAAATTCGTCAAATTTGGTTGGGGAACTGGGAGTTTTCCAAACGTCAAAAACCGCTCAAAAGTGAAAAACAATAACTAACAAGAGAGAACGCTATAGTCGGGTGCCCCGACTATCAGATACCCGTTACTCAGGTAAAAGGAGTGCGAGGGAGATGGAGATAGAAACTTTGATCACGCATAACTTTTTAACGAATGGTCCGATTTGAAAAATTTCTTCTACATTTCGATAGGTATTGATAAACACAATAAAACTGCATTTTTACTTTTCCGAAATATTTAAATTTTTAAAATCGTATATAAGCGATTGTGGGCGTTAAAGGGGGCGTGGCACCTTTTTGAAACAAACTTGCGCTGCGTAGGAACTCCTAGAATCTGCATGCAAAATGCCAATCTTCTAGCTTTTATAGTTTCCGAGATCTCAGCGTTCATACGGACAGACAGACGGACAGACAGACGGACAGACGGACAGACGGACATGGCTATATCGACTCGGCTAGTGACCCTGATCAAGAATATATATACTTTATAGGGTCGGAAACGCTTCCTTCTAGCTGTTACATACTTTTGCACGAATACAATATACCCTTTTACTCTACGAGTAACGGGTATAAAAATACTGAAGTGGTGTAATATAGGTAATATTATTGCTAAAAACAGTAAATAATAATTAGTGCTATGTATAAAACTAGTGCAAAATTATTATAAAAAGAATATAAGAAAAATGTATATAAGTATATAAGAAGTGCCACGAGTGATAGCTCAATGAGCGGTGATACAGAAGTAGAAAGAACTTCTTCAAAGAGCAACTCAGCCCTACTGACCATTGACAGTGCGAGAGCACGGTCTTGTTCTCCCGCCCTACTCACACCAACTCCCACTTCATGGAGCTTGCAATGTAGAACCCCACCCCCAGCTTCGACTCAGAGCTCACCAGCCACCAGCACTGCACTTCGTTAATTTCTGCAACCGCAGCCAACAACAACATCAACGGTCGCCGTTAACAACAACGCGATTTTGAATGCGTTTGCAACTTCTGCAGCGCCGAATAAAACTACAAAGCCAATTGTAAGTACGAGTGCCAATATCGGCAATATCAAACAACAACAAGTGGGTCCGCCTAAACAGACTGGCAGGGACCGTTACATCCAAATCAAACGGAAGCTAAGACCGCAAAATAAAATGGTTGGGAATAAACCAAAATAAAATTGCCTTAATAAAGGCAGCGAACAACCAGGGGCATCTAGTAACAATAGATTCGCCCTATTGTCGGAAATTTATAATAATCAATCCGAATCTGGACAGGCTGTTCAAACGAAACCAAAGCCCCCACCAATTTACATAAGGTAATAGAACTCAAATGCCCTAGTAAAGAAAATTGTTGTGCTGGTCGGGAATGACAACTTTTATGTTACTCCTCTTGTTAAAGGGAATATTCATGAAACAAAGCTTCAAGCTAAAACTGAAGATCAATTCAGAGCTGTAACCCTACTACACGTACCAGCTCAAGAGTAGCAAGGGCTTGCAAGTATCCACCAATCAGATAAAAGAGGCACTGAAAGAAAAAGGATTCTTCTCCAAAAATATTATTAATATTATCAACCAAAATAAAAAGCCGCAACCACTCTTTAAGGTCGAACTGGAGCCAGATAGCAGAGCCTTGAAGAAAAATGAAGTGCACCCGATCTACAAACTGAAATTCCTGTTGCATAGAAGGATTACTGTTCAAGAACCGCATAAGCCGAATGGCACGCTGCAATGCACAAACTGCCAAGAGTATGGACACACCAGAAACAACTGCGGGCTTCGTTCAGTCTGCGTAGCTTGTGGTGGCTTCCACAAATCCGAACCTTGCCCTGCAAGCAAGGAAGACCCAAAGTCAAAGAAATGCGCTAACTGTGGAGATAACCATACCGCAAACTACAGAGGCTGCCCGGTCTATAAAGAGCTGAAGAGTCAGTTTCAACAAGCAAAACAAGCACGCTCCCGGAATGCACGAAATGCGTACGTGCAATCCCAAACCACACCTAATTTTTTCTTTGCGAAAGCAGCCAGATCTTCATTTGGGCTCCTCAACACAAATGGGGAAGTGCTCAAAAATCAGAAAACCAAATAGATGTAATGCTGCTGGCAGAAACGCATCTCACAAGTAAATACAACTTCCAAATAAGAGGTTATACTTCATACTGCACAGATCATCCGGACGGTAAGGCTCACGAAGGAACTGGAATCCTAATGAGGGAGCGCATTAAGCACCATTTTCACCAGAGGTTTGCAACAAATTATTTGCAGGCTACATCTATAAAACTACAAGCAGGCAACGGCAGTATCACTATAGCCGCAGTCTATTGCCCATCGCGTTTTACAATAACTGAAGAGCAATTCTTGGACTTCTACAATTCACTCGGAGATCGCATTATAGCAGGAGGAGACTACAACGCCAAGCACACGAACTGGGGATCAAGACTCGTGACGCCCAAAGGAAGACAACTGTATAAAGCAATCATAAATTTGAGCAACAAACTCGACTATGTCCCCCCTGGCAGCCCCACATATTGGCCAGCTGACCCCAGAAAACTCCCGGACTTAATTGACTTCGCTGTGACCAAGAACATCCCAAGAAATTTAGTAAGCGCCAAATCGCTATCGGACTTATCGTCGGACCACTCGCCTGTTCTAATACCTCTCCTCCAAAGCCCGAAAGTAATCGAGCACCCCTTCAGGCTGACCTCGACTAGAACTAACTGGCTAAAGTACAAAAAGTACGTAAGTTCCCACATTCAATAACACCACAGTTAAACACAGAGAATGAAACATTTGCTTTTACACCTACCTATTTCAGCCGAACGCCGCCACAAACTCTCTTCAACTAATGCCGCTTAGCTCTGAAATTGCAATTAACCCGATTTTGTTTCAAGCACCTGAAATTGCTAAAGTAATTAGGAAGCAAATAAAACCGAAAAAGGCTCCAGGGGGCGACCTAATAACCCCAAAAATGATAATTTAACTTCCAAACTGCGCAATGGATATTTAACGGGATCACAAAACTTGGCTACTACCCCAAAAAATTGAAAAATTCCGTGGTTATAATGACACCGAAGCCTGGGAAAGACCACACAATTTCCTCATCGTACAGGCCAATAAGGTTACTATCGTGCCTGTCCAAATTA
This sequence comes from Drosophila fuyamai, assembly GCA_018153365.1. Classification (NCBI taxonomy): domain Eukaryota; kingdom Metazoa; phylum Arthropoda; class Insecta; order Diptera; family Drosophilidae; genus Drosophila; species Drosophila fuyamai. Next base: position 360,156 of record JAECXW010000355.1, on the reverse strand, counting down.
CTGGAAAAATGCCTGCTCACGCGCATTACACCATATTTAAGAGAACAAAACTTTATCCCGGCACATCAATTCGGGTTTCGTGAAAGCCACGGAACCATCGAGCAACTCAACCGGATAACTTCAGAAATTCGTACAGCCTTCGAACATCGGGAATATTGTAGTGCGATATTCCTCGACGTCTCTCGGGCATTCGACCGAGTGTGGCTTTAAGGCCTTATGCATAAAATCATAACATTTCTGCCAGAAAACACTCATAAGTTACTTAATTCGTACCTCTACCACAGAGTCTTTGAGGTTAGATGCAATACAACGACATCCAACGAGTATAACATTGAAGCCGGAGTCCCACAAGGTAGCGCCCTGGGCCCTACCCTGTTTGTCCTATACACAGCAGACATCCCTACGAACGAGAGGCTGACTGCGTCCACATTTGCTGACGACACCGCAATCCTGAGCCGCTCGAGATGCCCAACTAGAGCAACAGCTCAGCTGGTTGATCATTTGGTGGTAGTTGAGAAGTGGCTATCAGACTGGCGAATCAAAATTAATGAACAAAAGTGCAAACATATAACGTTTACCCTTAACAGACAATCGTGCCCCCCGCTAACCTTGAATAGTACGCAGATTCCCCAACCATGTAACATATCTCGGTGTCCACCTCGACAGACGCCTAACCTGGCGGAGGCACATTGAATGCAAGAATGTACATCTCAGACTTAAAGCTAGCATCCTACACTGGATTATAAATTCTCGATCACCCCTGTGTCTGGACTTTAAAGTTCTTCTCTACAACTCCGCCCTTAAGGCCATTTGGACCTACGGCTCCCAGCTCTGCGAACAATCACTAGGGCACCATGGTATGTTCGGAACGAAAACATCCACAGGGATCTGGGCATACCACCGGTCAAAGATGAAATAGCAAAGGAGAAAGCGGCCTACCATAAAAAGCTTACACTGCACCAAAATAATCTCGCAAGGAACCTAAGACGGGTTTCGAACAGAACTTGTCTGCATCGTAACGATCTACCAGACCAGCAATAAATAATAGGGCCCGTTAGTCTAAATTCAGTCTACATGCCTGTAAGTTAAGTTATATTCTTAAGATTTGATATACTTATTGTTAGTCTCATATAGAGAAGATTCAATAAATAAAGCAAATATTTAAACAAAAAAAAAAAAAAACCTTATGGACGATCCGTTCAACGGATGGTGGATGGATCTCTGTGGGAAGACGGCATTGGATCGACTAGCTGCAGCAAAATATTTTTCTAGGTTATCATCAAAGCGAACTCGAAATAAGTGACAGAAATATAACGACTTTTTTAAAGAGCAATGGTTTGTATCGTTTTACGCGATTACCATTCGGATTTAATAGCGCCAAATTCTGTTCAGATGATGATGACTATAGCATTCTCAGGAATTGATACTTCTTAAGCATTCCTTTATATGGATGATCTAATAGTCATTGGTTGTTACGAAAAAAATATGCTTTAAATTTAACTCATTTTTTTGAGAAATGTTGGCAATAATACATAAAGTCACTTTTCTGGGGCATAAATGCACTTATAAAATAATCTTGCCCGTCGACAAAAAATACGACATCATTAAAAACTCTCCAGTCCCACACGATGCAGACAGCGTTCATGGATTTTCTATTATTATAGACGATTTATAAAAAAATTTTCTGACTATTCTCGTCACATAACTAGGTTATGAAAAAGGATGCATAGTTTGAATGTACAGCTGACTGCCAGCATGCATTCGAACATTTCAAATCGGCTCTCATAAAACCAACTGTCTTACAATATCCACATTTCAGTAAAATAATATTGCATATTAACAGATGCTAGTAAGTAAGCGTGTTGAGCAGTTTAAACTCAATGAGGAGAATAAACTCGAACTTCAAACGCATACGCATCAAGATCGTTTAACAAATGTGAAAGTGACTAAAGTACAACAGAATAATTCACTTCAGACCATATAGAGTGGCGGACTAAAGTCTACATATGACCCCTTTTTTTAGAGTTTTACCAGTTCTATAGCGTTTCCAGTAAAAGTAATGATGCAGTCTTGTTTTAAATTTAATTATAAGACAAAAACCAAATATCGTCTTTATTCAATAATTACTTTCGAAGTTATTAACCAAAAATTGAAAAAAGGCACTGACCAAAGTGAACATACATTTCGTTAGACAGCTGTTCCTGGTATTCCTTTTAGCTTATAACTAACGGTAAAGTACAGTTATTTTTTTAATTATGCTTTATGCAACTGGGTTTGCTTTATTTGGAACACGATACAATCACGAAAATGTCTCCTGGAAAGGAAATTCCTGTGGGTTTGCGGAAATTGGTGATAGTCCACAGAAAAGAAAAAAAATCATTAATCAAAGCGACGGTTCAAACAATATACAAAAACATCGAAAAATCGAGCTCATTCGAGAGTAAGTCGTGCAGAGGCCGTCCAAAATCCGCAGTCAAGTTGGCCAAAACCCTAAGGTACATGCTACAAATTTGGTCCAGGAACTAGCTGACAGTTCCAAAATTGATGTGCGCCAGAGAACTGCAAGAGTCCACCGGCACTCAAGGTGCACCGGGTAAATGTAGGGTGATTCTGGCAACCTGGTGTTTTTTGCTACCGGACAACTGAGTATAAGTGCCAGCCTTGAAACAATGCATAAGTTTATGCCGCACCAAGCATCAATATAGAGCGAGTAGTTTTTTTGAACAAGCGTGTGTGCACACGCAAGCGCGTTAGCGTCGAAAGAAGGATGGGTGAAAGAAGAAACATAAAAAGAAAGGCAAATATTGTATTGAGTGTGTTCAGTGTTAGCGTTTCTTTTTGCGAGCTTTCGCTTGAGTTGTTTTTTTAATACCTGCTGCTCCAAATGCGTCGCTAAATGAAACAAATTATTTCTATGGATCTTCTTTTTATTATACTTTTGCAGAGGGTATTATAATTTTGGTCAAAAGTGTGCAACGCAGTGAAGGAGACATCTCCGACCCTATAAATTATATATATTCTTGATCAGGATCACCTCCTGAGTTGATATAAGCATGTCCGTCTGTCTGTCCGTCTTTCTGTCCGTCTGTCCGTCTGTCTGTTTCTACGCGAACTAGTCTCTCAGTTTTAAAGATACCCTTCTTTCCTTTGCACGCAGTATATAAGTCGGATCGGCCGGGATCGGCCGACTATATCCTATAGCTGCCATATAACTGATTGATCGAAAATGCTAACTTTGGTGTTAGTTAAGTTAGGAATTGGGATTTTCTATCGGTTTTATTTTTCGCCAATCAATCCGACATACCAAATTTCATAAAGATCGACCGACTATATTCTATAGCTGTCATATAACTGAACAATTGGAATTACCATAACGTTGGTATTTTTAAAGATAGGAAGTTGGGATTTTTATGAGTATTAAGAATGCATCATATGAATAATTTTGGAGAATATAATTTACAGAATATTCTGCGAGGGTATTTCAACTTCGGCTCCGCCCGAAGTTAGCTTTCCTTTCTTATTTAACATAATTTTGCTTCATTGCCTATTACTTGCTTTATAATTATTTATTAGTAACACATATATTTTGTTTTGCTTCACTGCACATTACTTAACTTTTAAATGTTTATTATTTATCATATTTTTTGTATTTTTATTTAAATTTATTATAATAAGAATGGAGAAAAAGTAAATTATCAACAGATTTAGGTCCTAATCTATTTCTTTTCTCTGTTATAACATTGCCCGCTAAGGAAAAAACTCTCTCGGCCGCTGCACTGCTCGATGGTATAGTAAGAAGTTGCAATGCAAACTTATATAAAAGAGGATAACAGTTTTCCTTGCTTTTCCACCATTCAATCGGTTCGAAGTCCTCGCTTAATGAAACTCTCTCTGTACAGTAACTCTCTATTTCCTCTAAAGGCGTTTTATAACTGTTTTTTGAAAAAGCCACCAGGTGAGAAAAGAAATATTGGGTTTTCGGCACAAACGTTTGGTTTTTAGAGTTAGTTGCCAATTGACAATAGTTAGTTGGTTAAAAATATTTTCACCTCTTGATTTTTCGAAGTTCACGATTTCAAGCCCAGAATAATGTCATACTGTAGTGTGCATACATACAGAGTACACACTGTACCATCGGCAACAATGTTAGCCAATTCTGCAGGATCAGCACTCTTCAAGTGCAAACGTAATTTGACCACACACGCCATCAGCGAGTGATAAGTCGCGCTAGCTTATTCCCACAGCTTGGCGACTGCAACAAATATACCCATGTATGCACATAACATTCCATTCCCTCTCTCTGGGCACCGCTCTCAGAGATAAACATAAGCTAATATATAAGGCGGTTGCGTCGCTGCCGGCGCCGACTGCGCAACATAGAACTAAGCGAAAAGAGTACAGAATAAACATATTAATATTTTTATATAAAACGTTTTTCATTATATATGTCGGATCTTAAATTATGGTAGTCAGTGTAAAAGACTTAAATCAATTACGCGTACCAAGTGACATTTCTTGTCTCTACGGTTTTTGTTAGTACGCTTTGATCCTTCTATTCGCCAGATGGTCAGGATAATTCGATGCGAACATGAGAGAGAGATGTTGCGTGAGGATAGAGGTTTGAAAGAGAGATACACACTACGATTGTTGTGCGTGTATGCTTGAGCCACTGCGAGAGACAGAGATAGAAGTATGTTCGTTGCAGCTTTTTCTAGATTGCATTTTCGGTATGCTAGAATGTTGGCGGACACTTTTAAGTTGGCAGTGGAGTAATCAAGTTTATTCGCCGTATACAATCTGCGTAATAAAATATGGAAGAGAATAATATCAACCCGACATCAGAAGTGGGATCAGTGCCAACTCCTGCATTTTCTGAAGATCAGTGGCGTACCATTATGAAACTGCAAAATCGTAATTTCGTCGAAATGTGTAAGGCTATGCAAGCGTCTGTGCGTCCACAAAATCAAGTGGTTTTGCCAAAATTTAACCCAGATGTAACTGGAGCTGATGCGACTCAATGGTGTGCAACGGCAAGCATTATTATGGACTGACAGCAGATTAATGGCAGCGCACTTATCATGATGTTGAGTAGTTGCATGCAGGGCAGTGCTTCAGCGTGGCTTGCACAGATCTGCTATGCCGGCATTAATTGGGAACAGTTTAAAGAACTATTTATACAGCGTTTCGAGATTAAGGAAACGTCGGCAGCTATGTTCCTGAATCTGCTGAACAGCCGTCCAGCCTACAATGAGTGCCCTGCAGTGTACGCAAGCCGTATGGTGACGTCATTGACCACAAAATGGCGCAATATGAACGTCGAGGAAATAGCTGTATCCACGGTACTTGCGCACATGGCCAATTTTGACAACCGTTTGCAGCGTATGGTGTTCTCGTCAAATGTACAAACTAGAAGTCAACTCCAGATGGAACTGAAAGCATTTACATTTGACAAAAAGCGTAGTGCTGGAAGTACTGATGGTAATAGCGGCGACAGCAAGCGAGCCAAAATTGTGTGCCACTTATGCAAGAAACCAATTAAAGCGGTCTGGATCGGAGAATAAACAGCATCGCGATTTGCAGAATGTGACCTGTTACCGGTGTGGACAACTTGGGCATCTTGCGAATCGGTGCACGAACAATGCAGCTAAATCTGGAACAGTTACTGAGAAGAAATGTAATCAATGTTTTGTGGCTGAGCCAAAAGGAGTTTTGACACATCAGGGTGAGATCTTTCCTTTTTGCTTTGACTCTGGAGCAGAATGCTCGCTTATTCGAAGTAGTGTTGCCGGTAAATTTGATGGAAAAATAATTAATATTGTCATAATACGAGGTATTGGCGACGCTGGCATTTCCAGTAAGCTACAAAAACTATCTAAATGTATTATTAATGGAAATATTGTAGAAATACTGTTTTACGTCATAGCAGATAAGTATCTCACAAATGATATTGTAATTGGTAGGGAAATCCTTAGTCAGGGATACGAAATCATCTTGACACCTGATAAATTTGAATTTGTTAAGTCTAAATCTGTAAAAGTCTGTTAAGTATCTGAGCCATCTGCCTTGTTACTTAATGTTGATACTGAAATGATTGGTAATGACAAGGAAAACTTAATTAAATTACTTGAAGACTATTCAGCTGCATTTATTGGTGGAATCCCGTGCACAAAGGTTAATTCAGGTGAAATGACTATTAGAATAATTGATCCAAATAAAAATGTGCAGCGGCGTCCATATCGTTTGAGTCCAAATGAAAAAGAAATTGTACGTGAAAGAATAACGGAATTGTTAAACAGTAACATTATTCGACCTAGTTGTTCTTCCTATGCTAGTCCTATACTCTTGGTTAAAAAGAAGAACGGATCCGATCGACTTTGCGTTGACTATCGTGAACTGAACAACAATACTGTTTCGGGCAGATATCCCTTACCACTTATTAACGATCAGATTGCTAGACTAGCGGGTGCAAAATATTTTACTTGTCTGGATATGGCTAGTGGATACCATCAGATACCCATTCATCCCGATTCTGTTGAATATACCGCGTTTGTTACACCTGATGGGCACTATGAGTATCTGACAATGCCATTTGGCCTCAAGAACGCCCCGTCTGTTTTCCAGCGAGCCATTATAAACGCATTGGGAAATCTTGCATATTCTTATGTAATAGTATATATGGACGATATAATGGAGGTATCATCTACCATAGAATTAGGTATGCAAAGATTAAGGATTGTTTTGGATGTATTGACTGCAGCGGGATTCTCTTTTAACATAGCAAAATGTGGATTCTTAAAAACTACTGTACAATACTTGGGGTATGAGGTACGAGCTGGAGAGTTAAGGCCTAATCCGCGAAAAATTCTTGCGTTAAATTCCTTGCAGCCACCGCAAACCGTTCGTAGCGTAAGACAGTTTATAGGATTGGCGTCTTATTTTCGAAAATTCGTGCCTCGGTTCTCACAGATTATGAAACCGATATATTCCTTAACTTCGAGTAAAAGTGTGTTTAATTGGAATAACGAGTTGGAAGATATTAGAAAAAATATTATTGCTATCCTTATAAATGAGCCTGTACTTGTTATTTTTGATCCACAACATCCAATAGAGTTTTTTTTTTTTTTTCGCGCGGAGTCCCACGGCCCACTTACCCGCCCAACCGACCGAGGGGCGCAGCCGTGTATCGTACGGCACGATTCGCGATAAGATAGACGCGAGATAGCAAAATAAAGGTAAAGGTCCGGGGAAAAAAGTAATAGTTAGATCAATCTTGTGTCAATGAAGCAAGTATTAATCGTTTTAGGAGCGGCAGAGAATCAAGATTTGATATTACAGGAAAAAGTCTATTATAGTCAGAACATAATACTCTGAAAGGCTCATGCAAGGCATAATTAGATCTACAATGATTTAAAGTTAGGGGAATATAATTTCTAGTTAATCTACTTGGCACAGAAAAGTTTAGCCGACTTAACAAGTCGGGGCAGTCAATATCACCATGTATAAGGTTATAAATAAAGATAGTACCAAGCATCGTTCTACGGTTGGCTAGGGATGGTAAATTAATCAAAAGAAGTCTATTAGAATAAGAAGGTAAGATAAGATTTGCATCCCAGTTTAGGCGCCGTAAAGCAAAAAAGAAGGAAGTTTTTTTGTACAGATTCAATACGACCAATATGTATTCCGTATTGTGGACTCCAGACGGGAGACCCATACTCCAGAATCGGACGGACTAGCGAAATATATAAAGTTTTAGTCAAATAAGGATCATCGAATTCTTTTGACCACGTTTTAATAAATCCAAGCACTCCTCTGGCTTTATTAACCATGGATGAAATGTGATTAGAAAATTTTAGTTTGGGGTCCAAGAGAACGCCAAGATCGTTTACAAGAGTTATTCTATCCAAAGAGCTGCCACTTAATGTGTAAGTCGCGTATATCGGATTGGCCCGATAAAAAGTCATCAGCTTGCACTTGGATCCGTTTAAATTTAGTAAATTATCTCGGCACCAGTTTTGAAAATTATCTAGATCGGATTGCAAGTCTAAATAGCAGGAAATGTCCTTATACTGCAGGCACAACTTAACATCATCTGCGTACATAAGTACGCGAGAATGACTTATAATTGAGGGAAGATCATTAATAAATAATGTAAAAAGTAACGGACCCAGATGGCTCCCTTGTGGGACACCGGAGGTAACACGGAGAATTTCAGAAATTGAATTTTTAAAAAGGACCCTTTGTGACCTGCCATTCAGATAACTTGAAATCCATTTAAGCAGATCAACTGGAAAACCTAAAAGGTCAAGTTTTTGAATGAGAAGTAAGTGATTTACAGAGTCAAATGCCTTACTAAAGTCAGTGTAAATGACGTCTGTTTGAAAACTACTATTGAAGCCTTTTATCACAAATGAAGTGAGCTCTAGAAGGTTTGTGATTGTGGATCTACGTTTAATAAATCCGTGTTGACACGGAGAAATGATTGATCTGCAAAGGTGCTGCAAATGAGGAGTAATAATTTTTTCAAAAAGCTTAGGAATAGCTGACAACTTAGAAATACCTCTGTAGTTACTGGCTTCTAACTTGATACCTTTTTTGAAAAGAGGAATAACAAATGATTCCTTCCAAATATTTGGGAATTGGGAGGTTTCTATAGATAAGGTAAACAACTTGTGAAGAGGTTTGCACAGGGCCTTAGCGCAATACCTAAGCACGCACCCATGAATACCATCGGGCCCTGGCGAATAAACAGGTTTAATACGAAGAAGATCCAAAAGAAGAGAGCTTTCTGTTAAAGTGGGACAGAATATGAGGTTTGACTTGGATATGTTGTAAGAATAAGGCTGTGATGAATAATCTAAAGTAGAGTAAGTCGTTTGAAAAAATTGGGCAAATAAATCGGCTATTGCCTGATCTGTGGTTGCCGTCATGTTTTCGAACGTTAGCGAGGAAGGAAAAGAATTAGATTTACGCTTGGTGTTAACAAAATTATAAAACTGTTTCGGGTCCTGAGAGAACTGGACCTTACAACGGTTTAAGTAACTGTTATAACACTGAGCATTAAGCACGGTAAATCTTGACCGACTCAGTAGTCCCTTGTGGTGGAGATGCTACATTCTGAGAGATAGGTGGATCCACTAATTGTGAAACCACTACGGACAAATCGGAATTCTTAGAAGTCCCTGGTTGCATGCATTCTGTAACGGATTGTTCGGATACCGAATCTTTTTTAGCTGCCGATCTTAGCAACATTTGAGGGTTTGCTGAAATCGGCTGCTGATCCGCCGGAATGCTCTGTTGTTCTTTTGATTTCGGTTGCGGGGTGTTCCCCTTTTGCTCCTTACCACCAGCGGCCTTTTTGCGCTTATGGGACTCTTCTAATAGCTTACGACTATTAAACTGCGAGTCCAGCGCAACACCTAAACAGCTAATCAGCCCCATCAGGCCGCCTTTAGTTTGGCGCATGAACGATTTCATCTCGTTCGCAACCTCGACAAGCATCACAACAAAACTGCAAATTGGGCCCTTTGATAGGTCATCACTTGTCCGGCCAGTAAAACCGGCGCACTTGGTGTGCACCATATTTTCACACAGCCAGCAAGTCATATTCGACTGGTCAGCCCTGATTACGAGGCTGCATTTCTTGCAGAAGCAGACTAAATTTGTACTATTCATTTTATTTATTGGGACCACTGTACCAAGAAAGCGAATTGAAATTTATAAGCGAGCAGTTATAAGTACCGCAAGAGCGCAGAAACTGCACGCTTAGAACTTTCAAAGCAAAGAAAGCAAGAGAGCGGGAGCGTAAATAAGTTAAAGTGCATGCACAAAAGAGAAAACGGTGTGGATAAAAGAAAAGAAAACACAGATAAGAATTACGAAAACTAAAACAATTAATTAGTATTAAATACAATGTGCACTCGCGAAGCGAACGGAGTTTAAATTTATGTTTAAATAACATGGGAGAAAATTAAAATTGTTTTGATAAAACCCACCGATGGGAATAAACGAAAACAAAATACAAAATTCGAAGCGCAGAAAAAAAAACACGACCGTTCACTTTGAAAGTCAGAAACGATTATTACACACAGATGCTAGTTCTTATGGTTATGGTGCAATGTTAATGCATCGAATCAATGGTAGTCCTCATGTAATAGAGTATTTTAGTAAAACTACTTCCCCTGCAGAATCTAGATACCATTCATACGAATTAGAAACCTTGGCAGTGGTAGAATCCGTTAAACAGTTCCGTCATTATTTAGTTGGTCGTACTTTTGTAGTGTATACTGATTGTAATTCTCTTAAATCATCGCGGACAAAGGTTGAGCTAACACCAAGAGTGCATCGTTGGTGGGCGTATTTGCAAATCATATTCAGGAAGCCACCAAAGTTGAAAAGTCTATAGTCCCTGAAAAGCGTGTAAACTTAGCAGAAATCTCAAGTGACTGGCTTGCTGCTGAACAGCGCCAGGATTCTGAAATCACTGATATCATTAACAAACTTAACTCTAAAGAGTTGACAGATGATGTTGCACAGACTTATGAGTTGAGAAAAGGTGTTTTGTTTCGTAAAGTTCAGAGAAATGGAAGAACCCGTTGTTTGCCAGTAGTGCCCCATGCATTTCGATGGTCGGTAATAAATCAAGTGCACGAGTCCATCATGCATTTGGGATGGAAAAAGACTCTTGAAAAGACTTATCAATATTATTGGTTTGCTAAGATGAATAAATATATTAGAAAGTTTGTCGATAGCTGCATTACATGTAAAACTGTTAAGGGTTCATCTGGGAAGATACAAGCCGAGTTACATCCAATTCCAAAAGTAAGTGTGCCATGGCACACGGTGCATATCGACATTACTGGAAAATTAAGTGGAAAGAATGATCTTAAGGAATATGTGATAGTACAAATTGATGCTTTAACAAAATTTGTTTATTTGTTCCATACTTTAAGATTAGATTCTGACAGTTGTATTCAGGCAATGAAATCATCTATTTCTTTGTTCGGAATACCGCAGCGTATAATAGCTGATCAGGGTAGATGTTTTACTAGTGGGAAATTTTCAGAATTTTGTACATCACAGAAGATTAAGCTTCATCTTATAGCTACAGGAGGAAGCCGTGCAAAACGGTCAAGTTGAACGTGTGATGAGTACACTTAAGAATCTACTGTCAACGGTTGAATCAAGTCACCGATCTTGGCAAGATGATTTAGGTGAGGTACAACTTGCCTTGAATTGCACAGTTAGTAGTGCAACCAAAGCAAGTCCCCTAGAGTTGCTTGTCGGCAAGGAGACTCGTCCTTTGGGCTTGATTCCACCGTATGATACAGAGATGGAGGTAGATAAAGTTAATGCTAGAGATAGGGCAATTGAAAATATGAATAATCAAGCTAGTTACGACAAAATAAGGTTTGATAAAAATAAAGCAGCAGTTGAACGACATAAAATTGGAGATTTTGTTTTACTGAAAAATGAAGAACGACATCAAACTAAATTGGATGCAAAATTTAAAGGACCATTTTTGGTTAGTGAAGTTTTAGAAGGAGATAGATATATCTTGAAGTCATTGCATAATAAAAGAACTTATAAATATTGTCATGAAGATTTGAGAAAGATGCCGGATGGTTATGTTCCGAGTGAATTGGAGTGCCCGCTTGAGAATTGTTGAAATGGTTATAATATATCCGTGTGAGAGGATATGTTATGTGATTAACAAAATGTCCATATAAAGTATGGGATGGTTGAAATGAAGTTGCAATAGACTTCGATAAGAAAATGTTTGTGAATGGCGGATGTGTTTGAGAATTCGAACGAAAATAACCTGGCGGATGAAAAGTTTATGACAATATTTGATTGAAATGTATTAGTTAAAGATATGGTTTTGAGATGGTTTTGGTTCATTGGGCAAGCACAAGTGAAAGACGAAAGTTGGAACATGGCGTGTGGCGCTCTTGACGGGACTATGCTCTTAATCAAAAGGAAATCATACTGACGATAACTAGAGTCGAATTTTGAATTGCTGAGAAGCAAATGTAATGAATTAAATGTTAACATGAATTTGATTATGTAATGAGAATAAGAATTGAAATTTGTTTATAATGTTATGTAGAATGTAAAATATAGAAAGACTTTGAAATAAAAGAAAATGTTAAGTGTAAGGCAATATATCGAATAAATAAATGGTATTTGAAATTGATGAGTAAAAGAAAACACAAGCTATAATCACGGATCTATAAGTCATATTTGTAATATCAAGGTTACAGTACACGAGGACGTGTAATTGTCAGAATGGCCGTGTCGGATCTTAAATTATGGTAGTCAGTGTAAAAGACTTAAATCAATTACGCGTACCAAGTGACATTTCTTGTCTCTACGGTTTTTGTTAGTACGCTTTGATCCTTCTATTCGCCAGATGGTCAGGATAGTTCGATGCGAACATGAGAGAGAGATGTTGCGTGAGGATAGAGGTTTGAAAGAGAGATACACACTACGATTGTTGTGCGTGTATGCTTGAGCCACTGCGAGAGACAGAGATAGAAGTATGTTCGTTGCAGCTTTTTCTAGATTGCATTTTCGGTATGCTAGAATGTTGGCGGACACTTTTAAGTTGGCAGTGGAGTAATCAAGTTTATTCGCCGTATACAATCTGCGTAATAAAATATGGAAGAGAATAATATCAACCCGACATATACTAAAAACTGTGAACCATAAATCCTTCTCTTAACAATACAATTTTAGGTCTTTTAAATAATGCAATGTGACACCTAAAAAATTTCTGTTGACGTACTGATCTGTTCACATGTCAATCGTTACCGATACTCCTCCATTATCCACTGCTTCTTTTAGTTCCTTGGAGGTCATTATGCGCTTTTCGTCCGCATCTTTTTCCGCATTTCGGCTTTATGTCGTTGCGTCCGGCAGTAGGTCATCAATATCGACGTTCGCCCCATAAGCAGCACCAATTTATATAAAGAATTTCACAGGATTGCGAAATCCATTTCCGATCACTGCGGAAAACGGGCGACAATCCTGAACAACCCATTCGCTGGATTTCTCTAGAGCAAATTTTTTGTCCAAGCTAGAAACTTTTTTGCTTCAATGGGTTGTCTTAAAGACAAACAACATTTGTGTCTTGACCAATTTGAAGTTTGGTTAACAACAAACTTTAGGACTTTTCTGCATGTATTGCAAAAACCCAGCATTTAAGAACACATAATATTGTCCAAATTACACTTTTACCCTTGTGAGTTGGAGCTACGGTGTAATCGCCACGTTCTATTTTATTTTTTATTATTTCCGCCGACTTTATGTTTGCCTCCGCAACAAGTTCAACGATGCACTGAACTTGAACGCAAAGAACAAATCATGCAAGAGCACCATGGTGTTTAAAAAACACTCAAGTGATTATTGTGTGTTTTGTCTACTTCTATTAATCCCGCATTGTCTTTTTTGTTACTTGTGATTTTTCCATCATTCGTTTTGAGTGCAAGTGCGACAAGCACGCATCGCTCCAAAATGAATGGATGCAAGCACAAAAAAATAACGGCACATACAAGCGAGATCGAAATAACGCCGGGACTCATAGCACATATGAAATTTTTGATAAGTGTGTTGGTTTGCCTTGCTTAGCCGGGTGTGAGTAGCACCGGGACACAAATTTTATTGGGTGTGAGTAAGGTGGCAACAAATGACACCCTTGCAGTTCTCTGATGTGCACCCATGCACAATAACAAGGGCTCTAAACAATGAAGGACGCCTCGCCAGAACCTCTCATGAGTGTGAAAAATCTTCCCCTTCGTTTGGAGTTCGCAAAAGAGCATCTTAACAATTATGATTATGAATTCTGGAAAAAGGTTTTGTTTATCAATGAGTCCAAATACAACATCTTTGGATATGATGGCAGGGCCAAGGTTTGGAGGAAACCCAACACTGCAATGGATCCCAAGCACCTCATTCCAACAGTAAAGCATGGCGGTGGGAGTGTCATGGGTTGGGGAGCAGTTGCAGTGTCGAAAGTAGTAAACTTGGTCTTCATTGAGGGTAACATGGATCGTTTCTAATATAAGACCATATTGGAAAATAATTTGAAGTCATCGGTGGGCAAACTATGCCTTGGCCAAAGCTGGATCTTCCAACAGGACAATGATCCTAAGCATACAGCGAAGATAGTTAAGGATTGGCTGCTATATTATGCACCCCGGCAATTATATTCACCACCGCAAAGTCCGGACTTGAATATAATAAAGCACGTTTGGGTAATATTGGAACGAAAAATTCGAAAACACCCTATAAGAAGCGCTCCTATGCTGCGAGAAAAACTTCAAGAGTGGCAAAAAATAACAGGAGCAGAAATGGAAAATAACTTTTAACTTTATTAACTTTAATATAAATAACAATATTATTTTATGGAAGCGCTTAGTAACAGTCTTATAATTAAATTTAAAACAAGACTGCATCATTACTTACTAGAAACGCTATAGAGCTGGCTAAACTCCGAAAAAAGGGGTCGTATGTGGACTTTAGTCCGCCACTCTATTTATGGTAGACACTTCACTGTCAAAATAGATCACAGACAACTTACCTACCTATTTTCAATGTCAAATCCAAATTCGAAATTAACACGAATAAAAATTGAATTAGGCGAATATAATTGTAAACAGAAATCCTGCCCAGGAAAGAAAGAAATAGACTTGCCCTGGGGCAATCTTTAGAAAAATATGTAAAGCCAAAAACATTCGAAGTCATTAACAACGACGAAGTACCTTGCATGTAAAAAATATGCTATGTTTCTTTGAACTAGGATTGTTGATAATATAAGCTATGACCAGTCATAGTCAGATTTGGGGATAATTCCCCTTATATTACCTAAATAATTTGAATTTCATGTTGATTCGTCCAGCTGCTCCTTCGTTCTTCTTACTTTGCTTTAAATAAATACAATTTTACTTTAAAATAAAACTGTAATTGAATTGTTTCGATACAAGTGGTTTTATTATACAAAAATAGTTGTGCTCAGATCGGGGGTACAAACAGAATTAATTCTAACAATCTTATTTTGGTGGCTTGTTGGCTTGGGCAGCGCCGCGACGTCAGCGTACCGCTGGCAGAGCGGTTGCGGAAATATCCAAGCCGACACCAACGGTTTTGGGTGTCTGACCTAATGTGTTTCTACACTCCAGATGCTAACGCTGCACTTATGCCTGGGCTCGGCGAAGGGTAGGAGTAGCGGCGGCTATAGCTGAGGCAGCGACGGTCGGTGTTCTTCCGTTATTGCGCTGTTGCCGATGCAATTCGATCGCTGATGTTCCGTCGCTATCGCTAACAGTTCTGACGTTGTTGTTAACTTATATCAAAATATCAATATATCGATATTATTTTCTAAAAGTGATATATTTATATGAAACAAAAATTTGCTTAAATATCGGAATTCCGATATATTTTTTTGATATTTTTGTTTTTGGTCACTCTGAATTCTAAAGCGACACAATGAGCGAAAAAAATTAGTGTAAAATCAAATTATACGAATATAAAAAACGGCACATTAGCATTTCTTGCCCCGAAGGGGAAAGTTCGTGGTGCAGCAATGTATATAAAACTCAAAAAAAATCTCTTTTTTATACCCTTGCAGAGGGTATTATAATTTCAGTCAAAAGGTTGCAACGCAGAGAAGGAGACATTCTCGACCCTATAAAGTATATATATTCTTGATCAGCATCACCAGGAGAGTCGACCCAGCCATGTCCGTCTGTCCGTCCGTCCGCCCGTTTCTAAGTTTTAAAACTTTCCCACAACTTGTCTTTCTATTGCAGGTAGTATATAAGTCGGAACGAGCCGAATCGGGCGACTATATCCTATAGCTGCCATATAACTGATTGATCGGAAATGCCATAACTTTGGTTAAGTTAGGAAGTTGGGATTTTCTATGTGTTTTATATTTGGCCAATTAATCCGACATACCAAATTTCATAAGGATCGAGCGACTATATTCTATAGCTGCTGTGTCACTGAACAATTGGAAATGCCATATTTTTGGTGTTTATCGTTACTTGTAGAGTAAAAGGGTGTATTGTATTCGTGCAAAAGTATGTAACAGGAAGAAGAAAGCGTTTCCGACCCTATAAAGTATATATATTTTTGTTCAGGATCACTAGCCGAGTCGATCTAGCCATGTCCGTCTGTCCGTCTGTCTGTCCGTATGAACGCTGAGATCTCGGAAACTATAAAAGCTAGAAGATTGGCATTTTGCATGTAGATTTTAGGAGTTCCTACGCAGCGCAAGTTTGTTTCAAAATGGTGCCACGCCCCCTCTGTCGCCCACAAGCCACAAGCTGTGAACACAGTTTTGATGCTATTATGAACATTTTAATTGATATGTATTTGTTTCGTCAATACCTATCGATTGACCTAATAAAATTTTGCCACGCCCACTCTAACGCCCAAAAACCCATTAAACGCTTAAGCCTGGCTAGCGCCTAAATTTCCGCAATACAATAGCGCCAACTAACGGATGACTTTGGAACAGCTGGCGGCATATTTATATTATGTTGTTTAGCTGAGTAACGGGTATCTAATAGTCGAGGCACTCGTTCTGTCTTGTTATACCCGTTACTCGTAGAGTAATAGGGTATATTGTATTCGTGCAAAAGTATGTAACAGCTAGAAGGAAGCGTTTCCGACCCTATAAAGTATATATATTCTTGTTCAGGATCACTAGCCGAGTCGATCTAGCCATGTCCGTCTGTCCGTCTGTCCGTCCGTATGAACGCTGAGATCTCGGAAACTATAAAAGCTAGAAGATTGGCATTTTGCAAGCAGATTCTGGGAGTTCCTACGCAGCGCAAGTTTGTTTCAAAAAGGTGACACGCCCCCTTTAACGCCCACAATCGCTTATATACGATTTTAAAAATTTAAATATTTCGGAAAAGTAGTTTTATTGTGTTTATCAATACCTATCGAAATGTAGAAGAAATTTTTCAAATCGGACCATTCGTTAAAAAGTTATGCGTGATCAAAGTTTCTATCTCCATCTCCCTCGCACTCCTTTTACCTGATAACGGGTATCTGATAGTCGGTGCACCCGACTATAGCATTCTCTCTTGTTTTAAAGTTAGGAAGTTGGGATTTTTATGAGTATTAAGAATGCCTCATATAAACAATTTTGGAAAATATAATTTATAGAATATTCTGCACAGGTATGTATTTCAACTTCGGCTCCACCCGAAGATAGCTTTCCTTTCTTGTTTTTAAAACTATTTAATCAAAAATTTTATTTTTAATAAAATAATTTATAAAATAATTAATTTTTTTCTTTTATAAATTTATTTAAAACAATTAAATTATTTATCTAGTGGTTACTCACAAAT
This sequence comes from Drosophila fuyamai, assembly GCA_018153365.1. NCBI lineage: Eukaryota > Metazoa > Arthropoda > Insecta > Diptera > Drosophilidae > Drosophila > Drosophila fuyamai. The sequence continues at coordinate 342,796 of JAECXW010000355.1, read as the reverse complement.
AAAACGGGTAAAATGACCCATAAAAAATGGTCTTTGAGGCCAAGGGTTCTGGCCCATCCTCGGAGCAAGTCGGGTTTAAAAAACCTAAATACTCTCCCATTTCAAAAAAAAAAAAGAAACTATTCGGCCTTAACTTAATGCAGTTAGAGAGCATCGAAGTAGAAATGGAAGGAGTGACAAAGCAAGCACACAAGCAAGTAAGTGAAAATACTGTTAAGCAAAACCCAAGCAACGGAGGGGCTGGAAACGAAAGCAACAGGGAACAGGCAAAAGATATAAAGGACAAATCAGAGAACTGAAAATTAATAACATTATCTCGGTTAACAAAATTGGCTATGGAAGCTGCAAACAACATCTTATCCTCCGACTTAAAAAATAATGGCTACGAACCCAACATTTTTAAACAATTTATTTTTAATTTCCCGCGCAATTTTCTGACGCTGTGCTCAAGGAGTATATTTCCTCGCCAGTGCCGATTCACGACGTCATTCGTGTAAAGACGAGAGATAAGGACAATAAAGAGAACTTTGTTAACACTACATGAGTGAAAATTTTATTTAAGGCAGCCCGTAAGTGCCGTTCAGCCAATGTTTTAGGTGCTTCAGATTTTGACACTTTGCTCAGAATTGCAAACAGCAAGAACAAAAATGCAGCAAATGCTCGCTCTCTCATAGCAAGGAGCAACAATGCTCCCAAGTAGTCTGTGCCAACTGCAAGCAGCGACATATAGCGACCTCCCTCGAATGCCTGCATGACATTAAAAAACCTCTCGCGTAATGAAACTAATATTAGATACCCCAAATTCTTGACGATGTTTACACGAATGATGTAACTCAATTCCCATAACCAAAATGGCACAAAAAATCTGCAATTATCACCCTGCAAAATGCGAGAAAAATGCTTGTGACACTATGAACAGCTGGAAAGCTGCTCTTAAGAAACATACCTACACTCCCAGTGAAAAGTTTGTACACACTCACGCTGGTACAAGTCAAACACCTCCACACGCTCCATCTAGTCATGCAAATGCCGACAAAGCAGCTCTTGAAGCTGCATAGTTTATTTTAAATCAATTATCTTCCAATATTTCCTAATTTTTAGTTAATGGATCTACCAACCTAGTACCTGAGTCAAGAAACTTTTTAGAGAACTTATGAAAAATAATATCAATGACCAACTCAAAAATAGATTTGTTCAAAATCAATCAAGCTATTTAAATCATTTTTGATGTTTAGTTTTTTATTTTTGTTTTTTGTTTATTTGTCAATTTACATATTTATTTCTATTTTATTTATATAATGTTATTTTTTAATTTAGTTTTGTCTTTTTTATTTTATCATTAATTTCTCAACTTAAAAAATGTTTAAAAATACTACAAGCCGTTAGGCTCTGAATATTAGAGCCTAACGGCTTACAACAAAAAATTATTAGAACTTTTTTTAATTAATAATGATATAGATACAGCAATGCTATCTGAAATCTGGATAAATGACAATTCCATGTGCATCCTAGCTAATTACAATTTTGTTGGTAAACCACGTCCAGATGGATATGGTAGTGTAGGAATTTATTTGAAAAAACATATCAGATTCAGACATATCAATTGCAATACAAACCGAGAAGCAATAGGCATTTGCACGACTACTTTGAAGCACAATGTCAGCATTTTTAATATGTATGCAGCACCAAATTCGGACAATAGTTCCTTTGAGCAAGGCTGTAATGACATTTTTAGCATTGCAGCTCAGTCAAAGGGACTAGCAATTATAGGAGGTGATTTTAATGCCAAATCTAGCATATAGGGGAATAGGGTGCATGATGCTAGAGGCATGAGGCATGATGCTTGGTGACAGACTGCAAGTGATCTACGCGAAAAACCAAATCGAACTAATATGTCAGCAGATTTTTTCAAGCCTGTCAAGAAGAAGAACTCAGAGTTGCACCGAAAAAACATCGCCTAACTATCGCATAAAAAAGTCCGTCAAATTCGGAGAGGAAACTAATGCTGTCTTCCCACAGAGATCCATCCTCCATCCACCATCCGTTGAACGGATGGTCCATAAGGTTTTGCCGTTCCGAAAATTCCCAGTTAGTTCCCCATCCGAATATGACGAACTTTTTTATGCGATAGTTAGGCGATGTTTTTCGGTGCAACTCTGAGTTCTTCTTCTTGATAGTGAAAATTGAAACATTCACTGGGAAAATTTAAAACATAATGGCGGGTAACTTTTCAAAAAGGAAGGCGCCAAATCAAAAAATGCTGTTTATACTTGTAATAATTAATTAACTACTGATCCATTCGTGTGGCAGCATTAAGAGTTGCTCCACTCTTTCCTAGGCGCATACCGTACTCACAACCTGGAGCACCTTGGAGAACGAGAGAACAAAAAACAAACATTTATATACAATGAACTGGATTTGTTGTTATTTATAATATTGGGTGAAAGTGGTTCATATTTTTTCTGCAGGCTGGCAAAAATCTGCAGTCATATTAGTTTGATTTTATTGTTCGCGTAGATCACTTGCAGTCTGTCACCAAGTATCATTTATAACGCTGTTATGCTTAATTTAAATGTTGTGCAACATCCAACGGGCTAAAATGATGAGCCACAGCTGTTCAGATCAGCTGACATCGGATGGTGGATGGTGGATGTGCTCTGTGGGAATCGGAGTTTCACATTTGTCAAAAATCGCAACCGTTTCAAACGGGCATAACAGGGAATTTTCGGAACGGCAAAACCTTAAGGACCATCCGTTCAACGGATGGTGGATGGTGGATGGATCTCTGTGGGAAGACAGCTTAATTAATTTACATGAAATCTAATTTCATACAAAGGCTGTGGCGTTAATCCGTTATATACGGGGAGGCCAAATAAATCTTCCTCCTCTACGGACAGGAAGTCACTTAATACATAAAAAAAAAAAAAAATAAATAAAAAAATAAAAAACGGCACATCAAAGCAAGCGGGAATGCAAGCAACCTGTCTTCGCACTTGAAAAACAAAAATGGTTATATTTTCGCAGAATGCCCGCAAAAAAGGTATGTATGTTATATGTATGTAATTGTGCGATGGCCAGATTTCGTTGTGTCTATGTGTGCATATATAACTTACGCACATACCACTGAAAATTGGCGCCAAAGGCACACACACACATTTTTCACAACATATGTATATTAATTAGTTTTAATTCTTAGCTGTCAACGAACTTTAAAAAAATTATAACAATAACGGAGTCTTTCAAGAATGCTGAGGCTTTTAACTTACTTCTATTTTTATTTTAGAAGAGGGATTAAAGACAAAAGAAATAAATGAGGCAATCGTCTTTATGATTTGCAAGGAAAACATGCCAGTGTGCTGCGTAGAAAAAGAAGACCTCAGAGGGCTTTTAAAGAAATGTGTGCCGCATTATAAAATGCCTTGCAGATCCAAGGCAAGTATTAAAGACGTTTAATGTATTATTATAGACTTTCTTAAACATATTTACTTTTTCCAGACAACAACAATGATTCAGGAGAAATATAGACACTGCGTGGGAACAATCAATAAGACGTTGAGTAATGTGGAAAACGTGGCGTCCACCTGCGACGCTGTTACCATGCCTAACTGGAGTCGCTCCTTTCTGCAACAATGGATAAGGTTGGTTTAAAAATAAATATTTGCATTTTTTGTGTTTTGTTGTCCATTGTTTATCGTGTTTGTCTTGTGCTCTTTTCGTTTCTTATTTATTAAAATTCTTAATTCCCTTAAAATCCCTAAACACTGCATACTGGTCATAAAATATATATAATAAAAATACTATTATTTTAAAAAGTAATCTTATTGTCTTTTTATTGTGGGCGGGCAATTTTTTCATTTTTTGAGTACTAGGCTGAAGGGGTATGGTTAATTCGACCAAAAAAGGCCTACTTTCATGCATTTTTTCACACGATACGGCAAATGTCAGATCAATTATTTTAAAAGCATATCAAAGTTCAACATTTAAGCTATGTAATTAAGCTCCTTCCCTCGACGTCGCTCCTTTTCGTCCCAAACAGTACCCGCCCCAGATGTTTCCCCCATAGACTTGGTTTTCTTCTCTCCAGCTGACATTCTTGTAAATCCTTGTAGCCTTCGAGTCCTCTGGATCCTACAAATGGCTCCCTCGATGCTCACAGCTCGTATCTGAGTTCCACAGCGCCGATCCTCCATTTCTCTTCCCGCCCAAGATATTTTCCCCACGACTTCACGTGATGTTTCCTTTGATGTTTCGCGTTCTAGGTATTTCCTTTCCTCCGTTGTCTGGTCACTCTATCGCTTTCCCGATGTAGTTTTTTTTTAGTCTGACCGTTTTTGTAGTCTGGCCCTTCCAGTGACGACATTTCCAATATTCTGTGTGTCCGTCGATTGCCACTTGTCGTCCAATGACCATCGATTGGCTACTAATCGAGGCGCCCCCTTCCTTAGATCGAAGTGATGCAGCAAAATTCTTTCATTCTGGTGAGTATTTCAGACTTCCTTTTGTTTTCCTTTTCTTATTTTCTTCTAGGCTCAGCCTCGCTTCCGCTGAGCTGGCGGCATGTTAGAGAGCGCAGATCACAATCCCATAGCTTGGCATCACCATTCTCCACGGCATCAGGTAAGTACTATGAATTTATGTATTTCCTCGCATATGTTTATCTTATTTATGTATACATATTTTTTTTTAGATTAATGGTGCCGACGATGCATGCCCCTCATCTTCTTTTCAGCCACCTCCATCCCCAAATCAACAGTTTTTTTTTATTTTTTTTTTTTTTGGTTTTTTCTATGTGTTTTAATTTATTGGACAAATACCCGGATGCCGGCTACCCCCACTCTCACCCGATACCTCCGTCTGCCTTGGGTGATCAGGACACACCGCCTGCTGCCCTTCCGCCGTGCCGGCCCGACCGCAGGTGCCTCCTCGATTCCCTCCGGCCAATAGTCTCGGGCAACCTAGGGCTCGGACCCCACCCACGGTCCCTTCTCCACTGGCTCCTCCTGTGGTGTTGCCAACTTCTGGGTGGACAGCCCTGTGCTGGGTGTCGGAGGGGCCGACTGCTCCCGCCATAGCACACCCTCGATCACGAATGAGTATGTGCTGTGGCTGACGTGGGCCGCCGGTACCTCCGTTCGCACCGTCGTCTTCTCCTCCGTCGCGTGCGGCTGTGCTTCCGGCTATTTTGGACGAGGCTCAGGCCGGTCATATCGCGGGGTGGGTGGTCGGTTCTTCGCAGTTGTGCCACTCCGGTTCATAGCGGGGAGTTGGTGGTTTTTCCGGCAACCACCATGGCGGAGACGGCGCGCAGATGTCGCCCTCGTCCTTCCGGTCCGAACTGGGCTCCTCGGTCGTGTATGGGGGCGTCGGCGGGAACTCCCATGTTTCCTCCCTCACGTCTGCCACCGGTTCTTTCCACACCATCCGCTCCTCCTCCTGCGCCTCCTATAGCTGGGCCTGCTACCGTATGGCCGCCTCCACATGGTTTCAACGAGGCTATGCCTTCAGTTGAGCCTCCACCTCCCTCACCCGTCGCACTTCTTCTGCTCCATTATAGGATCATCTAGCATTTCGACGTCGCTGTCGGAGCTGATGACGAGTTTCGGTGAGGAATCCTCGGCACATTCTCGCTTCAGGGACCACCACGGAGATGGGGTAGGCCGGGTTGCCGAACATCCTTGTTCCCGGGCTGGATCCCTGCTGGGCCGCCATCCTCCTGCGTGCTTTTGGTCTAGTGACAATGCTGCTCATCTTGACTGTAGTTTTCTAATGGAAGATCGTCTCAGGGCTCCCCTTATACGAAACCTCGGTTAGGCGCCTTCCTCTTTGTTTGTCACCGTTATGTCCTTTCCCCGGGGTGCTTGCTCTCTTACGGTACAGCTCTGCTTGCTGTGCCGTCTCTCCCTTCCTTCGTAAAACGCTCAAGCTGTTCAGATTGTCAGATCATCATGGCACTCTGGATGCTGCGGTTCGCTGCTTCTCTAAGATCCTAACCAAATATCCTCCGTGTCCCTGGCGTATCCTTGATGTATCCCTGCGGTATCTTTGAAAAATCTTTGTTGCAGTTTTGCATGTATCCTTGAGAGTATCTTTGGAGTATACTTGGGGTATCCTTACGGTATTCATGGGGTGTCCTTGGGGTATCCTTGGTGTATCCTTGGATTATCCTTGGTGTAGTCTTGGGGTATCTTTGTGTTATCCTTAAGGGATCCTTGGGGTAACCTTTGTGTAGCCTTGCATGTATCCTTGATGGTGCCTTTGGGGTATCCTTCAGGTATCCTTGGGGATCTTTGGTGAATCCTTGAGGGTACTTTTGGGGTATCCTTTTGGTATTCTTGTGGTATCCTTGGGGTACCCTTGCGGATTCTTAGTGTAGCTTTGCGTGTATTTTCGGACGTTGATGCACTAAGTTCAGCGCAAACAAGTGGCCCTTACGACACCAAGCAGTGCTTGTTACGCGCGGAACCTTATAGGCGTAAAAACGAGATCAAGAGAAGTTAAAAAAATTTAGAAGCGGACAGACTAAGAATAAAAAAAACGAGATCACGAGAAGTTAAAAAAATGTAGTAGCGGACAGACTAAGAATAAAAATACGTACGAGACTAAATACTAATACTAATTTTGTGCTAAGTAAGATAAAATTAATGCTTTTAAGCTTGGCAAAGAGTCGGTAGTAGAAATAATGTGGTATAGTCTATTATAGTCGTTACACAGTACTCTAAACGGTTCATGCATATCAAAGTTAGATCTACAAATATTTAATGTAAGAGGAACATAGTTCCTGGTAATTCTATTAGGGACGGAGAAGCTTATGCGACCCAGTAACTCGGGACTCTCCACATCCCCGTGAATAAGTTTATAGATAAAAGTTGTGTCAAGCATCGTTCTACGGTTTACTAAGGATGGTAGATAAATTAGGAGAAGTCTACTAGAGTAGTAGAGTAAAATAAGGCTTGCATTCCAGTTAAGGCCCCGTAGAACAAATAATAAAAAGTTCTTTTGCACAGACTCTATCCGGTCTATATGTACACCATACTGAGGACTCCAAACTGCTGAACGGTACTCAAGGATTGGACGGACTAGTGAAATGAACACAGTCTTTGTAATATAGGGATCATCAAATTCCTTTGACCACTTTTTTATAAATCCAAGTAATCCCCTGGCTTTATTTACCATAGAAGTAATATGGTCACAAAACTTAAGTTTTGGGTCAAGGAGGACGCCAAGGTTATCAACGTTGCGTATTGTGGGTTCACCCGAAAAAATGTCATTACTTTGCACTTAGCGCTATTTAAATCCAAAATATTTTCACAACACCATGTTTGAAAAGCATTTAGCTCAGATTGTAAGTCGGAACTGCTAGAAATTTCGTTATATTGCAGGCATAACTTAACGTCATCTGCGTACATAAGGACACGCGACTTTGTCAAGACTAGAGGGAGATCGTTTATAAATAAAGTAAAAAGAAGTGGGCCAAGGTGGCTTCCTTGTGGGACCCCTGAAGTAACTCGGATCAAATCCGAGATCGAGTTTTTAAAGAGGACTCGTTGAGTCCTACCACTCAGATAACTTGAGATCCATGTTAGAAGATCACATGGAAACCCTAATAAATATAGCTTTAATACAAGAAGCGAGTGATTTACTGAATCAAACGCTTTACCAAAATCAGTGTAAACTACGTCAGTCTGCATGTTCTTTCTAAAGCCATTTATTACAAAAGACGTTAGCTCCAAGAGATTTGTCGTCGTAGATCTTCGCCTTATAAATCCATGTTGACATGGAGATATAATCCATCTACAAAGATGTTGCAAATGGGATGTAATAGTATTTTCGAAAAGCTTTGGGATGGCGGATAATTTGGATATGCCTCTGTAGTTACTTGTATTGCATTTATTTCCTTTCTTATGAAGGTGATTGACAAATGACTCCTTCCAAATAAGTGGGAAATGAGATGTTTTTAAAGACAAGGTAAACAATTTGTACAGAGGTCTACACAGAGTTTCAGCACAGTATTTAAGCACGCAGCCTGGAACTCCGACCGGACCCGGTGAATAGACTGGCTTAACTTTATTGAGATCCAAAAGAAGGGAGCTTTCGCTTAACCTCGGACAAAAAATCAAGTTCGACTTGGGTATGGCATTTGAATAAGACGGATTTGGACGGGATGAAACAGAATATGTTGTCTGAAAAAACTGGGCAAACAGATCGGCAATTTCCTGATCAGAGTTTGCCGTGGAGTTATCAAGTGATAGCGATATAGGGTAACAGGCTGATTTACACTCAGTGTTAACAAAATTATAAAACTGTTTTGGATCTTGTGAAAATTGGACCCTACAACGAGTCAAATTGCTTTTATAACACCGGGCGTTAAGCACGATAAAATTTGACCGAGCCCTTAGGTACCGAGAGAAGGCTGATTGTGAACCGCACATTTTAAATTTATTGAAAAGTCTGGACTTTATATTTTTTAGGTGTGACAACTCTTTGTTAAACCACGGAGGTTTATTTGAAATTGACGGATAGTATAACGGAACACACAGATAAAAGAAGGAATTCAATGCATTATAAAAGATATTAACGGCCTTAGCCACGTCAGTGCATGAATAAAATTCGGACCAGTCATAGCCGGATATAAAAGTATTTAAAAGATGAAAGTTTGCCTTACGAAAGCAGCGGATTCGTTTAACCGACTTTTCGGATTTTTTATTCAGCTCTAATCTTACGTCTACAGTCAATTCTAGACTTGGATGATAAGGATCTTCTGGTTGTGTAAGTGGTCCCGTTCTTGATAGGCAAACGCCTTCTGAATTTGAAACAAAACACAAGTCCAGTAAACGCCCTAATGAGTTCTTAACATGGTTCACTTGGGATAGCGCAATGTCAAGCAAGCCAATAAAGTCATGCTGCGCTAAAGGAAGCAACATTTTAGAGTTTTCGTCAAGGGACCATGTCAGATGATGGTGGGATATATGAACAAGTAATGTACAAGTATACAAAACTACCGGAACACGATAATTTTATACCTAGGAATTCGATGTCATAAAATTCGTCGAAAGTTAGTAATTCAGAGGAAAAGGTGGAGTCGACAGCAATTAGGACTCCACCTCCCCGTCTGGACTGACGATCAAGCCTATAAATAGTGTACTTACCCGGGAGAATTTCGGAGCTAAGAATATCCGTCCTTAACCAGGTCTCTGTACATACCATAATATTATATGGGAAAGAAAAACTATCCGAATACACTTTAGTCAGCTTACTAAGTAAGCCTCTTGTATTATCATAGCAAAGAAGAAAAGAGGAGGCTAGTTTTTTGGGACAGAATAGGATGTGGAGGGGGCTGGGGATGGTTCTTTAATAGTATTTTCCATTTCCCCTGAACTATTCTTTTTTCTCTTAGCTTCCTACTCTTTTACAAATATGCCCTCGGGCCAGAAACTGGTGGAACACACAGATGCAAAAAGAGCACAAGGAATACCAATCTTAAATGATGATACTTTCCTAGCATAAGAAAATTTAAATTGTTCGACCTTCAAATCATCAACTTTGACTTTGTTACGGATATAAGCCGTAATATCCAGTGATGAGAGGTCTGGGGCGAGCCGTGAAACAAATACATGTTTTAGCTGGGGCACCCGAACACAAGTAACTGTTTTTGGTACAACACATGCAACCCTTTTTGGTAATACAGAATTTGTATCTGTACTACCAGTATCGGCCGGTAATCCGGACGTTAAGTCTACATGAGGTGTTGGGGCCACTACTGTATTTTGATCGGACAGAGCGGAAGTACATAGCGGAGCCACGTCGATTCCGGCGACTTCGGATACCGAATCACTTTTTGCCCCCGATCTTACTACCATTTGAGTGGCGCCTAAGATTGGCAGCTGAGCTGGAATCGAATCGCGGGCAGTAGGTTGCACGGCACCTGCCATAGAATGCCCACCGACCGCGACTTTTTGCGCTTTGGGGAATCGGGCTCAGTTAGCATGCGACTAGTGAGCTGCGATTCAAGCGCCACGAGCAGGTCCGTATTTTTACGGCAGTTCCGGATTAATTCCGTAACACTGCTTTTCGTGAGCCGCCTAATAGTTATTGCCTGGTTCTCATATACAATGCATTCATCGCAGTAGTAGCGTAGGCCACTCCTCTTATCGATGGCATCACGAACCAGGCCAGAATAGCCAAGACACTTTGCGTGATAAATTTTATCACATGTATGGCAGGGAATACTTTGCTGTCCAGCCTAGATAACTTTCTTACAATTTTTTAATGAACAGAAAGCCATTTTCGCTGACCACGGACCACTGTGCACTATAGCGGACAAAAAAATCGAAAGCTCTCAAGAACTTTTTAATGAGAGATCGATCAGAGCGACAGAGCGGGAGCGAAACACCGAATAACTTTGATGTTAGGCACCATGAAACGAAATAGAAAACGAAAAGAGAAAGAGAGCGGGAATATTAGCCGATTAACTCCGGTATAAAACACCTCAGAGAGACATTATCGTTGAAGTGCGTGCCGTTCCAACAGCGCTCAACGACGAAGAGAAAGACTGAAAAGAGGGCCAATGGAAAACAATAACAACAAACCAGCACCGAATTAAATTATGATAAAAATGTTTACTAAACACAAGTTAATCACGATGCACTCGCGAAGCGAACGGAAAGTCTTTACACTTAAAGGTGTAGAAACGTTAAAGAGATTTAAGTAAACTCCGGTGGTTTCAATAAGAAAAATGAAAATTCGGAGCGCAAAACAAAAACACGACCGTTCTCTGTGAAGACGCAAAATTATTATCCTTGAGGTACCTTTCGGGTATCCTTGTGGTATCCTTGGGGTATCCTTGGGGATCCTTGCTGTATCCTTGAGGGTGCCTTGAGGATGCCTTTGGGGTATCCTTGTGGCGTATCCTTGAAGATTCTTGGTGTAGCTTTGCATGCTTCCTTGAGGTATCCTTGGGGTATCCTTAGGGTACCCTTGGGGTATCCTTGAGTTATCCTTGGCTTATCCTTAAGGGATCTTGGGTTATCCTTGAGGGTGCCTTTGGGGTATACGCGTGGTATCCTTGGGTATGTAGCTTTGCATGCGTCCTTGTGGGGTCTCCTTGGGATATCCTTGGGTTATCTTTATTGGAACCTTGGGGTTTGAATTATGTATGCCATTCCAAGTCGTTCTGTCTTATTTATTAATCGTATCCTAGTGCCGTTCTTCTACGTGTCCTTTCCGCATGGCGTAATCACGGATGACACTGGCGAATACCCGACGCTGAATCCTGTTGCCATTTGGTCTGGATTCCTTATACGTTAACCGTATCCTTCCCCGTGAGTGTCCTTTCCGCCTGGCGTAATCACGGATGATTTGGCGAATGCCCATGGTTATAGTTTAACCGTATCCTTGTGCCTTTCCCGTGAGTGTCTTTTCCGTCTGACGTAATAATGGATGACTCTGGCGAATGCCCTATGCTGAATCCCGTTGCCTTGTGGTCTAAATTCCTTATACGTTAACCATATCCTTGTGCCTTCCCCGTGAATGTCCTTTCCGCCTGGCGTAATCATGGAAGCGAATCATGGCGAATGCCCGACGCTGAATCCTGTTGCCTTGCGGTCTGGATCCCTTATACGCTAACCGTGCCGTTCTTGTAAGTGCCCTTTCCGCCTGGCGTAATTACAGAAGATTTGGCGAATGCCCAAAGTTGAATCCTGTTGCCTTGCGGTCTGTAGTTAGTCTTCCGATGTGTCTATCTGCTCGTTTGCAGCGTGTGTTTGTTGCTGCTTAAGCTCGCTAATGTGAACTTTTTGCTCTTTCTTTAAAAACGTGTGGCGTATGGTGCAGATCACAGGAGAGATGAAATCCACAGCCTGGTAAGGACCATCGTATCTTGGGGCTAGTTTCGTTGCGAATCCCTCGGTTAATTTGGATAGGTGGTGTTCATTGGCCCACACTAGCATAGCACCTCCGGTTTTCCTGTCGTGTGTAGGCCGCCGTGAATTGCTGCTTTACTCCCATTTCGCTGAGGAATCTTTTAAAGGGTCGGCTTGTGAACTGTACTCTGTTGTTATGGGTTCTCTAAACGCTTTCTGTAAGGTTCCGCTGTTGAAAAGCTGTTTCTGTTCATCTGGTTTCCATGGTTACTTGTTTGTTGCCGAATTTGCCTTCCACCTCGAGCTGTGCATCTTCAAACCTAACTTGCCGTCTTGTCTTTGTAATCTTTCTTAGAGCAGCAAGATTCTTCGCTAACGAAGCTTGCCGTCGCCCCGGTGTCGATTGTGGCTTTGTAGGTGTGCTGACCAATCATCACCGCTGCGGACAACTGCTGCTCCTGTTATAAGTTCAATCAATTCTGTATTTAATATTTATATTGTTAAATTTAATACGGTTATAATATGCACTAATAAATGTGCATTCGGTTCGGGGCTCATTTCATGAATGTTGCTGCTTAACTTTCTAATAAGTTGGCTTGGCTTAAAATTCACATAGCTGCGCGAGCAGGGCCGCGGCCAACGCTTATGTATCTAAATATCTATATTAATGTATATGTGCAGCTGCAGAGCATATGCATAAGCGCATAAGTGTATATAAGCGGCGCAAGTAGCGGCCGCGCAGAGAGAGGGTGTTATGCTCACATGGTAACCGAATGATCGTCCGCGCATGCAGACATGCCGGCTCAGCATTTAGGATGCTCATAACATTGTTGTGTGGGTCGAATTACTCCGCACTTGAAGTGCTGGGAATATTAGGACATAAACAAATGCCATATGGTTGCAGTGATAGAAGTGGTACAGTGTGTACCCGATATGTGTTGGGGTGGTGTCCATTGCCCTCCTCGCTGTGCTTCCGTTGGCTGCTGCCGTAGGACTTGGTTTGGTGATGACAACTCGTCTTTTCCCCGGTTATTCTGGTTGCCCGAATCTTCGCTCCTTTTGCACGTTACTTGCATTGGGGCTGCCGACTTGGTTCTCGACAACTTGTTCTCTTGTGCGAAAGCTTCGCGTTCTTTTTCCAGTTTCTCGTACTCATCGGCTAAGATCATTAGCGTTTCGAGGCATGACACCTTGTACACTCTTATGAGTATCCTAAGACTCGGTGTACAGTTCTCTTTAATAGTTTGTTCGGCGACTAGTTGAGTGGTCTAAGCATCCTTTGCATGTCGATCATGTAGTCCTTGAACGACTCGCCCTGCTTCCGTTGCCTTGCTTGATCCGCCAGCCTCGTAAAGAAATCTCTCGGCAGAAAGAATGTATGGAAACTTTCTATGAATTCCGCCCAGGTTCTCCATTGCTTATTGTTGGCGATGAACCATTTCAACGCCTTTCCCTTGAAAGGAATCATGGGAATGCTGTCTAAGTCCAAGCCGTATGTATTGGCGGACCATTCTACTTGTTCAAGGTACTCGAATGGTTTTTCCGCCCCGTCGAACCTGAAAGACCATTCGCAGACTTGTTTAGCAACCTTTGCATAGTCTGACTGGCTGGGTCTCGAGGTCAGCGCTGCTGTTTTCCTTTCCTGGCTTGACTCTCTCCTCCTTTTGTAAGTTGTCAGATTCCCCAACGGCGTTTGTTAACGTGATGCTTGGGCCGGCTCTGCGACACGGACTCTTCGGCTCTTCTTACTGTTGGGACAATCACGTTGGGCGCCTGATGTTTGGTGATGATGCTTGATGCTTGGTTTGCTCGCTACGAGATTCGTGCGGCTATGTCAGAAGATTGTGTGTTCGTGCCACCAAATTTATATGACTTGACTGCCCGCCGATCAATGAGAAAACACAGGGTTCGTAGGGTATCCGTTGGCTTATTCTTGTGCTAATTAATACAGCGGGTGTGTGGGGTTGGGCTGGTCTCGGTGTTGTCCCACACTGATATTGCTCGTCCTGGATTGTGGACGCGTTGCCTTAATGACCACTGGCTCTTCCTTGTGTCTCGGAAATGCTCGTAGTGATTCGCCTCCGCTCGCTTGTCGATACGTTCACTCGAAGCCACTTGTCGCGCCTTGGAGTCGCAGAGAGATTAGCCTTGCCGGCTTGGGGAAGCGTCACCGTTCTCAGACTAGGGTGAATAGGCCTTGCTCTCCAGGACGACTCTCTTCGAGACAATGTCGCCTGTCCCTTGCTCTGTCCCGAACGGTCCCATTAGGGTTTCGCTCAGTTCGCGCTGACAGTCCGGGCTAACGATAGGAGGCTGCTGGAACGTACCAATGCTCGTGGCTGGTTTTGACGTCTGTTATCGCTGCTATCGATGTCTTCTGCTTTGTTTCTATGACGACCGCCGTTCCGGGACTTTCTGAACCGTTGGGATCCTCCAGGACAAACGCCTCTCGAATGCCTCTACGGTCAAATGCTCGCACTTCCCGGCTGGTAGTGTCATACTCTGGCACTCGGGGTGTCTGTAGGTAGTTGTTTTCGGTACTTCGTCGGTAACTGTAGGGCTCTCCAGGACAACGCCTCTTGAAACCTCTAATCGATCGACCGCTCGTCCTTCGGCCAGGTCCTGCTCAGTTGAGCACGGCACACTGGGTCTTAAACAACCTTCCTCCCCGAGTTCACGGTTTCTAGTCGCAGGACTCTATTGCTCTACTCTGACAGAACCGCCGGGAAATACGACAGGGTGTGGTCGTGTCAAGGTTGAATGCAAATCGCCTTGACCTAGCCGTGTGACGCCTTCCGGGCCTCAGCTACCTGTGTCTCAAATCGAAAATTCCGGATGTCTCAATTCCGACCTTCTCGACACAGCGATCTTGCTCCTGGTAGGCTTCCCACGGTGCTGCTTCCGACGATGGTATCTGCTGTTGCTGCCATGCTGGTGTTGCCACTAGTTGACTTAGTTCTTTGGCTTTCGTAATTCACTGATCTTGATGGAATGACTCCTTGCGATCGACTGATCCAGCTTCCTGCGCTCGGCCCGCTTATATGGCCGACATATCCCGTTAATTCTTCTACTGTAATTCATTCTCTCCAAACTCTCTCTCCTCGTTCTCTCCAAACTGTATTCTCAAAACTCTCTTTTCCCACAGTGCCGTTACTACGCGCATTTACAGCGTATCCAGCAACTGGAAGGCTTCGGTATTCTAGATCTTCGCTTTTATTTGTGCGGAGTTAAATCCTCACAAAAAGTTTATTAGTTAATATGTTTATTTTTTTTAACATTTGCATTTTATTTATTGGATCTTGTCTGAATTGAGACTAACAATAAATATATAGAATCTAAAATAGAAGAAGAAGATACGCAGTACGGACGTGCAAAAAGTGGCTCCTGAATTCATTTCAAAATACAACACTCCTGGTCCGCCGAAGCCCTGCTGGACGTACCTAAACATTGTCACTTGGAAGGGGCTACATCGGCACCGTGAAATCTCTGGCCAAACAGGCATACTGTTAAATCTCTGCACAAAACGAAATAAAAATGCTAGGACTCGCCAGGACCCCTACTAAGCCTCAGGGTACCGGTCAGGCCGGGGCATTCAACGCGACACCTGCTAGCGTCTCAAAACGGAGTGGATCAGATACTCCCCCGCAAAATAATCCCACACCAACAAACACAGGCAACCTGGTAGATCTTAAAGATCTGAAATCCATGCTGGAGGGTATGTTCGACTCAAAGCTCAAAGAACTAGCTACAAAATCGGACGTTAATTCGATTGCCACAAAAATGGATACCATTCAGCAAAATGTAGAATGTCTCTCAACAAAGGTCGACTCGCTAACAGAGGAAAACAAAATACTGCAGGCAGAGATTAACAAAATCAAAAGCGACAACGAAAACAAACAAGCAAGACTTCTACAACTGGAAGACGCAAATAAACGAAAAAACATAATCATCCGCGGTCTAATATCCGAAAAAAATCCATTTAATGCTGTATCTGACCTAATAAAGAGGGAATTGTTGATAAAGGACCGTATGGAGATAGACTCGGTAAAGAAGCTACACGATGCCGACGGAAAAATGGCTGTTCTGGTTGAACTAAACACAGTAAGCGCAGTACAGACCATCCTTAAGCACACCAAAAACCTGAAAGGAACACGAGTCTCAATCGAACAGGATCTGAACATCGAAAGGAGACTTAAAAAACGCGTGATGCTAGGCCTCCGCCGGGACATTCTGGAAAGCCACAAAAACTTTAAGGTCACTGTTAGAAACAATCGCATGGTTATTGAAGGTAAATGGTTCTACTGGAATGAAGACGGCAAGCTCATGTGTGGAGTAGAACTTGGAGAACATATATGTTACCTCATTTAAAATAGCCCTAGACTACAAAGTAATATTGAGCAAACTAAATTCAAAAAACTAAATGTCCCTAATGTAGTACCGTCCCTTAATGTTAAAATTGTATCGTACAATATAGCTGGCTTAGCAAATAAGACATTATTTAAACACTTCTTTAATTTTGTTACACAATTCAACATTTTTCTACTATTTGAAACTTTTCTGACCAACGACGAAACGAGTTTTGCAAATTACTTCCCTGATCATTTGCTGCATTGGATACCAGCAGTGAGAGTAGAAGCAGCTGGTGAACGAAGGACACATTACCTTTACGAGCAAGGAAAACGCAGAAGTCATCGAAATAAACACGAAAGACGAAAAACTACATATACTCCCAGTATACATTAACTGCAATAACTGGCAAGCAGATTTTGAAAAGGTGTACGATTTCGGACTGACAGCAGGTTGCAATATCCTAATGATTATTGGGGATGTAAATGCTCGCATCGGAAAGGCACAAGCCACAACAGAACCCACAAATATAGACCTCAGGACCAGTAGCACGATTCGTAAATCTAAGGACGAAATATTAGACAACAAAGGCGCAAAAATTGTTGAGATGTGCGAATCACTAGGACTGACGGTAATGAACGGCAGGACAATCGGAGACCATGAAGGAGAATATACCTTTTTAAGGGGCGCAGCAAGGTCGACTATTGACTACTGTCTCATACAAGGAAGGTGGCACGATGTGGTGAAAGATTTGGTGGTAGGTGCTCAACCCCTTTTTGACCTTATGCCCATAGAAGTCCTTTTAGAAGTCATTGTACAACCAACCAAAACTCAACCGAAGGTTAAAGTGGAAGGACAACAACCGCCTAAGTTACACAGATGCATTAGTATCAGGAGTCCAACAAATAGGAGATCTGAGCGGGTCTACACTGCTAGCCAAACTGCTCAACTTAATCGTAGATGCCTCTAAACCCATGCAGCAGTCACTAAACTTTAGCAAAAAGCAACCGTGGTTCGACGTACAATGCGAAAGGGCCAGGAAACATTCTTTTGATTGCCTTAAACAGCTAAGGCGAAACGAAATAATGGGCCACACCTACAAAACGGCAATAACAAATTACAAACGGCTATGCAAAGAGAAAGAAAAACAGTTCTGGATAAATATGGAACGCCAACTACAAGAAGTTCGTGACAGCAAACAGTTCTGGGAAATCGTTAATAAACTAAACGGGAACAAACAGAAAAAACCCATAAAAGTAAGTTCAACAGATTTGGCAAACTATTTTAGTAGCCTACTCTCCCAAATTCAAAATGAAACAGATCATATGGACTCCCCTTTCAGCCTTGCAGAAATAGAAAGCGCTGTCCTAACACTAAAACTAAACAAAGCTCATGGTGAAGACAGAATAACTGCAGAATTTTTCAAAAACGCGCCGCTTTGTTTTATACAGCGACTTACCGATGCCTACAATAAATTTTACAAACATGGAATTTTCCCAGATTGCTTCAAAAAAAGTCTGATCAGCCCAATTTTTAAAAAAGGTGTGGAGACCGATCCCAGCAACTACCGAGGCATATCTGCTCAAAACACAGTCGCTAAGATTTTTGCAGGAGCACTGTTAAAACGTATGACGACATGGGTAAACCGAGAAAACCCTCTTAGTGAATTTCAGACAGGCTTTCGAAAGGGTTTCTCTACAGTTGACAGTGTTTTCGTAGTGACATCAATCGCCCAAACCTTTCTGCAACAAAAAAAGAAGCTGTACATTTTCTTTGTAGATTTTAAAGCCGCCTTTGATACAGTGAACCGAAATAGCCTAATGTATAAACTTAGTCAACTCGGACTCTCAACAAAAGCCATTCTAGCACTGTCCAGTATCTATGAGGATAACAAAGCAAGTGTATGGGAAGGATCAGAGCTTTCGAAATGGTTCGATACCAACAGTGGAGTTAAACAAGGCTGTATTTTCAGCCCTCTCTTTTCTCTCTCTTCGTGGACGATGTTGTTGATTTTTTACCAGGTGGAGTGACCGTGAATGGAACCCATGTTAAGACCCTTATGTATGCCGATGACATGTGCCTACTGGCTGACAGCCCTGAAACGTTAAGGGACATGATTGCTAGCATATCTGAGTACTGTAAAGTATGGAACCTCACCATAAATACAAGCAAATCAAAGATTATGGTAGTTAAGGGTACAGGTGGCCGTCACGCTAGGAACGAAAAATGGCAACTGAACGGAATCCAGTTGGAACGTGTAAAATCGTTAAAATATCTCGGTGTAACGCTTACCACAAATATGAGTTTTTATACCCTCATAAAAGATAAGCTCAAAGATGCAAAAATAGCTATGAACGCCAATTGGAAAAAAGTTTTAGGCAGAAAAAACGTTAAAATGAGTGCCAAGTACAGCCTTTTCCAGGCAACAGTGAAAACAATTATGTGCTACTCGGCAGAGGTGTGGGGAAATCAAAGATATGAAGATGCGGAACGAGTACTAACTTTTTTTGTAAAAAAGATATTTCGACTGCCACAAAATACTCCCGACTATGCAATTTTTATTGAAACAGGACTGCCTAGTATATTCTTCTACACACTTCAGCAGCACTTTAATTACATCGATAAGGTTATGCATATGCCAAATAGTAGACTACCGAAAAGAATTGCAAAATCTCTCTGTGAAAGAAACGAACTTCCATTCTCTAGATGGACGGATATTGCAACCGAATGCAGTTGCCCCCTTGATCTCGAGGATGCAAGTTCGTGGAGCAGGACTCATGCCGAAATCATCACCAGATACCACGACATAGAAAGAGAAAAGTTTATAACTAAGGCCAAAAACAGCGCGTCGAGGAGTGTGTTTAAAAATCTTGAGTATAATTTATCTGAAAAAAACTACTTCCACGATCAACATAAAGGAGAACTCATAAAACATATCTTCCAAGCTAGAACCGAGACTTTACCTCTAAATGGCAGGCCATACAGCAGCAACCCATCACTGGAATGCAGCCTCTGCAACATGCGAGAAATCGAGGATGTTCAACACTTCATTGCAGTCTGCCCTATTCTGAGAGAGATTCGTTTTACTTGTTTTACGAAAACCACCCTTTGCGAATCGGATCTCCACAGTCTTCTAAATGGGGAAAACTGGGAGAATCTGGCATTCTTCATTACAAAATCCAGTTATTATAGAAAAAAAATTATTTTAGAAAACTTTTAGAATCTAACTTAACTAAATTAACCGACTGACGGCATAAAAGCCATTGTCGCTTTAACCAATTTTTGTTTGATTATTTGTTTTGATGTAAATTTAAATATGTACAGCCAGCTATAAATAAGCAACAAAGAAAAACAAAACACATACAATAAACAACCTACTACTACTACTATAGAATCTAAAATTAAAAAGCTATCTGACAGTCAAGGTGACTGGCGCGAGATTTAGGGGCTCTAATAACTATTACTGAGCTGGAAGGTCATTGCGTTGCAATCGGGTCTAGGACCCTGGAGAGCTGGTTTGGATGAGAAGCTAGCTTAGCGTGGTAGGACGCTTTTTGTTTTGATATTTCATCTTTTACGGGTAGAATGCCAAGATCTCTGTGGATGTTGTCGTTCCAAACATACCAAGCTGCCCCAGTAATAGTTCTCAGGAATTTTTATTGTGCTCACTAAATAATGTCGATGTTGCAGCTGCTCGCGTTTCCCCACAATTGGGAGCCGTAGGTCCAGACTGGCTTAAGCGTTGAATTGTAGAGCAGGACCTTGAAGTCCAAGCAGACGGGGGAGCGCGCGTTTATAAGCCAATGGAGACTGTTTGATTTTATATTTAGGTGAATTTTCTTAGCTTCGATATGTCTCCGCCATGCAAGTCTCCTGTCTAGGTGGATGCCAAGGTACGTTACATCGTCAGCTTGTGGAAGTGGCGTGTCATTCAGGGTTAGCGGGGGGAGTTTGTCTGTTAAGAGTAAACGTTATGTGTTTTCACATTTGCGCATTTATTTTTATACGCCAGTCTGATAACCACCTCTCCACTACCACGAGATGATCAGCTAGTAGTGCTGTTGTGTAGTATGCTCACATATCTGGTACACACTGTACCACTTATATCACTGCAACATTGTGGCATTTATTTAGGTCTTAATATTCCCAGTACTTCAAGTGCGGAGTAATTCGACCCACACAACAATGTTATGAACATCCTAAATGCTGAGCCGGCATGTCTGCATGCGCGGCCGTCCATTCGTTTACCGACTCCGCACTTTTATTTCTCAAAGGGAGGGAGTATGCTCACACGGTAACCGAATGTATGTATTTCTGTTGTTAATCTGTTGACTTGCTCTATTGTTCCATGGCTTTCTCGAAAGCCAAATTGGTGTGCTGGAATAACGTTGTGCTCTTTCAGATATTGGATTATGCGCGTCAAAAGGCATTTTTCGAGCAGTTTTGACAGACACGAGAGTAAACTTATCGGTCTGTACGAAGCTGGTATTGTGTGATCTTTTCCTGGCTTTGAGATCATTATGATTACCGATTTTTTCCATTTTTTTGGCAAATAGCCAAGTCGTGTAATCCCGTTAAAGAGTTTCCAAATAATCTCAACTGCACAGTTTGGAAGTTCGATTAACATTTTGGGAGTTATTTGATCACCGCCTGGGGCCTTTTTTGGTTTCAATTGCTCGCTGATTACTTTTGCAACTTCATTTGGTTGAAACAGATTTGGCTCCGTCTCGGATTCAATTAGAATTGACGGCGACGTTAGTGCGAATGAATTAGTTTCAGGGTTTGGCTGAAAAATATTTCGAAGGTGTAAAGCAAATGTACAAGCTCTGTGTTTGTCGCTTCTGGCCCAGCTGCCTGAAGAGTCTCTTATGGGAATTACTGTTTCGGCCGGCGCACTTAGATTTGGGTGGGCCCTCCACAAGGGATGCATAGTGCATAAGTTTAGTGCATAGTTTCACAATGTACTGGCGTTGTGCTTTTACTTCTTCTTGCCTTAGAGCCCTGATAAGTCTGCGTCCAGCTTCCTTAAGACTTTGTTTTGAGGATGGCGATCTGCTGGTTTGCCTAGCACGTCTCAAACATCTTTTCTCCAGAACAAGCTGTTAAATTTCAAGGTTAGTTTTGTGTTGGTGTGTGTGCCCATCCCACCCTTGCGGTGTTGAGACTTTGGCTGCTGCGACGATTACAGACTCCAGTGCATCGGTATAGCAGTCGATGTCCTCCTTAATGTTGATTTGCAAAAGGGATTTTGCTGATATTAGATTGCGAGAAATGTTTTTTATCACAGCAAAATCAATTAAATCAGGTAGTATTTTAGGATCTGTAGGCCAGTATGTATGGCTGTCTGGTGAAACGTTGTCCAGTTTGTTGCATGTTTTTATGAGTGCATTATATAATTGCCTTCCTTTGGGGGTCACAAGGCGGGATCCCCAGTGCGTGAGCTTGGCGTTGTAATCTCCTGCTGCTATGAATCGCTCACCAAGTGAATTGTAGAAGTCCATGAATTGGTCTTCGGAGACTGTAAAGCGGGGAGAGCAGTAGACAGCGTCAATGGCAAGGTTTCAGTTGCCCAACTGTAATTTTGACGGCGACGGTAGTGTTTGTATGTAACTTGCAGATGATTTTTTGCAAACCGTTGGTGAAAGGTGCCAGTTCCGCCATGCGCTTTACCATCTGGATGACCGGTGCCGTAGAACGAGTACCCCCGTATTTGAAAGTTATATTTGCTAGTGAGATGCGTTTCTGCCAGCAACATGACGTCGATGTGGTTTTCGTTCAGAAATTGAGTTATTTCAGGTTTATGCCGTGAAACAGGCGTTCCACAGGCGTTATTCTAAGGCTAGGCATGGTTTATTTGGACTGCTGAGCTGCAAGCATTTGTAACAAGATATTTTAATTTGCATAAGGGTTTGCATGGTGGTTTTCATAAAGGACATAAATTCCATCATATTTTTTTGCAAAGTAATCATCATAGATTCCATGTTACATTGTGGCTGTCCCATGGTCTGTTGGATATTATCAATTTTCGGCTCTATGTGAGCTGTGCCTGATCACTTGCGTAAGACATTCCGTTGGTGGTAATTGAAGGGCCAAATGATGATCTGGCTGCTTTTGCGAAGAAAACTTCCGGTGTCGTTTGTGATCTCATGTAAGTATTTTGTGTGTTCAGGGAGCGAGCCGTTGACGCTCGTTGCATCCGACTTTTCATCACCTTGTAGACTGGACAGCTTCTGTAGTTTGTAATGTGGTTACCTTGGCAGTTTACACACTTTTTAGTGAGAGTCTTCCTTGTTGGCAGGGCAGGGTTCGGAGCCGTAGCAGTTTCCACAAGCTACACATACTGATCTGAGGGTGCAGTAAGCCCTGGTATGACCGTATTCCTGGCAATTTGTGCATTGCACTAGCCCGGTCCGTTTGTGCCGCTCTTCCATCCTAAGGTGCAGAAGGTACTGCAACTTGTAGATCGGGTGCACTGCGTTTTTTTTAAAGTTCTGCTGTCTGGCTCCAGCTCGCCTTGAAGAGTGGTTGCGGCTTCTTGTTTTTGTTCATAATGTTTATAACATTTTTTGCGTTTTCTTTTAAGGCCTCTGTAATTTCGGTGGGGTTCACATAGGGTTCTATTCCCTTGAGCACAACTTTCAAAACTTTGCCACTTTTCAACTGGTACGTGTAGTAATTCTTTTTGGCATCGTTTAAGTACTTCGACTCTGCTCAGAAATCGTCTTTGGTTTTTGTTTGGAGTTTAGTTTCGCTTATATTCCCGTTCATAAGCGGGATAACATGAAAGTTATCTTTTCCGACAAGCTCAACTATTTTGTTGCTCAAGCTCAACTAATTGTTCGGACTCTGTTTCAGGCTCCGCCAGAATGGAAAATCTATTTTCATCTAATGGCCAGGGATTTTCAGGGCCTTTGCTGGAACGATTTAGTTTTGGCTTATCGCCGACCGAGTTTTTTGGGGGTGTTAGCTTGTGCTTGGAGATATTAAAGTAGCGATCCATGCCTTTTTGCATGGCCGAACCCGCTTGCAGAATTGTCACTTCTTCTACCGTAGCTTTGTTTTTGCCGTTTGCACCGATTTTTGGACTTGGTTGTGTTATTGCTTTACCCGCAGCACAAGAAGAGGGTGGAGTCGTTATTTTATTGTTGGCGACAGAGACTGTTGTAGTAGTCGTAGTAGTTGCTGTTGTTGTTGCGCTAGGCGGCAGAAGCTCTGTTGGAGTCTTGCATTGCTCACTCCATGGCGTTGGAGCGGTGAAGACCAGGGGCGAGAGCAAGAGCTAGCTCTCTGGTTTTCGGCGGTCTTTCTAGAGTATTACTCGTCACCGTAAAATAAGCATTGTTACGGGCCAAAGAAAGACGACGTTTGTCTTACTCTCTCTGATTTTTTTCACGGGCTACGTCTTGTTGTTTTTGTCGTTGAGTGCGCTGATCCATGTTTCTTTATCGTTAGTGCGTAAAGATTAATATTAATAATATTGCATCGCGAACACGCAAAACCTCGACTGTTTGGCTAATTGTTTTTCCGGAACGTTAATAAAAACACGTCTGCACGCAGCAGAAGTTCTTTCGAATGTTGAGTTAATATGTTTCTAAAGGTAACTACGTTGAGTTTTTTCTTATTCTTAAAATTTTTGATGTTTTGTAAAACTTGGAAGAGAAAAACGTGATTTTAGCCCAAAAATTCGATTTATTTGTTTTTATAAAATGAAAAATAATCAGTAAAAAAAGAAAACTCGATGTCAGTACCTGCGGATTTAGGTACAGAAATTCTATGCAAGATTTCAAACCAATTCGTCAAGGAAATTTTTCAAGCGCGTTTTCATCGACTTTGAAATGGCAACTTTTTCAGCGTTTTAAAGTTTTGGACACGCAAAAGTCGAATTCAAAACGAGCTAACTTACCCACGCTCACAAAAAAAATTTAAATACCATACCCCCTTAAAGCTTGAATACCTGTGTACCGTTCATATTGGTAATATCTTTTATAATGAGACATTCACAAAGTTTATTATCTGCCTGATCGACGCCGTATTTTGAATTTCTAAAATAGTACCCGTAGAACAACTATTTTAAGAGAAATTCAAAGTGTTGGGCCAATTACGAATGAAGGGCAATTGGTTACAACTAGGTTTATTTCAGTAAGATTCTTGACATTTGATTAATTTTGACTAACGGGTTCTCCTGACTGGCAGGGTGCCGCCCTTGCTGCGTTCGCTTTCTTCGTCCAATCCGAATGCCTGGTTTCGGGAGCCGTCCAGCTGCTCGAGAGGAACAGCACGGGATTACGGTTGCCGGTAGAATAGAGGGTTGCCACGTAGCGAGCCTGAAATAAGAGTGTGTTGTTTGGAGACCCTGAAGCGAGTGAGAGTTTAGTGCTCCATCCACCATCCGTTGAACGGATGGTCCATAAGGTTTTGACGTTCTGAAAATTCTCAGTTAGTTCCCCATACGAATTTGACGGATTTTTTTATGCGATAGTTAGGCGATGTTTTTCGGTGCAACTCTGAGTTCTTTTTCTTGATAGTGAAATGTTTCAATTTTCACTGGGAAAATTTAAAAAATAATGGCGGGTAACTTTTCAAAAAGGAAGGCGCCAAATCAAAAATGCTGTTTATACTTGTATTAATTAATTAACTACTGATCCATCCGTGTGGCAGCATTAAGAGTTGCTCCAGTCTTTCCTAGGCGCATACCGTACTCACAACCTGGAGCACCTTGGAGAACGAGAGAACAAAGAACAAACATTTATATACAATGAACTGGATTTGTTATTATTTATAATATTGGGCGAAAGTGGTTCATATTTTTTCTGCAGGCTGGCAAAAATCTGCAGTCATATTAGTTTGATTTTATTGTTCGCGTAGATCACTTGCAGTCTGTCACCAAGTATCATTTATAACGCTGTTATGCTTAATTTAAATGTTGTGCAAATTCCAACAGGCTAAAATGATGAGCCACAGCTGTTCAGATCAGCTGTCATCGGATGGTGGATGTGCTCTGTGGTAATCGGAGTTTCACATTTGTCAAAAATCCCAACCGTTGCAAACGGATGGACTCTATGGGAAGAGGGCATTAGATCGAAAGATCCAGTCCACTGGGGAGTTTCCTCTATACCCGAAGACGGTCTGCTGCTAAGTGAAGTTGTATGGCCCGCGGCCCGCCTTATATAGGGCTCGGCGAGATCTAGTGTGCCCGCCTGTGTGGGATTTGCCGGTATCAGTGTGGCCGACTCTCTCAGTCAAGTGTGCCCCTACGCGCGCGATCGATGGCGCGCCCGTGTTCTTTGTTTGAATTTGAATTAAACGCTCTTTTCGTTTAACTTTTTTATGCTGTCTTCCCACAGAGATCCATCCACCATCCACCATCCGTTCAACGGATGGTCCATAAGGTTTTGCCGTTCCGAAAATTCCCAGTTAGTTCCCCATCCGAATTTGACGGACTTTTTTATGCGATAGTTAGGCGATGTTTTTTCGGTGCAACTCTGAGTTCTTCTTCTTGACAGTGAAAATTTAAACATTCACTACGAAAATTTAAAAAATAATGGCGGGTAACTTTTCAAAAAGGAAGGCGCCAAATCAAAAAAATGCTGTTTGTACTTGTAATAATTAATTAACTACTGATTCACCCCTCTGGCAGCATTAAGAGTTGCTCCACTGTTCCCTAGACGCATACCGTACTCACAACCTGGAGCACATTGGAGAACGAGAAAACAAAAAATAAACATTTATATACAATGAAATTGATTTGCTACCATTTAGACAATATTGGGCAAAAGTGGTGCATATATTTTCGGCAGGCTGGCAAAAATCTGCAGACCTATTAGTTCGATTTGGTTGTTCGCGTAGATCACTTGCAGTCTGTCACCAAGTATCATTTACAACGCTGTTGTGCTCATTTCAAATGTTGTGCAAAATGCAACGGGCTAAAATGATGAGCCACAGCTGTTCAGATCAGCTGACATCGGATGGTGGATGGTGGATGTGCTCTGTGGGAATCGGAGTTTCACATTTGTCAAAAATCCCAACCGTTTCAAACGGATGGACTCTGTGGGAAGAGGGCATTAGTCTTTTTTATTTATATATTGTTTTGTGCGCGCACAGCGACACAGATGTTTAGGCGATGTTTTTTCGGTGCAACTCTGAGTTCTTTTTCTTCACAGTGAAAATTGAAACATTCACTACGAAAATTTAAAAAAATAATGTCCGTTAACTTTTGAAAAACGTAGGCGCCAAATCAAAAAATGCTGTTTATACTTGTAATAACTAATTAATTACTGCTCCATCCGTGTGTCAGCATTAAGAGTTGTTCCACTCTTTCCTAGGCGCAAACCGTACTCACGACATGAAGCAAAACACCTTGGAGAATGAGAGTATGTCCCAATACTTATATATTACTAAATACTAAATTACTAATAAAATACATTTATTGCATGTACTAAGGAATACTTTTTGAAGGTCTTAGATATTGGCAAAAGCGGTTCATTTATTTTCTGCGGGCTGGCAAAAATCATATTAGTTCGATTTGGTTGTTCGCGTAAATCACTTGCAGTATGCTACCAATCATTTATAACGCTGTTGTGCTCATATAAAATTTTGTGCAAAATGCAACGGGCTAAAATAATGAGCTACAGCTTTTTAGATCAGCTGTTATCGGATGGTGGATGGTGGATGTGCTCGGAGTTTCACATTTGTCAAAAATCCCAAGCGTTTCGAACAGATGGACTCAATGGGAAGAGGGCCAATATAAAAGCCGATTTACACTAAGCACGTTTTTTTTATCGAAATCGGAGTTATTGCAACAACCAGAACAACCGGGCACTTTTAAATTTCGATTATATGCGTTTGAGTGTGGTAACAGGCGGGTGCTAATAAGTCAAGTATCCATTCTAAAAACAAATCTAAAGTTTTTATGCGAATTTAATTTTTTTGGAAAAGAATATGCATATTGCATATGCATTTTGTACCAATTCAGCTGCTTTAAAGACATTTTGTTGAATGTAAATAAAAAAGCAAATACCAATTATATTTTATCAGACACCATAGTAGAATTCTAGATGCAAGAGAGCCGAAGAGGAGCGCGGAAAAACTCAGATATAAAAGAAAGTGCAGCAGGATATAATGGATCAGGGAGTGGTGATATCCACGTTATACCACATTTACGTTATTTTCCACTTTGTTGATTTGGTTTCTTTGTGAAGCCCGATCAGCTGGTTTTGGCGCAATATGTGTAAAGAGCTGGTGACGATGGTATCAGAAAATCTAACAAAATCCCCTTATGTTCACTTTGGCCTAGTACTCAAATCGAAATTCGCGTGTGACTGCATATTTGAGAGTTCCTCAGAATTTAAAAAATTCTGAGTTCGCCAGCTGTTGCCTCATGCTATCACTCATAGCTGAGGAGATTTTGTCGATCTGAGTACTAGGCTTTACCAAGCACTAGATTCCTATGTTAAAGGTATACAAAAAAAAAACTCATCTGCCACCCAGCCAAAAAAATGTTAAAATTTCCAACATTTTTTCAGTGCTTCTAATATTTAACTTAATTTTTGAGCGGCTGTTTGAAAAGGGTATTAAGCCTGTGCTCGAGTGCCCCTAGTCTATATAGCGCCACCAGTCCTTGAAAAAGTACGTCGGCTTTTTAATGTGCGTCAAATTAGCGTCGGTGACTTAGCGTCGATGGCGGAACGGTGGAATGTGGAACATTGAGGCTGTTTTTATTTTTTGATTTTCTAGCTATTTAAGCACTTAATTGAAAACTTTTAGATGCAAAAATATTAAGAAAAGAAAATCCTAACTATATATGTAAGATTTAAGCATATTGGAGGTCTGGAAGTATTTCTAAAATGCATTTGAAAAATCGACTCCCCATACTTTGTAGAATATCTCAATTTACAGAGCGTGTGCCAAGTTGCACGCTACATCAGCTTAAAGGACTTTACTTCAAGGATATAAACTTAAAATTTTATAAAAATTAAACCCACAGTTTTTGAGAAAATCGCTTTACAGTGGGCAAGCCTCTCAATCAGCCCATACAAAAAAAGGACTAAAAAATTGAATATGAAATAAAGTCCTTCACAGAGCGTGTGCCAAAATGCCGTATATATAGGCGTATGTAGGGATGTTTTAGTAATGTATTTGGAAAATTTGATAAAAAAATTTCCCACAGTTTTTGAGAAAATCGCATTACAGTTTGCGTAGTTTAAAGGGATATAAAAGTGCCGCCCACTCTATTACATGAACCAATCGTTAGCCATTGCATGAACCAACTTATTTTCTGTCGTTTAAAATACCAATCGACGCCAACCTTTGAAAAATTCCTACGCCCCTTACAGAGCGTGTGCCAAGTCAGGAGATATTTTAAAAAATTGGTAGGCAATCGAATTAACTTTGAGAAAAGTTTCAATCACTTTGAACCCACAGTTTTCTTGAAATCAATACTTTCCCATGATCACGTCACACTTGAGCCGTTTCAGACAGCAACCATAACAGCAACCATCAAAAAATACCAATTCGACGCTAACTTTTAAAAAATTCCTACGCCCCTCACAGAGCGTGTGCCAAATCGGGAGATATTTCAAAAAATTGATATGCAATCGAACTAACTTCGAGGAAAGTTTCAATCAATTTGAACCCACAGTTTGCTTAGAATTAAAATTTGTTAAGTGAATGGCCACACGGCAGCATTTCCAAGACACTTACCACTGTAAATCATCGATAGTTATTCGATATTTAGACAATTGGCGCAATATAGTTTTAAATTGTCCCTAATATACAATCTTCCTAATATTTATTCCACTATCACCCTTCCCTTGCTGAGCATTTTAGTGTACGTTTTATCAAACTTTTTTATATTAATATTAAACCACTTGATCAAAATGTAAACATTTCAGTAACGGGGAAATATAAATAACTTTGCCATATTCATTTACAATTCCCGCAAGTTCAAACGAGGGCTGGGAGCCAAAAAAACTTAAATTTGTGTAATTAATTGTAAAATAGAGAATATCTCTGGAACGGCTGAACGGATTTTGATAAAACGTACACTAAAATGCTCAGCAAGGGAAGGGTGATAGTGGAATAAATATTAGGAAGATTGTATATTAGGGACAATTTAAAACTATATTGCGCCAATTGTCTAAATATCGAATAACTATCGATGATTTACAGTGGTAAGTGTCTTGGAAATGCTGCCGTGTGGCCATTCACTTAACAAATTTTAATTCTAAGCAAACTGTGGGTTCAAATTGATTGAAACTTTCCTCGAAGTTAGTTCGATTGCATATCAATTTTTTGAAATATCTCCCGATTTGGCACACGCTCTGTGAGGGGCGTAGGAATTTTTTAAAAGTTAGCGTCGAATTGGTATTTTTTGATGGTTGCTGTTATGGTTGCTGTCTGAAACGGCTCAAGTGTGACGTGATCATGGGAAAGTATTGATTTCAAGAAAACTGTGGGTTCAAAGTGATTGAAACTTTTCTCAAAGTTAATTCGATTGCCTACCAATTTTTTAAAATATCTCCTGACTTGGCACACGCTCTGTAAGGGGCGTAGGAATTTTTCAAAGGTTGGCGTCGATTGGTATTTTAAACGACAGAAAATAAGTTGGTTCATGCAATGGCTAACGATTGGTTCATGTAATAGAGTGGGCGGCACTTTTATATCCCTTTAAACTACGCAAACTGTAATGCGATTTTCTCAAAAACTGTGGGAAATTTTTTTATCAAATTTTCCAAAAACATTACTAAAACATCCCTACATACGCCTATATATACGGCATTTTGGCACACGCTCTGTGAAGGACTTTATTTCATATTCAATTTTTAGTCCTTTTTTTGTATGGGCTGATTGAGAGGCTTGCCCACTGTAAAGCGATTTTCTCAAAAACTGTGGGTTTAATTTTTATAAAATTTTAAGTTTATATCCTTGAAGTAAAGTCCTTTAAGCTGATGTAGCGTGCAACTTGGCACACGCTCTGTAAATTGAGATATTCTACAAAGTATGGGGAGTCGATTTTTCAAATGCATTTTTGAAATACTTCCAGACCTCCAATATGCTTAAATCTTACATATATAGTTAGGATTTTCTTTTCTTAATATTTTTGCATCTAAAAGTTTTCAATTAAGTGCTTAAATAGCTAGAAAATCAAAAAAATAAAAACAGCCTCAATGTTCCATATTCCACCGTTCCGCCATCGACGCTAAGTCACCGACGCTAATTTGACGTACATGGCTTTTTAATGTTTTCAGCATTCCCTTAAGCGATGAGTGGTCACATAGTTTTGTGTTTTACTATATTGTTTGCTTTATGCAAAAATATTCACAATCTATTTTAAATATAAAATATAAATATATAAATTTTCTTGACCGAACGCTTTCCAAACTGTGACTTGATATTTTGTGATCTGTGAGTAGCGCAAGCAGCGTGGTGCACCGAGGTACCCCAAATTAATTAATACGTATGTGTATAAGCATTGTAAGAGGGGAGAGATCGTAATTTCTATAGTGCAATTTAGTCAAATCCCAAGTCGAATTAAATTATGTTTTCAAGCTAAAAGGTTCAAGTTCAGTTCTGGATGTAGCTCAAGAAAAAATATAATAAATAACAAGGGAAATCATTTCGAAAGGGGGAAGAGAATGTATAAAAACTGCTGTGCTGGCCTAATGGACTTTATACAAATTATGTTGCAAATAAAGTTTGCAGAACCAGACGGTTTATATAAACTTACTAAATAGTATGAAAACATTACAAAAAAAACGCTCCAGCCTGCATCGAAAACACCCATTGACGCTGCGATAAACAATTGGTTTTGTAATACAAAAATAATTAAAATTTTTAAAATTAAGTTTACGATTGTTTTTCTATATTTTTTATTCGTCCGATTAGCAAACGGAAAAAGTGCCCTAAAACAGACAGAAGGATTTCGATTTTCCGCTTAGTTGCTTAGGAAAATAAAAGACAAATCAATGTATTTTAAACTTAGGTTTCGGAATCATGTTTTAATTCATAGAAATGGATTCCACTAAATTTCTAGTTTTCTCTGATTTACTAAAGTTGGTCCGGTGCGTTCTGATGTAGCAAAAAGTGTTCTGTTGAAAGAAATTGCAACTGTGTTTTGAGGATTCATAAAAGCCAATGATTGCCATTATGTTCAGTATGTTTTGAATTATAAACTTGTTGATGTTATAAGTCCCTTTCCAGTCCCAACCGTTGCCCAATGTTTCATAAAAAGCCCTAAAGTCAGATTCTCTACGCCGTTGGCTGTCATGCATTAAAAGGCCCTCCTCCAAGTTTAAGTGTACATATACAGTGGCTCACAGCTTATTTGACCCACACCTAATTTTCAACATTAAATGGGTATAACTCCTAAACCATAAGAGATACTCATAAAAATAAAACGCAGAAAGTTTAACTGTTGTTCCAACTTAAAAAATATGTTTTCATTTATTTATTCAAGCAAGGAACTTCTTAATTAAACAATAAAAACTAAAAATACTGCCTTTTTCAACGTCACAGCTTATTTGACCCAGTTCATCAAATTAATTATACAAAATTCCAAAAACAATATTTTTTTAACTTTTAATATTTGGTATGTCCGCCCATTTGGTCCACAACCGACTTCAGTCGATTGGGATTAGATTCGACCAATTTTTTGTGGTTTCTGGGGTGATTTTAGCCCATTCTTCGAGCAAAGCCGTCTTCAAGTCATTTTTATTGGAAATATTGCGATCCCGAATTTTTGAGTCCAGCAAAGCCCACAAATTCTCAATAACATTAAAACCGGGTGACTGAGCTGGCGATTTCATTATATAGGGACAATTATAACCCAGCCAATATTGAACAATACCCTACTTATGCTTTGGATTATTGCCTTGGTAGAACCGAAAACCCTGTTTTATTCCCAATTTCTCCGCACTTTGGAGTAAATTATCCTTAAGGATATTAAGATCAACATTGTTATTCATTATGCTTTTAATAAATTTTAGGTTTCCGACTCTTGCTGCGGACTTACAGGCCCAAACCATAACGTGTCGCCGTCATGCTTAACGGTGGGTTTTAGCTCTTTGTCCTGCAGCTCTGTATTCGCTTTATGCCATAGCTAAGAACGTCCTCGGACCAAAAATATTTAATTTTGACTCATCAGCGAAAATGACGTTATATTTTTGGGTCCAAATGACGTTCTTACGTATGGCGTAAAGCCAATACCGGGCATTGACGGCGACACGTTATGGTTTGGGCCTGTAAGTCCGCAGCAAGAGTCGGAAACCTAAAATTTATTAAAACCATAATGAATAACAATGTTTATCTTAATATCCGTAAGGATAATTTACTCCAAAGTGCGGAGAAATTGGGAATAAAACAGGGTTTTCGGTTCTACCAAGGCAATAATCCAAAGCATAAGTAGGGTATTGTTCAATATTGGCTGGGTTATAATTGTCCCTATATAATGAAATCGCCAGCTCAGTCACCCGGTTTTAATGTTATTGAGAATTTGTGGGCTTTGCTGGACTCAAAAATTCGGGATCGCAATATTTCCAATAAAATGACTTATACTTTTTATATAAATTACGAATAAATGCAATAATTTCCCATGTACTCACTCTTAAGGAAAGTTTTCGGGGAAATTATAATCACAATTA
Organism: Drosophila fuyamai; assembly: GCA_018153365.1. Lineage (NCBI taxonomy): Eukaryota > Metazoa > Arthropoda > Insecta > Diptera > Drosophilidae > Drosophila > Drosophila fuyamai. The sequence continues at coordinate 309,954 of JAECXW010000355.1, read as the reverse complement.
AAAAGTACGGTTATACTACAGAAAATGGAGATAATGATTGTTCACCTACCCATTTGCTGTCAAAGTAAAACTTAAAAAAAATATTCGCCTGTAAAAAAAGATATATTTACCATTGCAGATGGTATCAGTCAAAAGTTTGCAACCCAGTGAAGGAGACATTTCCGACCCTATAAAGTATATACAAATTAATTATTTCCTTATTCAGGTTTTTACTTAAGACGCGCGGTACTGCGCGAATGAGAAGACTTAGGTTTCGGGAGGCGATGACCGTCACGATTTATTTCCAAAATTCAACTAAATACTAAGTACATAAATTCTTATAATGAAAGCTAGCCCTATGCCCTGAAAGTGCTGACCCGGCGCCCCGTGTGTGGTGTTGGGTAGCCGTCGGTTGCGTCGCAGTACATTGCCCGCTGATAGCGCTGACCGAAGCTTGGGCTTCTGCTACCGTCGTTGTGCAATATCCGCAGGTGTCGCTGGCTTTGCATTATTCTCATGCCGGCTACGCGTGATCAGTTTGGCAACTTCTCTGTTGCCGGGTGACCGTGTTAACTCCTCCGCCGCTTAGATGAAGGACGTCCTCGGACTTCTTGAAACCGTCAATAATAACTTGAAGGTCATGCTGGCGACGAACTCGCTGGCGTCTTTGGTAGAGCTTGAAAATGATAAAGCAGATGGCGGAGAAAGCGATCGCGGCCACTCCAGATATTATAGGCCGGTTTTCCAGTCTCTTTTCCATTTCGCCAATGTATCGTAGGTTTTCTATGTTTAATTTCTGTAAGTATGGTAAACTCAGTATTTCCTGATGGTCTGTAATGTTAAGGACCGTTGATGCAGCGGGTGCTGGGAATTTTTTTACGTAGCTCTTCAAGTTTCGGTATAAGGTGTTGTTTACTTTTACCTCCTCGTCGAATGTAACGAGGAACGTTCCAGTTACCAGTTGTCCATTGACCGTAGCTGTTCCGTCATTGAGAATAATAACGCCGTCATCGATAATTGTTAGTGGCTCGAGGTGGCTGGTGCGAGCCGAACAGTGTGCGTTGCCTCCTGAGTGGAGTTGTTGTGCGCATGTTGCATAGGGCAGTTCTCTGCAGAATGTTGTCGTAAGGGCAGCGCTGCAGTTTCCAATCGGCATGATTTTGTTACCGCAGTCAGCTATACTATCGCCTTCAGCAAAATTAAGAATAGTGCCGTTGTGTTCAACGGGGTGCAAGATTATTTTCTTACAAGCTATGTAGGGCTTAGGATATTTTAATATAAAGTGTAAAAAGTTATTATTTAATAAAACTTTAATTTGAGCTACTTCCATTAGATCGGTTATAGTAACATTTGTGGAATGTTCATTGATTAAATTTTGTAAGTCATTTGAGTCTAAAATCGCGGGATTGATTATTCCAATTTTTGCAAGAGTAACCGACAACATTAAGGCCTCGAGTTCGGAAATAATAATTCTATTTCTTGATAGCAAGTTCTCATATAAATTTTCTGTATTTATCTGTTTTGCTTTTGCATTTTTTACTAAAATGTTTACCGTGTTCGTTAGGATGTTTATTTGTTCCTGGGTCTTTGTGTTAATTTTTATTTGTCTACTTTCTGATTCTATGAGTTCTTTCTGCCTAAATTTAATGTTCTCAAAGTCATCAAAATCTGGAGTACCGGCTACGATTTTTAATGCGGTGCCTAATAAATTTATGCTTCTAGCGTGTCTATGATGAACATTTACGGTATCTATGAGAGTCTTAATGTGTCGTAAATCTGAGTCTAATATCTGCCTCATATGTGACTGGGGGAAATGGTTTCTCATTTCTTCTGTTTCTTTAACTATTTCCGAGTACATGGTTAAGTTGGTTGAGTGTTTGAGGTATTGGAAGTCTCTCCAAATAGTCACGTGCCCGTCTATGATTGGTATGTAATTTGAGGTCGTGTAGTCGGTCATTTTAGCTGCTATTGGTACGGCGAGGAGTAGAATCATCCAAATCCTAGTGTGTCGACGATAAAAATAAAAAGAAAAATAAGATTTATTGTAATTACCTCAAATTGTCCTTATGGACCACCCTCCCTTTTATTAAGACTGTAGTCCCTAAGTCTGCTTCGACGGTTTCCTCGGAGTACAAATCTGAAAGTTTGTTTCCCAACTTCTTATTTGATTTCACAAGAACCTTGTCTCCTACCTGAAAATTTCTGTCTTGTCTTGTTTTGTTCAATCTTTGTAGTTGAATGTTCTGGGCATTTATGACTTTATCCCTAATTTCTGTGTTGAGCTCAATGGTCGATGAGTGTATTATGTCAATGGGTCTTTTATTTGTTACTGAGTGAATAGTTCTATTGTATTCTATAGCCGCGAGAAGTATTAGTTCAACAGTGTCTTCAATACTTCTTTCAATTTTTAAGCACCGTGCAATTTCTGTCAGTGAACTGTGGAATCTTTCCACTTGTCCGTTCGATGTACTATGAAGAGGCGGTGCATTAACGATTTGTACGTTAAACCGGTTACTTAAAAGGGACTTAATTGTTTCGGATTTTATAGAAGGCTCATTATCGCAATAAATTGTTTTTGGTCGTCGATAGAAATTTATAAGTTGTAATATCGCGGTTTGTACGTCTGCAATGGTTCTGGAAGCAATTGGTTGGACAATTGAAAATTTTGAAAATTTATCTACACAAGTAAGAAAGTATTTTTTGTCGGTCGAAAATATGTCAATATGTAATATTTCGCCCGTGTATGAGGGAATAGGTGTTTCCCCGAGAATCTGTTTCTGAGGGTGTCGATCATATTTTGCCTTCTGGCAAATTTTACAATTTGCGACGACCTCATTTGCCATATGAGTCATTTTGGGAAAAAAATAGTCCTGCATGATCTGCTTCACGTTTTCCTGTCCAGCTCTATGAGCCCTGTTATGTTCTGACACAGTAATTTCTTTTTGTTCGTTTTTGTCTAAGATGTCGGTCACCATGCGGTTTGTGTAACGAAAAGTGGTTGTCGGAAATGTTTCTATTAATTTATGTTGGATAAATGCCAGTACTGGTAGTTCGCAAAAAATTGCATTGACTACGTCTTTCTTGACCACATCACATATTTTCTGCATAAGTGTTTCTCTATCCGAGAAATGTAAGAGATGTCGAGTCTTTTCACCAAACATAATGACCGTTCTAACTGAAGCAATTCCGCTTTCTTCTATTATTATTTGGTTCCGAAAGCAGTTGACCGGCTTGTCCGTTTTTTCGATGGTGTAGGTTAGTGATAATTCGCTATGTATTGTGGCAATATCTGCGCGTCTTCTTCTAGCGAATGAATGTGCTGTCGGGACAGCGCGTCAGCAACGTAGTTCTCTTTTCCTGGCTTGTAAAAAATTTGTGCATTGTGCTCGTCAATGAAAGCTTTCCAGCGCTTAATTTTTGCGTTTGGATTGCGATCTGAGACGGCGAAAGTTAGTGGTTGGTGGTCAGTAAAAATGTTTAAATTTTTTACGCCGTATAGGTAATTTCTGAGGCTCTTTAAGGCCCACACAATTGCCAACAACTCTCTTTCGTTTGTTGCAAAATTTAGTTCCCTGTCTTTTAAAGTTCGTGATATCATGGTTATGGGTTTTCCGTCTTGTGATAAGACTGCTCCCAAACCGAAAGACGAAGCGTCCGTCGTTAAGTCAAAGGTTTTTTTATAATTTGGATATAATAACATTACGTTTTCTGACGCGAGAACACTCTTAAGCTTCTCAAATGCCTGGCGCTGATGTTCATCAAAGTTAACGGGTATTTTTTTAGATTGACCTGCGCTTACTTTGCCATTCTCGCCTTTTAGGATGTCACTTATAGGTTTTGCAATAGATGCAAAGTCCTTAATAAAACACCTATAGTAACTTGCTAATCCAAGGAATGATCTGACATTAAATAGAGTGGTTGGTTGCTCGTAGTTACGAATTGCATCTACTTTGCTAGGGCATGTTCTTATGCCTCCTCGTGAAACTACGAAACCTAAATACTCTACGCTTTCTTTAAAGAAATTAGATTTTTCACGCGAAACCCTCATGTTGGCCTCATATAATTTGTCCAAGACCCATGCTATGTGTTTCACATGATCGTGCATATTTTCTGAAAAAATAATTACGTCATCGACATAGACATAGCATGATTTCCCTATTTGTTCTCTGAGCACATCATCGATGGCTCTCTGAAAAATGCTGGGCGCGTTCTTCAATCCAAAGGGCAGTCTGCAAAATTCATATTTCCCATTTCCTACTGAGAAGGCTGTTTTCTCTCTGTCGTTTTCGGCGAGAAGTATCTGGTGGAAACCAGACTTCAAATCCAATGTGGTAAAGTGTTTCGCCCTCCCTAAATTTGCCAGGATAAAAACAACATTCGGGATAGGGTATTTGTCGTCTATTGTCTTTAAGTTAAGTTTTCGGAAGTCTATTACTAGGCGTTTTTTTGTGTTTCCCTGCTCATCGGTCCCTTTTTTATCTACAACCCAAACAGGATTGTTATACGGAGACCGAGATGGTCGGATTATGCCGTCTCGTAACATGGCTTTTGTTTCTTTATTTACAAAGTCGGACACACCCATCGGGTATGGGTACAATTTTGAATATATTGGGTCTTCGTTCTCTGTCCGGATAGTACCAATGATATTAGTATTGTAAGGTAGCGCCTCGTTCGGCTCTGCGAATACGCCTGTGCGATTTCCCAACATGTCCTGGAATTTTTCTAAAATTTCCTGGGGTACCTCAATATCCTCAACCTTTGTAAAATTAACATTTGCACATTTTAAAAATTTAATTTCTTCTGTACTGCTATTAGTTATTAATTTCTTGTCTTTTAGGTCGAGTACGACATCAGTTTTTTTTAGTAAGTCTAGTCCGATTATTCCGTCAAAGGTCGTTAAGTTCGGTAGTAAGAAAAATGTTGTAGTTGTGTTAAAAAGGTGCATCATACATTTTTTATTTATGGTGTTGTGACCATGGATTGATTTTACAGAAAAAGGTTTATTTACGTAAATAATGTTTTTTAATTCTTTCATAGGCTTGATATAGTTTTTGGAAGCCCCTGTGTCTATCAAAAGTTTGATTTTCCTCCCTGCGATATCCCTTTCTATGAATGGGAGCAGGGAGTTATGCCTAAAAAATTTATTTCGTCATATTCTACAAGGTCATCGTCTACATCTTCTACTTCTTCCTCTGCTACTGTAAGGTATTCGTCATTGTTTTCGTTCGATAAATCGTTGTCTAACGCTAAATGGTTTATTCTTTGATGTTTCGGTCCTGTGTACCTAGCGCTACTATTATTAGGTCTTTTACTTGCCAGTCCCTGGTTATTGTAAGCGTTCGCTTGGAAATTTTGTGGACTTGTCTGCCATTGACTGTTTTGGGGCTGTCTTTGAAACGGACCACTTTGTTGATTTTGAGTTGGCTGTCTAAAGCGAGATGAGCTATCGACGTCCATTGGCTGTACCGGATCTTGTCTAAGTGGCTGTCTTGGCCTTTTATTAAAATGGGGGTTTTTACCCTCCGGTTGGAATCTAGATTCTGTTACCGTATTTCTTTCTCTGTCCAGTTGTCTCTGTTCGGACCTTTGGAGTTTTTCCTCCGTGCTACGGGCAAAATTACTTGCGAACATATATCGCTCATGGTTAGCCTCTACTTCCTGTGCTAGCGCTAGAGCGGAAGGAAGATCAGATGGTCTTGCTGAAAAAGAACATCGCTTAGCGATTTTCTTGTTCCAGAAATAAAAACGCGTAGCGCATCCGCTCTGTATTTTTCGTTCAGTGGAGCAGCTACGGTGTTGTCGTAGGTCATAATTGTCTTATTTATAAGCAGAGTCAGTTTTTTCTCTACTTCGTCATAGTATTGTAAGAGGGTCATGTTTCCTTGGCGGAGCGTTGACATCTCCTGTTCTATTAAATATACCGGCCGCTTGTCCGCGTATGTGAAGTCTAGTCGGTTTATTATGGCCCTAAAGTTCAGAGGTGTGTCGAACGACGAAAGAACCATATCGGCTGAATTTTTTATTTTATTTCTTAGTATCCCTAAAGCTTGGTAATGTTTGGAACTACCATCGTATTTTTCGTACACTTTATATGCGGTGTGCGCCGCTTTTCTCCATGAGACGTACGTCTCATTTTTACCCTCGAAGTCCGGCAGGGACTTCATAATATCTAAGGTCTCATTACATGTAATACTTATTCTGATATCTGTATCTCTGTATGTTTCAACTTCTGGTGTACCGATATTAACACCACCTAGGCGCTTCTGAACGTCCTGTAATTTTTGTTCGAAATTTTTTTCCTGTGCGGCGAGTGCGCTCGCAACCGCGCCCTCTATAATGGCCTTTAATTGGTCGTTGGTCATTGCCATATTTAAGTTGTTTTGGTCTACTTGAAAATTATCCGCGCTTTTTAGCTTTCGGAATTCTTTTAACAATTCTTCTATCTCACTATCACTCATATGTTTTAACACAAAGAACAAAGAATTTTGTTCCCACTGTATTTAATTTCTTTGTCGGAAAAATAAAAATTTTGAAAAATTATTTCCCGAGCTTGTGCCTTTTTTATTTTTTAGACTCTTGAAATATTTTTATTTATTTTGTTATTTTATAATTGTCAAAATTACTTTTTGAAAAATATTCTGATTTTAAAAAAATTCGGGGAAAAATATCAATGAACACTCCACTTACATGGTTTTTTTTAATTGTAGAAAAATTAAATTGCTGCTGATGCTCGTGTTATCTTCCATCTTTTAATTGCTGCTGCCGGTTCGAGGAGTTGGCGAATTGGTTTTTAAAATGCCTTTTTTTTTTAACTGTTCGAGGGTCTTACGAACGTGTTTTTTATTTTTTATTTAAACGGATCGAGGGTCTTACGAACGCGTTTTTTATTTTATTTTTTTATTTTAACGGATCGAGGGTCTTACGAACGCGTTGGGTGCCAATTAATTATTTCCTTATTCAGGTTTTTACTTAAGACGCGCGGTACTGCGCGAATGAGAAGACTTAGGTTTCGGGAGGCGATGACCGTCACGATTTATTTCCAAAATTCAACTAAATACTAAGTACATAAATTCTTATAAAGCTAGCCCTATGCCCTGAAAGTGCTGACCCGGCGCCCCGTGTGTGGTGTTGGGTAGCCGTCGGTTGCGTCGCAGTACATTGCCCGCTGATAGCGCTGACCGAAGCTTGGGCTTCTGCTACCGTCGTTGTGCAATATCCGCACGTGTCGCTGGCTTTGCATTATTCTCATGCCGGCTACGCGTGATCAGTTTGGCAACTTCTCTGTTGCCGGGTGACCGTGTTAACTTACATATGTATATTCTTGATCAGCATCGCCAGGAGAGCGATCTGGCCAAGCCCGTAATATTTGAAAACTATGGAATTACGGCTTTAATTAAATTAAAATAGGACATCTTCCCATAGGAAAATCCAAAGATTAAAAAAAAAAAATTTGGATCAAAAAAAAAATTAGAAACAACAAAGGATATCCTCTTTTTATTTTATTTTATTTTTCTGAAATATTGTATTGTATTGTATTTCATATTTTGACAAAACTAAAAACGTAATTCTGATATGATAAAAATCAGATAAAACGATATAACGGAAATATCGACATAGCTTCACTGTTTTTAGTAATATAGGCATAGAAATCGAAATATAGTCTTTTTGTAATAACTGCAAGCGTAAATAAACTTTTGCTTGCCAAAGTTTTCATGAATTCAATAAATTATCCTTTGTCGATGTGGTGCTCGATGTGCACAGTGTGAGGCAGCTGGTCACCTTTTTTATGCAATTCAGTTACACTATGCTTTTTAATTTCATTCTGTGAATAAACAAGAAACACAATTGGAAATCCATTAGCTTTGGGACCTTAGTAGTTTTTATACCCTTGCATAGGTTATTATAATTTCAGTCAAAAGTTTGCAACGCAGTGAACGAGACATTTCCGACCCTATAAAGTATATATATTCTTGATCAGCATTACCAGGAGAGTGGATCTAGCCGTATCCGTCTGTCTGTCCGCCTTTCCGTCTGTTTCTACGGATACTAGTCCCTCAGTTTTAAAGCTATCTGCTTGAAATTTTCCCAAAAGTTCTCTTTCTATAGCAGCTAGTATATAAGTCGGAACAAGCCGGATCGGATGACTATATCATATAGCTCCCATAGGAACAAACGGAAAAAATAATTTAAAAAAATTAAGTCTCTGTTGTTATACCCTTGCAGGTATTATAATTTTGGTCAGAAGTTTGTAACGAAGTGAAGGAGACGTTTCCGACCCCTTAAAGTATATACATGTATTCTTGATCAGGATCAATAGGGAAGTCGATATAGCCAAAGACCAACATAATCTCTAAGATGCTTAACGGCCATACATTGGTTTTGCAATATGCAGCTTGTTTTTTGATGGCGGCGAAAATTACGCTCTCTCCGCTCGCACAAAGTTGAGAGCGTAAAAATCTAAAAATAGAATTGCACGAATAAGGAAGTGCGTATGTGTGCGTACTTGTTTGAGAAAACGATTTTCGGCCAGAAATTATTTCGGGATTAAGAAACTTATTGTGTGTCAAAAAAAAACTTCTACGATTGAACAGGATGTTTATTTAAATTGCATTTATATATATACATATGGCAATGAAGCTTGATGTACAACTTTTTTATATACCTTAAAAACGAATATCGGCATATTTAATTCATAGTTTCGTTTTAAATTAAAGCTAAAAACATAACTTTTAATACAAAACATATAAAATTGTTTGATTGTTTGATTTAAAAATATTTCAATAAAGCTTAATAGATTTGAGTATACTATGATTGTTAAACAAAAACAAAGCGAACTATATTTAAAGGATATTTAATTAAATATATTTTCTTTTATTTTTTATCCATTGCTTTTTTTAACTTTAAAATGGAAATATTAAACTTAATTTGTATTAAAATATATTAAACTTTGATTTAATGACTTAAAATATTTAAGGTGAATACGAATAACATCATATCTAATATTATTAACCTGCATTTAAATATTTTCTTATTTAATCAAGCAGTTTTATATGTTTTGTGTTAAGAGTTATGTTTTTAGCTTTAATTTAAATAAAAAATACGTAAAAAATAAGTAAAATGTATATATAATATATAAGTATGTATTTTTATTTTAATATTTAATATTATCAACCTGCATTTAAATATTTTCTTATTTAAACAAGCAATTTTATATGTTTTGTGTTAAAAGGTATGTTTTTATATTTAATTTAAATATATAAAACGAAACATTTAATTTAATATGCAGATATTAATTTTTATTTATCCATCGTTTTTTTTTGTATACCTAATAAATATTTAAATCTAGTATTATTATTTTATAAAAAGTTATACTATTTATAAAAACACGAATTGAATGCTTAATTATAAAACTAAGCTACAGGATATCCTATTTATATTTAATATTAAGTACATACATATTTATAAATTTTCTTCTTTTTTGTCGAAAGCGAAATGGGTAATTTTTATAAAATGTATATATAATATTTAAGAATGTATTTCTATATTAACTATTTTAATTAGGTAATATAATTAATATATTAACTATTTTAATTATTAAATAGTATATTCAATATATAGACTACTTAAAATATTTAATTAAAAAAATTTAATTTATATTATGATAATAATTTTATATAATGTTATTATAACAAGTATAATATAAAAAGACCACATATTTTTAAATCTAAAAGACAATATATATAAAAATATTTATCCTGTTCAATCGTAAAATTTCTGAGGCCCCTAAAAATCTTTCACACGTCGCATGCTGAATACCCTAACGACAATTATTCCAAAGTGAAGTCATGTATGAAATAAATTATGTATTTTTATATATTTAGATATATATGGTCATTACTAAAAAATATTCTACATTCGAATAATTATCATATAAAGGCAATACAAAATAAGTATTTTTTAATAATGTTAGAATTTGAAAATCAGGAGTATATTTCGACAGTTTCAATACCGTTTGCGAGCTTAGTTTAAAAGCTAGCGATCTGAAACTTTCACAATCGTCCTAAAACATGTGTACGCAGATCAAAAGCGCCCCGCTCGGGCGTCTATATCCTAAAGCCCCCATAGAAAAAATCGTATATACCTTGGAAGAATTTATGATATTTCGCGCAGTGTAAAAGCTATTGACATGAATCTTTCCAAATCGTATTTTTTTATGCATACCTTGATCAGTGTAAGCCGATCGGACGTCTATATTCTATAGCTCCCATAGGAACAATAGGGTGAAATCGGTCCAAATTTGCCGATCGGACGTCTATATCGTATAGCTTCCGGTGGAAAAATTTTTAAAGGGTGCGAAAAATCCCTTTTTTATACCTTTGCAGAGGGTATTATAATTTTGGTCAAAAGTGTGCAACGCAATGAAGGAGACATCTCCGACCCTATAAACTATATATATTCTTGATCAGGATCGCCTCCTGAGTTGATATAAGCATGTCCGTCTGCCTGTTTCTACGCAAACTAGTCTCTCAGTTTTAAAGATATCAAATTGAAACTTTGCACATACCCTTCTTTCCTTTGCACGCAGTATATAAGTCGGAACGGCCGGGATCGGCCGACTATATCCTATAGCTGCCATATAACTGATTGATAGGAAATGCCATAACTCTGGTGTTTGTAAAGTTAGGAAGTTGGGAATTCCTATTTTTTTCTTTTTTATTTGGCCAATCAATTCGACCTACCAAATTTTATAATGATCGGCCGACTATATCCTATAGCTCCCATATAACGATAGGTAATACCATAACTTTGGTGTTTATACCCGTTACTCGTAGAGTAAAAGGGTATATTGTATTCGTGGAAAAGTATGTAACAGGTAGAAAGAAGCGTTTCCGACCCTATAAAGTATATATATTCTTGTTCAGGATCACTAGCCGAGTCGATCTAGCCATGTCCGTCTGTCTGTCTGTCCGTATGAACGCTGAGATCTCGGAAACTATAAAAGCTAGAAGATTGGCATTTTGCATGTAGATTTTAGGAGTTCCTACGCAGCGCAAGTTTGTTTCAAAATGGTGCCACGCCCCCTCTGATGCCCACAAGCCACAAGCTGCGGCCACAGTTTTGATGCTATTATAAAATTTTTTTTTGATATGTATTTGTTTCGTCAATACCTATCGATTGGCCAAATAAAAGTTTGCCACGCCCACTCTAACGCCCAAAAACCCATTAAACGCTTAAGCCTGGCTAGCGCCTACATTTCCGCCTTTCATGGCGTATACAATAGCGACATCTAACGGATGATTTTGGAACAGCTGGCCAAGGTGCTCAACAGAGTCAACGTTAATTCTCGATAAGGATTTCTATTAAAAGAAATTGCGATGGTTTTCATTTGTCAATACCGAACTATATCCCAAGAACTATGCAAATCAAATCAAGTTAGCCAAATTGGAGGTGTTCCCTGGGTACCGATTTTAACATAAAAATCGGGAGCTGATTCGAGCGGCGAAAAACGTACAAGAAGGCATATTTATATTAAGTTGTTTAGCTGAGTAACGGGTATCTAATAGTCAAGGCACTCGACTATAGCGTTCTCTCTTGTTTTAAAGTTAGGAAGTTGGGATTTACTATGTTTTTTTTATTTGGCCAATCAATTCGACTTATCAAATTTTATAGGGATCGGCCGACTTTATCCTATAGCTGCCATACGAACTGAACGATTGAAAATGAACGATTGAAAATTCCATAACTTTGGTGTTTTTAAAGTTGGGAAGTTGGGATTTTTATAAGTATTAAGAATGCATCATATGAATAATTTTGGAGAATGTTATTTACAGAATATTCTGCAAGGGTATATCAACTTCGGCTCCGCCCGAAGTTAGCTTTCCTTTCTTTTTTTTTTTTTTTTTAACTTTGCTTTTATTTATTGAATCTTCTCTTAATTTTGAGACTAACAATAAGTTTACGAATCTTAACATTAAAATTTAACTAACAGTATAATAAGACTGCATTCTGGTTGCGCGTGCCTCAAGTCGGTCGCTGGTTGGGTAAGTCATTGCGACGAAGGAGTGATTGGTTGATCAACCTTGTAAGACCTCTCGCTAGGTGGTTAGGGTGCAACGATAGCTTGGTAAAGTACCTTTCCTTCTGTTCTGCGATCACTTCTTTGACTGGTAGAATGTTTAAGTCGCGATGTATGGTTTCGTTGCGAACGTACCACGGTGCCCCGGTGATTGTTCTCAAGATCTTCGACTGAGCTCGCTGGACTATGTCAATATTGCTATTGCTGGCATTCCCCCATAACTGAGAGCCGTACATCCATATAGGTTTTAGTACCGAGTTATACAGCAGGACTTTATATTCAAGACTAAGGGGAGACCGAGCGTTGATAAGCCAATGAAGGCTACTGGCTTTTAATTTTAGGTGTGTTCTTTTGGCTTCAATGTGCCGGCGCCATGTGAGTCTTCTGTCGAGGTGTACTCCTAGATATGTCACTTCGTTTGCTTGCGGGAGTAGAGTATGGTTTAACATGAGCGGCGGGCAGTTTTGCCTGTTCAGGGTGAACGTAACGTGCTTGCATTTTTGTTCGTTCACTTTAATTCGCCAATCTGATAGCCACTTTTCTACATCGACCAGATGAAGAGCGAGCTGCGCAGTTGCTTGCATCGGGCATTTTGAGCGGCTGAGAATGGCTGTATCATCAGCAAACTTAGATGTTGTTAGTCGTGTGCTTGTTGGGATGTCTGCTGTGTAGAGGACATATAATGTTGGCCCAAGCACGCTTCCTTGAGGAACTCCAGCTCCAATAGTGAAATCGTCAGTTATAGCATTGTTGCATCGAACAGCAAATTTTTTGTCGTAGAGGTAAGACTCTAGAAGCTTATGGGTATGGTAGGGGAGCATTGTCTTGATCTTGTACATTAGACCTTCTAGCCAAACTCTATCAAATGCTTGAGAGACGTCTAAAAATATGGCAGTACAGTACTCTCGTTTTTCGAACGCGTTCCGAATTTCTGATGTTATCCGGTTGACCTGCTCAATTGTTCCGTGCTTTTCACGAAACCCAAATTGATGTGACGGAATTCCTTCCTGGATTCTTAGGTATGTGTTTATCCGAATCAATACGCATTTTTCAAAGAGTTTAGATAAGCATGAGAGTAGGCTTATAGGTCTATACGACGTGGAAATTGTGTGGTCTTTTCCTGGCTTTGCTATCATTATTATAATCGACTTTTTCCATCTCACTGGAAAGTGGCCAAGTTTTGCGATGGCATTAAAAAGCTGGGTGATAGTGCAAACGGCGCAATATGGGAGCTCAATGATCATTTTGGGAGTTGTGAGGTCGCAGCCCGGGGTTTTTTTCGGATTCAGCTGATTTTTGATGATGTTAACGATTTCGTTTGGGCGAAACTCAATTGGTTCATGTTGAAGCTGAGGCTCATGTGGTAAAGTCGGCAAGGTGAACGCACTAGTGGCAGGATTTGGTTGGAAGACATTTTTAAGGTGGTTGGCAAACGTGCTGGCTTTCTCTGCATCGCTGCGCGCCCAGCCGCCTGTGGGGTTTCTAATAGGCATCACGGTTACTTTCGGTGAGCTTAGAGGAGGGTGAGCTCTCCATAGTGAGTGTTTTGTGCTAGATGTTGACAATTGCTCTATGTAGCGTCGGTGGACATGTGCTTCTTCTTGCTGTAAAGCTTTTGTGAGTTGACGTGAGGCATATTTGAAGCTTTGCCTAGCAGATGGCGATCTGTGGAGTTGCCACTCTCGACGTAAGAGTCAGATCAGATTTTTAGGAATGTTTTTGGTAATTGCAAAGTCTATTAAATCGGGTAGTTTCCTTGGGTCTGCCGGCCAGTATGTTGGCCTGCCAGGAGAAACATAGTCCAGCTTGTTCTTGGCTTTTATAACTGCATTATAGAGCTGTTTTCCTTTTGGAGTCACGAGACGTGATCCCCAGTGTGTGTGCTTGGCGTTGTAGTCCCCTGCTGCTATGAAGTGGTCTCCTAGTGAGTTGAAAAACTGCATAAACTCATCTTCAGCTATGGTGAAGCGAGGGGGGCAGTATACGGCGGCTAGTGTAAGTTGGTTGCCAGTATTTGTTTGTATATTTATAGATGTGGCCTGTAGGTAATTTTTAGCAAATTTGTTATGATAGTGGTGCTTAATACGGCTTCTGATTAGAATTCCAGTCCCACCATGTGCTTTACCATCTGGATGATTTGTTCCGTAAAATGAGTAACCTCGTAGTTGAAAATTGTATTTATTTGTAAGGTGTGTTTCTGAAAGCAGCATTACATCGATATGGTTGTCGAGTAGGAATTGAGCTAACTCAAGTTTATGCTGTGAGACGCCGTTAGCGTTCCACGTAGATATCCTTAGGGAAGTCATTATTTGGATTGTTGTGAAATCAGCATTTGAATCAGTAGATTTTGGTTTCGCATTAAATCTTGCATAGTTGTGCGCATAAACGACATAAACTCCGTAAGGCTTTGCTGCAGGCTGTATATCATATCTTCGAAGTTGCTGTTTGACTGCTCCGGGAATTGTTGCTGGTGAGCCGTGTTCGGTTCTTGGTATGCTGATTGCAGAAATGAACTTTTTGAGACAGGGTTAGCCAGTCCTGATTTTAAAGCGCTTGCGTAAGTCTCATTTTTATCAGAGTTTAAGGGTCCTAGTGAGGATCTGGCTGCAGTCGAGAAGAAGACTTCAGGGTTTGATCTGGAAGCTGTCATCTGTTTATTTTGGGTGCGGGCGGCAGATCCTCTCTGGTGGATGCGACTTTTCAGCTCCTTGTAAACAGGGCAGCCTCTGTAGTTAGCAGTGTGATTGCCCCCGCAGTTGCCGCACTTTTTCGAGTTGCAGTCATCTTTGCTCGCTGGGCAGTGTGCGGAGTCATGAAGATCTCCACAAACTACACACACCGGGCGCAGTTTACAGTATGACCTTGTATGGCCATATTCTTGGCAGTTCGCACATTGTACCGGGCCATTGCGTTAGTGCGGTTCCTCAACTGTAATTCTGCGGTGCAGCAGGAACTGAAGATTGTAAATGGGATGCACTTCGTATTTCTTTAGGGGCTTATTTTCTGGTTCGAGCTCAACCTTAAAAAGTGGCTGCGGCTTTCTATCCCTGTTAAGGATGTTGAAGACTGTCTTAGCGTTAAATCCCTTCTCTTGAAGCGCCTTTGTTATCTCTGCAGGCGTTACGTCGGACTCTATGCCCTTAAGTACGACTTGCAGGCCCTTGCTACTTTTTAGCTGATACGTGTAAAAGTTCTTTTTATTCTCGGAAAGATATTTCGATAATACTCTGTAATTATCTTCAGACTTCATTTGAACCTTTGTTTCCTGGATGTTGCCCTTTACTATAGGTATTATGTGGAAGTTATCCCTTCCAATAAGCTCGATAATTTTGTTGACAAGAACATTGGAACTTTTTTCTCGAATATAAATTGGCGGAGGTTTTGGCTTCCTTTTCTCGACTTCAGTGGATTCGGCCGCCTCAACGTCATAGGCGTCTTCCAAGATTTTAAATCGGTTTGAGTTCGTGGGCGTTTCTATTCCAGCTAGGGTAGCATTGTTACGGGTTATTTAGCGTTGAGAATTTAGAGGGCTCAGCTTCCTTTTGATTTGGATGTAGCGATCCATACCAGTCTGCACAGCCGGCTTAGTACATTCATTGGTTTTGTTCTGTTTTTCGGGCAGCGCAGTGGCAGACGTATTTATATTTGCGCTGCTAGCTGATGATGTCATTAAACGAGCAGTCGATACGGTTGCAGTTGTTGTTGTAGTTACAGTTGACGTTGTTAAAGAAATTGCGGTGCTAGTTACTGCTGATGAGCTTAGGTTATTGCATTCCTGCATTGGAGCACATTCAGCGCTCTTTGGCCGCAGAGACGTCGACGGTAGCGAGGGGGAGCAAGAACGCGCTCTCTCGCTCGATACGTTTAAGAACTCGGTCAAATTGGGGGTAATTGCCCGCGCTTGATCAGAGCTTGCATTATTTTCGGTTGCTTTAAAAGAGAAGTACGCGTTATTTCTTTGTACGTCTTGCTCACGTTGACGTTGTGTGCGAACGTCGTTCAGACTCATTGTATTCGTGGTAAAGTTAATTAGAGTTTTAAGTGTTAAGTTTTATATTAATTAAATGACCAATCAATATAAACATTCGCGATTTCATCGCAGAAAGCGTCTTTTCCCGTTATTGTAGATTTATTAAAACGGTCACTGCACTTTTGTGATTTTATTGAATATTTTTTCCCGGAGCACAATAAATACACGTCTGCATGCGACGACGGTTCGAATGACGGTTCCTTTCTTGTTTTCAATTTTTATATGACACTTTTGCAGTATAAAAGCTATTGATATGAACCTATGCAAATCTAGTTTATTTATGTATACCTTATTCCTTTTGCTACTTTTTCAATTTTAGCAATTTCGGCTAAGTCTGCAAGGGTATTTCAACTCTGGCTTGCCGAGTTATTACTTATTTACAAACAACATAAGATAAGGCTATCTTAAACCTTTTTTTCAGCACTCCTTTAAATCTTAAATCCTCTTTATTACTTATTTACAAACAACATAAGATAAGGCTATCTTAAACCTTTTTTTCAGCACTCCTTTAAATCTTGTACAATCCAAAGCTAGTGTTGGGAAAGGTACTTGTTTCTTGGTTACCAACAGGTTCAAAATATTTTGTAGAATTTAAAAAAACCTAAAAGGTTCACAATTTGTTCAAAACCTTGGAAAAGTTTCTACATTTATTACGTTAACCAATATAAACAATATGTCAATTGTTTTTCTGCAATAGTACCTAGTATGGTATAACCATACAACATATAGACTGGTCAATTCATACAAGCAATATGGACACTCAAAAAACTTTGCGGAAGGCCCCACAGCTGGTAGCGGCAGGCCACATTTCGTGTGCCTTCGGGTTTTTTCGCTCTTATTCTTATTTTCATTTTGAGTCTCGCGCGCATGATACAATAACATAAGGTAGTCTCGTCGTTTATTTTTTCAACGAACTGGTTGAATCGGCATAGCCTAATTTCGGAATATTGAATTCTGGCACTCTGTCTGGAACAGCATCTTCGTTCAGTCCCCTTTTCTTAAAAGTCTAACCACTTTGTGTTGACAACTTCCACTGAGCAGACCTAAAATGCGTTTCGAAAATTTTGGAATAATCGCAAAGGTTGCATCCCAGCGATTCCTCCCATAGCGCTCCTTTTTCCAAACATTTCGGTGCCTTTATAAATTTGACGCCATCGACGTGTTTGCGGCACACATTGCAAAAAGTCATATTGCTCAAGGGTTAATTCTGTAAAAAATTCGTCCGCAGACAACTTCTCCCTTCAAAAAACGAACACTCACTGACCAAAACCCGAACATTTAGACAGCCGACGAGACTACCTTATGTTATTGTATCATGCTCGCGCGCTCCTTGCACGAGTCCGGTCGTTCAGTCGCAGAGACATAGAGTAAGAAACTATATAGAGGTTTCATTTGCTCTGCCCGCGCTCTCGAGTGACTTTGCCAGTGATGCCACGTAGGGAAAAAACGGAAAAAAAGAGAGTTTTTCATTTGTTCGAATCGAATCGAATCATTCCATGCCCATGGTGAATTCTTATTGCTGCACTGCTCGCTCTTATTCCTAAGGATAGGTGCGAAAACTCCCCATACTATTGCTTGTGCTTCGCACATGTTAGAAGTGGTGAGAAACCGAAGTTAGAAGAAGTTAGCTTCGAACATGGCTCTCAGCAGAGCTTTGGCAGAGGCCCGGGCAGAGCAAATGAAACCTCTATATAGTTTCTTACTCTATGGCAGAGACGCGCATTTTGAAGAAGGCTCGATCTGCGCTTAAATTACTCTTTATATGTATGCGTGTTCTTGCATTCTCATACAGGGGTGCATGTGTGCGTTTATTTCGATTCGATGCGGCAAGAATAAATTGTCTTTTGCTACTTTTCAGACTTAATACCCTAACAATAAGGGCGTATTCACTATTGGGTTAATGATAAAAATAAAAATATTTATTAATATTTCCGCATATATTTCATTTTGGTTTACAAATTGAAATAAGTGGTAGCAGAAAAATGTTTTGCATATATGTATGTATGCATTCCAAGTAATATAAATCAATCTAATGAGATAGGAACAGGGCACATCGCAGTCGGTGTATGTGCTTAGTGGTTGAGAAAACTTCAAACCAAATCAGCTTTGGTTGTTGTTCTGCGAGCGGATGGTGCCTGCATACCCTACCGACGATTGAATTTTAGGGGTGGGGTCAGAAATAACAACGGCTGTTTGGCTTCGCAGTGTAATTATACCCTTGCATTATATTATTGTATTATAATTTTGGTCAAAAGTGTGCAACGCAGTGAAGGAGACATCTCCGACCCTATAAAGTATATATATTCTTGATCAGGATTACCTCCTGAGTTGATATAAGCATGTCCGTCTGTGTGTCTGTCCGTCTGTCCGTCTGCCTGTTTCTACGCAAACTAGTCTCTCAGTTTTAAAGATATCGAATTTAAACTTTCCTATATAACACCCTTCTTTCCTTTGCACGCAGTATATAAGACGGATCGGCCGGGATCTGCCGACTATATCCTATAGCTGCCATATAACTGAACGATAGGAAATGCCATAACTCTGTTGTTTGTAAGTTAGGAAGTTGAGATTTTCTATGGGTTTTATATTTGGCCAATCAACCGACCTACCAAATTTTATAGGAATCGGCCGACTATATCCTATAGCTGCCATATAACTGAACGATAGGAAATGCCATAACTCTGGTGTTTGTAAAGTTAGGAAGTTGGGATTTTTATGAGTATTAAGAATGCATCATATGAATAATTTTGGAGAATATTATTTACAGAATATTCTGCAAGGGTATATCAACTTCGGCTCCGCCCGAAGTTAGCTTTCCTTTCTGGTTTTGTTTAATGTTGTTATTTAATGATCTACTTTTTATTTATTTAATTTTTATTATTAAATAAATTTAAAAAATAAATCAACCAAAGGTCATTTAACACAACATTCAAAACAAGTGTCCTAAAAAATGTAAACAAAACAAAAGCCAAACAGCCGATCTTGTTTCTGTCCCCACCCCTTAAATTCAATCTGCTTTGGTCTTATTAAACGGTCGTAGAACCTTTTTATACCCTTGCAGAGGGTACTATAATTTTGGTCAAAAGTGTGCAACGCAGTGAAGGAGACATCTCCGACCCTATTAAGTATATACATATATTCTTGATCAGGATCGTGTCCTAAAATAATATAAACATGTCCGTCTGTCTGTTTCTACGCGAACTAGCCACTCAGTTTAAAAGAAATCGAATTGAAACTCTCAGTTTAATAGATATCGAAATGAAACTTTGCACACACCCTTCGTTGCTTTGCACGCAGTATATAAGTCGGAACGAACGGGATCGGCCGACGATATCATATAGACGCCATATAACTAATTTATCGGAAATGCCACAACCTTAGTGTTTGTAAAGCTAGGAAGTTGGGATTTTCTATGGGTTTTATTTTGGAGAATATAATTTAGAGAATATTCTGCAAGGGTATCAACGGCTCCGCCCGAAGTTAGTTTTCAGTTCTTGTTTTATTATTAACGTTAGAAATGTTAGACAGCCAAGCTCAATTCATTGACATGATTTCGTTCTGCGCTCGCTGGTCCTCCAGCCTTTCTCGAGCGCTATCTCCACGAGCTCGTCTTTGTATTGCACCTTTGCGCGCTTTGCGGAGGCCGCAGAACGTTGACTTCCGCTGCAGTGGCTTCCATGTCAGCGGGGTCCACATCTAAGGCCTGCAAAAAGTATTCCCCAGTCTCTACAATAAATATATTTTTTTAGTTAATTGTAAACCACAATTATAAGTTTGGGAAATACTCTTATTGTTGCCACACGGATGGATCAGTAATTAATTAATTATTACAAGAATAAACAGCGCATTTATTGATTTGGCGCATTCCATTTTCAAAAGATCCTCGTCATTATTGTTTTCGTTTTCGTAGTGAAAAAGTCCGTAAAATTTGGATGGGGAACTAACTGAAAATTTTCGAAACGGCAAAACCTTTACGGACCATCCGTTCAACGGATGCTGGATGGGTCTCTGTGAGAAACGGCATGACATCATTTTCTGCGCCACGATTTTCCGTGCAGGTGATTATAGAAAATAAAACTTTTTTGACGCACATTCAGAAATTGTTCACAATTAAAGTATTACCGGCAAAGTACCATTTAATTCTAAATAAAGCCTAGTACTCAGATCGTCGAAATCTGTTCGTCAGTTATGAGAGGAAGCAAGAGGCGAACAGCTGTCGAACGCTTTTCGTCAGGCTCCAGAGTGTTTCTTAGATCAAAAAGATTTAAAAAAACAGGACGGAAGCTAACTTCGTTAAGCTGAAGTTTTAATACCTTTGCTGACTTTGCCGAAATTGCTAAAATTGAAAAAGTAGCCAAAAGAATAAGGTATAAATAAATTAATTAGATTTGCATAGTTTCATGTCAATAGCTTTTATACTGCAAAAATGCCATATACAAATAGGAAAAAGGGATGTTTTCGTCGCCTTTAACAATTTTTGCTACGGAAGCTATAAGATATAGACGTCCGATCGGCAAGTGCTCTTACCCTGATCAATGTATGCGTAAATAAATAAGACTTGGAAAAATGTATGGCAATAACTTATACCCTGCGCGTAATATTCTAAAAAACATCAAATTTGGACCGATTTCACCCTATTGTTCCTATGGGAGCTATAGGATATAGACGTCTGATCAGCACTTTTATTTTTGTATGATTTTAAATACAAACTAAAATTAAAATAAATATATCTGCTTCCGTACAGGAGGTCGGCATGCAGAGATAGTACTTGGCGACTTACACCAAGTTTGATGTTTAAAAAAAATTACCTATAAATAACCGTATATATTTATTTTCAACATTTTTTACTTTTGAATAAATACGTAAATAATTACCTTCCAATACATTGGAAGATCCATGGAATGCGGAGCATTAGACTTCTGGGTGTAGTTTTTCAGTGCACTATAAGTATTGGAAATATTAAGAAATCAGTATTAAATAATGAAAATATTGACATTTTAAAGACATCATTTTCAAATTACACACATTATATTTCTATAGATTTACGGTCGAACATTTTTGAACCTGCGAAACCCTATAAAAAAGTGTTGTTCGTTTATTTTAACACTTCAGCTTGATGATCGGCAAGTATCGATGTTGCTCCAGTTGGGCATTTGGACCGGCTTAGAATCTCAGAGTGATCGCCGAACGTGAATGTTGTTGGCATCTCGGTTGTAGGATATGGACTGAGTATTGGCGACTAACTTCCTAACTTTAAAAACCAAAGTTATGGTATTTCAAATCAATCAGTTATATGGCGGCTATAGGATATAGTCGGCATATGCTTATGAATTGATTGGTCAAAAATAAATCCAATAGAAAATCACATCTTCCTAACTTTAAAAACACCAAAGTTATGGCATTTCCGATCGTTCAGTTATATGGCAGCTATAGGATATAGTCGGTCGATCGCGGCCGTTCCGACTTATATACTGCGTGCAAAGGAAAGAATGGTGTGTGCAAAGTTTCAATCTTTAAAACTGAGAGTCAAGTTTGCGTAGAAACAGACAGAAGGACAGACGGACATGCTTATATCAACTCAGGAGGCGATCCTGATCAAGAATACATCGACTTTATAGGATCGGAGATGTCTCCTTCACTGCGTTGCAGATAAATAATATGATTGAAACGGAAGACCTTGTTTGTTTCATTTCTAAGTGCAAAAGTTCAGCTCAGTTCATTTCCAAGTTTGTTTTTATATATTGAAAATGTCATAAAAGTCATAAAACAAAAATTTTTTCTGTGCAAAATATTAGTTGCGCTTTATGATTAAAAGCTAAGATGGGCAAGTCGAAATTTTAAAATTATTATTATTGATTAATTTTCTACCCCTGCCGATTTTTTATAATAAATAAACATTTGCAGTGAGATATGTATATATTTTTTTAGATCGAAATATATCAATTTTGCAATATTTTCTTTGGCGGCAATTGGAAATAAGAAGTTTTTCTAACGTGATCAGCATACAAATTATGTATTTGAAGTGTCGGCTGTCTACACTTCGTGGCGGGGGTGAAGTCGACTGTTGTTGTAGCTAGTCGTCTTGGCCACAATGGATGTAGAATGTGGTCGGGTGGCCCGTGGCTTCAACTGTAGAAATATGTTGATTAGGTTGAGAAGGTAACTGCACTCTTTTCACCCTCTGGCCTTGAGACTCAGACGGGGTATAGAATTGATAGTCGATACCGGCGATAGCCGGAGTTTCAATTAGCGAGCTTTGGCTCTTTATTCATTGGGAATCTAAAGTGAACTAAAATTAGGTTGTCAAAAAGTAAAACTTATTACCGGACGTCCGTGAACGTTTAAATAAAAATAAAGTTCACCCAATCACAAGCTTTAATATCTCGTGTCAATTCAATAAGCCTAAAAACGGAATAGACCCGTCCAATGCACTAATTGTCCGGAATATGGACCCACAAAAACTTATTATGAAGGGCGATTCGTATGCATTGTGTTTATTTGATGAGATGAGCTTGGGCTTTGGGCGTTAGAATGGACCAAGTGAATGTTCTATTTTTGAAATCTCGAGGATTATACATATGTGTCTAGATGGCCTCGGCAGATTTTAGTGATCATTATACTTTTCAACGAATATTCAATAAATTTCTTGATATTTGTTAAGAAAATTCTGTTATTTTAAAGATTTTAAAACAGTACATGTTAAATTATAAATATACTCGATTTTAATTAAGTTTTTGAATATTTTTATACCTTTGCAGAGGGTATTGTTATTTCAGTCAAAAGTCTTCAACGCAATGAAGGAGACATTTCCGACAATATAAAGTATATATATTCTCGATCAGCATATCCAGGAGTCGATCTACCCATGTCCGTCTGGCCGCCCGACCGTCCGTTTCCAGTCCCTCGGTTTTAAAGCTATCTTCTTGAAATTTTCTCAAAAGTTGTCTTTCTATTGCAGGTAGTATATGAGCCGGATCGGTCACTATAAAAATAGAACTATGTTGTTTTAATTTTTTTGTTCTTTGGGATTTGGTTTTATTTAAAAACTATGGAATTTCTGGTTAATTAAAATAAAATCCGATATCTATGTTATGTAGCTTCATAAGAAAATCAAAAAACTAAAAATGAAAAATTCTTGTTTTTCTATTTATCAAAATAATCCTTTGAGTAATAGTAATTATTAAATATAAGAATTACGCTTTTGGTTTTGTCAAAATCGGACAACAATATCCAATAGCTGCAATGCTTTCTTATTTATTAAGCAATTGTTAAGAGCGACGCTGTGTGGCTTTTGTTTAACAGCTGGACTCGTGAATTCTAGTCCAGCAAGCCATGCGACATTTAATTGAATAACATTCTTTTTTAAACATCATAGTTTGACAGCTTGTGTGAGGGGAGAATAAAAAAAAAACACACAACACAGAAGCAAAAAAAAAAACTAAATAAATAAATCTGTTAGAGTAAGGGAATCCAGTCAAAAATATCCACAATCCTGCATAAAAAGATTTTCTGATCTAGCATACTTATTTTCCTCTAGTATGGAAGTACAGACAGTAGAGGTGAATAGCCTGCATTGCACCACCTCAGTGCTCTCCTCCCTCCAAGCATCAGTTTCTGCAACAGCCTCTCCCAACGTCACGCCGAAGAAGAGAGTGGTTAACAATGCCGTCGCCGAGGCCACTTTTTTCGAAGAGCTGAATCAACAGCAAAAGCGGCAGGAGGACTTCAATAGCCACAATAGGGACTGCGACAGTGTGGAGAGTTCCGCCTCGGAGCTCGATACAGAGTTGAATGAGCATAAGATCTTGCTTGGCTCTCTAACAGGCAACGGGAGTATGGGAAAATCAAACAGGTCGCTAAGTGGTGACTCCTCAAACACATCGGCCACGCTCGGAATGAACACCATCGAAGTTAGTGCCACTATTGGCTCTGCTTCAACGGCATGCTTGGGTGTTGTACGCAACGCTGCCCATATTAAGAAGCGAATCTCGAGCAGCCGCACTCCGACACGCAAGGCGCATCGTATTAAATTCTACCGCAACGGTGATCGCTTTTATCCGGGCATAACAATTCCTGTCTCCAACGAACGATATCGATCCTTCGAGAGTCTTTACGAAGACCTTACCCGGTTGCTAGAGGAGAATGTGAAGATACCAGGGGCAGTTCGCACCATATATAGCATGTGTGGGAAGAAGGTGTGTACTCCTCGGTGTTATCACTACTGGCATCTAATTTTATGATTTTGCTCCTGCAGATTACCGCCCTCGATGAGTTGGAAGACGGTCAGAGCTACGTTTGTTCCTGTAATAACGAGAATTTTAAGAAGGTGGAATATATTACTAGTTCCCAGCCTTTGTCTAATCTGACGCTGGCCAACACTAGTCGCTCGAACAATCAGCGGTTGCCTAAATTTTATCGACCTGCATCTCCCCTTAAGAATGGATCACTCGCCAGCAATGGGCCAGTTTCAGTCTATGTTGGAGGAGTGACCAACGGGAGTCCGTTGAACACATCTCGATTCAGCGAGCTTGACACTGTGGTACATCCACGTATCGTAACGCTAATACGCAATGGAACTAAGCCACGACGCATTATGCGTTTGTTACTAAACAAGCGCAACAGTCCAAGCTTTGAACACGTCCTGACCGCCATCACGCAAGTGGTTCGCCTAGATACAGGCTATGTGAGGAAGGTATTTACCCTTTCAGGAACGTCAGTGGTTCAACTCGCTGATTTTTTTGGGCCGGATGACGTTTTCTTTGCATATGGCACAGAGCGTATCAACACAGCGGAGGATTTTAAGCTTGAGGCGGATGAGCAACGTGCTATCAATATCATACGCAAGACACTGCGGACTGTCGGAACCACCTGCGTGGGACCGAAGCCTAAGATGCCTGTCAAAAGCAAAAAGGTTTATATTCCGATGGTAGATTCTGAGGCGTTTAAAGTGGCTCCCACGCTTAAAGATGATGAACAGGCCTTACTTAAGATCTCTGGCGTAGAGGTCGATGATTTGCCAGCCAATATTCGGGACCAATACACACTAGGACAAATTATCGGCGACGGCAACTTCGCCGTTGTCCTTAAGATCAAAGACCGCCAAACAGGTGATCCCTATGCCCTTAAAATTATAGATAAAAGCAAGTGCAAGGGCAAGGAGCACTATATTGACGCCGAAGTTCGAGTCATGAAAAAGCTGGATCATCCGCATATAATATCACTTATAATGGATGTGGGCCAACATACAAATATGTATCTGGTACTGGAGTATGTTAGTGGTATGTTGATAAAGAGAAATTTGGCACAGCATCTGCCACCCAAATTATGTTAACATAATTCGTTTCAGGTGGCGATTTATTTGATGCAATTACCCAGGTGACGCGGTTTTCAGAAAGTCAGTCGCGAATTATGATTAGGCATTTGGGCTCCGCCATGTCGTACCTACATTCCATGAGCATTGTGCACAGAGATATTAAGCCGGAGAACCTATTAGTAAGACACTTGTAATTACGAATAATCATATATGTTGCGTATCATTATTGGAACAATTTATATTTACAGGTTGAACTAGACGAACATGGAAACGTTCTTGAACTGAAGCTAGCTGATTTTGGATTAGCCTGTGAGGTAACCGAACCTCTATACGCTGTCTGTGGAACGCCCACTTATGTGGCACCAGAGATTTTATTAGAAGTTGGATATGGGTTAAAGGTGGGAAATAAACCGTTAAACAGTTAATGAATTGGATTTAGTTTAGAAAATTTTTCCTTTTCGGTTCTCAAAGATCGACGTTTGGGCCGCTGGAATCATTTTGTACATATTACTGTGCGGCTTTCCACCGTTTGTGGCGCTTGACAACCAACAGGAACCTCTCTTTGACTCGATAATATCTGGAATTTATGAGTTTCCTGATCCATACTGGTCGGATATAGGCGACGGTGTGCGCGATTTAATCACCAATATGCTGCAGTCGGATCCGGACGTTCGGTTTACAAGCGAAGACATCCTTGATCACTTTTGGACGATGGGAAGTGAAAAGAACGATTGCAACGATTATAATAGATGAATCGTAATCGTGTGGTGTTTAAATAAACTCCCTTCGATTTTTTTGGACGCGAGTACTTTTTGTATTTTGTGTCTTAGAAAGCTATTTTATAGACCTTAATTTATTTATACGTATAACCACAAACATTACAGAATGATAAAAGTGTAGCGATAAGCACAAACTAAACACGACTATCAACCAATACTGACGAAAATGAAAAAAAAAACATTTCAAAATTCCAATATTCACACTGCGGTGGTTTCCATTATATTATATTATTTTAAACTATTTATACGTGTACATGCAAAAATATATTTATTTCTTGTTTCGTACTTTTTTAGTTCATGCTTTTATTAATAAATAAAGAAAAGATAAAGTGAAAATATTTAAAATCTAATAAAATTGGCAAATTGGGGTTTAAAAAATATCGCTTCCTGCTTGCTTATCCTCTAAAAAATCAATCCATGGCCGTTCATAATATTTTGGTAATTAATGTCTTATGGGTCTCGATCCTGTCGCTGCCCTCCTGTGTTATATTTCACGTGGCAGTCGGATACCTGGGATACTAAGGTTTTCACAGACAATTAAATTTTTCTTAAATAACTCGCCTTAAACGATCAGGTTTTATCCGGAGTAAGCACCCGCTATCATAGGGTGTGTAGGTGAAACAACTGTGAGTACTTGTGCAATCTTGAAGTTATGCTCAGTACAGTCACTATCGCATACTGATCTAAAGTTATGCTCAGTACTATTGCTTTCTGTCGCACGATGCAACCATTCTGTCAGTACTTCAAGCCCTTCTACATTTCACAGGTTAGGAACAGCCACTTCTGTTGCAGCAGCTACAATTTCCTGTGATCCAGCTGAGGTGCAGATTTATTTTCTGTCGGAGACAGGAGCTGTCTTTCTTGGTACCGCCATTATCAACATTTGAAACCAAGGCTCAAATTTTTAAGCTTTTCCCTTGATTAACTAAACAAAACTGAACTCCTTTTAAATTTAATTATGTTGCACTTCCAAGTCGTTCAAGTCCAGGACTCAGGCTTGAACTAGACCACATGCGTCAATCCAAAAAGATCTGTCAGTTTACTTCCGATATCCAACTAGCCCTGCCTTAATGGGGACCCCCATTCTCGGTTTCAAAAAATCGATTTTTTTAAAATTTAATTCGAACCAATAACTATTCAAGAAAATTTCAAGTGATAATTTCAAAAAGTTTTAAAGATATAGCCGATTAATGGTGGATGCATCAGGCGACGGCGGGAGCATGCCGAGCTGATGAAATCCGGGCGCTAGTAGTAGTAAGAGCAAAAAAGTCCTGAAAAAGTTACTATCAATTATTCAGATTATACAACTGTGTCTTCTTGTATTCGTCTCAGGCAAAGGCAAACACAAATTAAAATAACTTCAAGACGTTATAATTATTCTAATAATAGAGTCTGTGCAAAAGAACTTTTTATTATTTGCTCTACGGGGCCTTAACTGGAATGCAAGCCTTATTTTACTCTACTACTCTAGTAGACTTCTCCTAATTTATCTACCATCCTTAGTAAACCGTAGAACGATCCTTGACACAACTTTTATCTATAAACTTATTCACGGGGATGTGGAGAGTCCCGAGTTACTGGGTCGCATAAGCTTCTCCGTGCCTAATAGAATTACCAGGAACTATGTTCCTCTTACATTAAATATTTGTAGATCTAACTTTGATATGCATGAGCCGTTTAGAGTACTGTGTAACGACTATAACAGACCATACCACATTATTTCTACTACCGACTCTTTGCCAAGCTTAAAAGCATTAATTTTATCATACTTAGCACAAAATTAGTATTAGTATTTAGTCTCGTACGTATTTCTAATCTTAGTCTGTCCGCTTCTACATTGTGCTTTTTAACTTCTCGCGATCTCGTTTTTACGCCTATAAGGCTCCGCGCGTAACAAGCACTGCTTGGTGTCGTAAGGGCCACTTGTTTGCGCTGATCTTAGTGCATCAACGTCCGAATTTTCTATATGTACAGGTCTATGGAATATTTTATAAATTTGTTACACCGGAGGCGTGCATTTTACTTTGTTCGACCGTGCATTTTGCTTCTGTTTCTTTTCTCCTCTGTTCTCGTGCTCTCGCTCTCCTACGAGGCCAGATGAGCGAACGACGTATCTAAGTATTGGGACAAGCAGCCAGGCCCGATGAAAGGGGGACTGCTGGGTCATTTTCCCGGGCCCTCAATGGTCAGGGGCCCGGGAGTAAAAATTATTTTTTCGAAAATTTAGATATTAAAAATATTTATAATGGTCTCATTTAAAAAACATTATTTTATATTCTTAGATCGTAGAGTAAAAATATAAATAGAGGTTTAATTTGGTCTGCCAAAGCTGTGAGAGCCATGTTCGGAGCTAACTTCGGTTTCTCACTACCCCTAACATGTGCGAAGCACTAGCAATAGTTTGGGGAGTTCTCGCACCAATACTTTGGAATAAGAATGACCAAAGTAGCATTAAGAATTCACCATGGGACTCAAGTTCGATCGAACAAATAAACTCTTTTTTTCCGTTTTTCCCCTACATGGAATCACTGGAAATGTCATTCGAGAGAGCAGGCAGAGGAAATTACGCCTCTATACAGATTCTTATTGGTTGATTATCGAATACAAAAAAAAGACCTTTTCGTGCTCCGTTGTGTGCAGATTTGCTTTTCTCCGACCAAAAGTTATTCATTAATTATTATAAAGATCAATTTAATTTTTACTTGCTCCATGACATCTGAAGGTAAGAATAATTATGAATACTTGAAATATTGAAATATTGAATATTTTCAAAATAGCAAAAAAAAGTTTGAGGCTCAATTTCATATATGTACATACATGTACATGTGCAATTGCTCAAATATATATAATATTTATTTACAGATCCGGGGCGTGATTTAAAATTTTCGGCCTAGTCAATTATTATAAAAGAATCCGATTTGAATCGACCAAGATACGAACATATTTCTGGAGCACAAAAGCGAAAATAAAGAAAAAGCAAAGAATCAAATGAAAAGAGAGGCCAGCGAACTTTGGATCAATTTCGATTGAGGGTCGAGGAGACTGCTGAAGATAGTGACTTGCCAATATGTCTTGGAGATGTTTAAGACACTGTGGAATCTTGTGAGACAACAACAAGAGCACATGTGGAAATCGGAGATACACCAATTGTAACGGACATCAAAGCTGAAGAACATGATAAACATCGACGGAGTAATGAATAAGAGGAGAATGCATCGAATGGGAAGCCCCCATTTGACATCGGGTATGTAGATTCACTGCATATTGCATTTGCAGTTCGTCAGAGGCTAGTGGCCACATGTTCCCTGAAGCAGTTCCCCCGTTAACTATTCAGTAAAACCGCAAATAATTCAAGATCAGCTCTTACGAAATCTTCAGGATTTTCTGCTGAGAAGAATTGGAAGAAATTGTACGATCGGATCCCTAAACACGGACTGTTTATATCTTGTTATATTGAATGGTCTTGTTATATTGAATGGACGCAATGCGAGTCGATATATCGAATGGGATCTTCGGTGGACTATCTACTTCAAGAGAATATCAAAAGCAAAGCAGCTCGTTGGAGAGAGATACTTCGAAGAATTCTGGACGTCATTATATTTTATATTTTTTTTCAAGAATTTCAAGAATCGACTCCAGATGAACCTATAAAAAGTCCAGAGATTCAATTCAAGCAAGGAGTATTTTATGTTCTTTTGGATTGCTTGATAGGCAACATGACCAGACGTTTCGATGCTTTGAACGCACTTGAAGTCAAATTTGGGAAAGAGAGAGCTTGATCAAAAAGATCTTATAATACAGACAGGATCATTTTGTGATACATATCATGTAGATGTCTCTATCATTTAATCAATGAAATTAACCATGAAGCAAATTTATTACCCGATATTCTTCCACCCTTACAGGTACTAAATAAACATCGTAAAGTCAAGATGGATGTTCTGTTCCCTAACATCTGTATTTCACTAGGAATATTCTGTACTATTCCCGTTAGCGTACCTGAAGGTGAACAGTCTCTTAGCTCAAATATAAATTTTTTTGCGGTCTACCATGAGTCAAAAAAGTTTGACGAACACTCCAGCTCTGGAATCAGGACTTGCCCGTAATCTCGATTTCAAAGCAATGATTTCGATGTTTGCCGACCAGAAAGCCCGTAAGGCTTCTTTAACTAGTTCTACAAGTCTAGTCAGATGATCTTCACCCGAAGCTTAACCAAAGTGTACCAAATACGCACTGATATGTGAGTAAACGTAGCATAAATATTGAAACAATAACACCCAGAAGATTTTATTAGTAACATTCTCCCAATCCATACATCTTTTTAATTCTAATAAGAATCGAAAAAGGGCACGTGGCTCATGAAAGGAAAGTGCATGAAGAAAAAAAAATCCGATACAAATCGCAGGGTGCCTGTCCGCTTTTGACTGAAATAAGTGCATCGCGCAAGTATTTTAGTTAGCCTCAGCACAGTGATCTGTGAAATGTATATATGTGTTGCACATTATATGATAGAGACGAAAAAATGGAAAGAAAAATCAAAAGGGAAGGCAAATAAAATATAAATTTTGACACCACTGCATCGCGCAAGGGTGGCCAGAATGGAAAGTAGAATGTTTCGATTTTGTTGAAACAACTAACGAACAGAACATTTTTTAGAAATTGGAACAGACACACCTCGCTTCCAAGAAGACACTATACTACAAGATCACACCACACACGTACACGGAGAAGGAGATATAAGAATATTTTTAAGGAATCTGACACTATTCTACAGGATTACACCACACACATACGGAGAAGAAAATATATGAGTATTTAAGAAATCTGAAATTATTATTAAGTGATATTGGGTATCATAATTAAGTAAGATAAAATCAATATGGAAATTCTTAAAAAAGGGAAACAGAGAATGTCAAGGCTATACAAGGTTAACGAGTCACCGAGGTTATTGACTAGAAGTATAAGGCCACTAGCTTGCCGACAATTGCGGAGCAGATAAAGGTAGAGGATGCAACATCAGGTACGAAAGGAGTTAGGAATAAAGCAGAAGACAAATACGGACCAAGATTCAAGGAAGGGCAGATGACGTTCTGGTAAAGTCTAACTCGCGTCTAAACTGGGACGAGGCAGTTGTTAATTACTCACTTTGCGGACAGAAGATCAGAACCGGGTTTATTGAGGGAGTTGAATCAATAGAAAACAAAAAATTGTCGGTAGAAGCATTTTACGACGAGATTTCTGATACGCATAAGGCATTATGTAATATCATCGACAGGACGGAGACTAACCGTCAAAAAGTCAAAAAAGAAGTTGTATGAAACAACCTGTTTAGAGGCTTTCGTTACAGGGCTAAAGGGCAACTTAGATAGTGCTGTTTGGAAGAGGCACCCGAAAACATTGCATAAGGCGTACGAATAGCCATTCGATAAAGGGACATCTATCTGAGTACAAGGGAAAAAAAATAGATAAAATAACCTTTTTAATTCGGGAAACTACGGCAGACAAAAATATCAGGGATATAATAAGTACAGAGAATACAATGATTATTATTCAAGAGGTAATATTGGCAAAGATGCCCGGTACAGGTAACAAGGAATGTTGGGTGCTAACAGGCGAGAAAATTACAAGCATGATGACCAGTCGACCGGATGTAGTTCTTATGTCAACAGACGAGCAATTATGCCGAAACAAGATGTAGCAGAATGCTCCCCGTTAACTTCGAAAAATGCAAAACAATAGCAGTCTGGACATTCCAGGAAGGGACAGCCATATACATGAGAGAGTGAGCCTAACCAAGGAAGGGGCAGATTAATACATTAGAGAGAGAGCTTGACCAAGAGCTTAGTAACATCATAGATGAAGAGGTTTTTGGCCAGAGCGCCTCCTTAAACCTCGAGTTAACAAAAGAAGATTGGAAAGTGAAGCTTGTAACGCACTGATTTTTAATGTCTGCTCTCCTTGGATATCGTGCGGCTAGCTCAGAAGCAGATGTTGTTCATCCCACCAAAATTTATATAAACGTGACCGCCCGACTGTCTAGTGACACAGCACAGAATGTTAGGATGTATGCTCTATAATCTTTATTCGCCGACTTGGACTAAAGGTGACAAACTGGTATCTCAACGCCTTCTCTTATGAGTTGGGGTTGCTCCACCGTCGCTCTCCGCTGCCTCGTTTCTTGGTGGCCCGGAACGCCTCCGTTGTCTTTGGCTTCGGGGCTGTGAGAGTCTAGGGATACGTTACCGTTCCCAAACTAGGGTGACCAGGCACTGGGCTCCCAAAGCATACGCCTTTCGCAGCCACAGCCTCCTATCCCTGTATCTGTCCCGGCCGGTCACACCAGACGCCTACACAGTTCGTCGTTCTTCGTGTCCTCGATTTCCGTGCTCACGGCGCAATATCCTAGCTCTGCTAATTGCGTGTTCTTGCAGGACTAGGTGCAGCGGTCTTTGGCTCTCGGGATTCGGTCAGCTGCTTTTTCTAGTACTCTGGCGGGGAACTACTGTGCTCTCGACGCATAGGCCTCTCGAGACACCCGTGGTTCGGACGCGCGTCCTTCTAGTCGCCAGGGTCTAGACAATTCTTATCTAACGGTTCAGGTATTCGTCAAGGTAATCCTTTTCGCACGGCAGCTGGTTCTAGTGTAGTATGTACACATATAACCAATAGCCATTGTACCAAGAGTACTAAAGGGATACGCACTGGAACACTTTGTTGCATGTCTTTAAATAAACACAGCCGAGCTCTGCCTTGAAGACCATAAGTGCATAAGTCAGCAGATTCCCATGCCTTGACCGCACATATACTACCAGTACATACTAATTTCGGACGTTGATGCACTAAGATCAGCGCAAACAAGTGGCCCTTACGACACCAAGCAGTGCTTGTTACGCGCGGAGCCTTATAGGCGTAAAAACGAGATCGCGAGAAGTTAAAAAGCACAATGTAGAAGCGGACAGACTAAGATTAGAAATACGTACGAGACTAAATACTAATACTAATTATACCCGTTACTCGTAGAGTAAAAGGGTATATTGTATTCGTGCAAAAGTATGTAACAGGTAGAAGGAAGCGTTTCCGACCCTATAAAGTATATATATTCTTGATCAGGGTCACTAGCCGAGTCGATATAGCCATGTCCGTCTGTCCGTCTGTCTGTCCGTCTGTCTGTCCGTATGAACGCTGAGATCTCGGAAACTATAAAAGCTAGAAGATTGGCATTTTGCATGCAGATTCTAGGAGTTCCTACGCAGCGCAAGTTTGTTTCAAAAAGGTGCCACGCCCCCTTTAACGCCCACAATCGCTTATATACGATTTTAAAAATTTAAATATTTCGGAAAAGTAAAAATGCAGTTTTATTGAGTTTATTAATACCTATCGAAATGTAGAAGAAATTTTTTAAATCGGACCATTCGTTAAAAAGTTATGCGTGATCAAAGTTTCTATCTCCATCTCCCTCGCACTCCCTTTACCTGAGTAACGGGTATCTGATAGTCGGGGCACCCGACTATAGCGTTCTCTCTTGTTTTGTGCTAAGTAAGATAAAATTAATGCTTTTAAGCTTGGCAAAGAGTCGGTAGTAGAAATAATGTGGTATAGTCTATTATAGTCGTTACACAGTACTCTAAACGGTTCATGCATATCAAAGTTAGATCTACAAATATTTAATGTAAGAGGAACATAGTTCCTGGTAATTCTATTAGGCACGGAGAAGCTTATGCGACCCAGTAACTCGGGACTCTCCACTTCCCCGTGAATAAGTTTATAGATAAAAGTTGTGCCAAGCATCGTTCTACGGTTTACTAATGATGGTAGATTAATTAGGAGGAGTCTACTAGAGTAGGATGGTAAAATAAGGCTTGCATTCCAGTTAAGGCCCCGTAGAGCAAATAATAAAAAGTTCTTTTGCACAGACTCTATCCGGTCTATATGTACACCATACTGAGGACTCCAAACTGCTGAACAGTACTCAAGGATTGGACGGACTAGTGAAATGAACAGAGTCTTTGTAACATAGGGATCATCGAATTCCTTTGACCACCTTTTATAAATCCAAGTACTCCCCTGGCTTTATTTACTATAGAAGTAATATGGTCACAAAACTTAAGTTTTGGGTCATGGAGGACGCCAAGGTCATCAACTTGCGTAATTCTAGACAACGCACAACCACCCAGCGTATACTTTGCGTATTGTGGGTTCACCCGAAAAAATGTCATTACTTTGCACTTAGCGCTATTTAAATCCAAAAGTTTTTCACAACACCATGTTTGAAAAGCATTTAGGTCAGATTGTAAGTCGGAACTGCTAGAAATTTCCTTATATTGCAGGCATAACTTAACGTCATCTGCGTACATAAGGACACGCGACTTTGTCAAGACTAGAGGGAGATCGTTTATAAATAAAGTAAAAAGAAGTGGGCCAAGGTGGCTTCCTTGTGGGACCCCTGAAGTAACTCGGATCAAATCCGAGATCGAGTTTTTAAAAAGCACTCGTTGAGTCCTACCACTCAGATAACTTGAGATCCATGTTAGAAGATCACATGGAAACCCTAATAAGTCTAGCTTTAATACAAGAAGCGAGTGATTTACTGAATCAAACGCTTTACTAAAATCAGTGTAAACTACATCAGTCTGCATGTTCTTTCTAAAGCCATTTATTACAAAAGACGTTAGCTCCAAGAGGTTTGTCGTCGTAGATCTTCGCCTTATAAATCCATGTTGACATGGAGATATAATCGATCTACAAAGATGCTGCAAATGGGGTGTAATAGTATTTTCGAAAAGCTTTGGGATGGCGGATAATTTGGATATGCCTCTGTAATTACTTGTATTGCATTTATTTCCTTTCTTATGAAGGGGAATGACAAATGACTCCTTCCAAATAAGTGGGAAATGAGATGTTTTTAAAGACAAAGTAAACAATTTGTACAGAGGTCTACACAGAGTTTCAGCACAGTATTTAAGCACGCAGCCTGGAACTCCGACCGGACCCGGTGAATAGACTGGCTTAACTTTATTGAGATCCAAAAGAAGGGAGCTTTCGCTTAACCTCGGACAAAAAATCAAGTTCGACTTGGGTATGGCATTTGAATAAGACGGATTTGGACGGGATGAAACAGAATATGTTGTCTGGAAGAACTGGGCAAATAGATCGGCAATTTCCTGATCAGAGTTTGCCGTAGAGTTTTCAAATGATAGTGATGAAGGGTAACAGGCTGATTTACGCTTAGTGTTAACAAAATTATAAAACTGTTTTGGATCTTGTGAAAATTGGACCCTACAACGAGTCAAATAGCTTTTATAACACCGGGCGTTAAGCACGATAAAATTTGACCGAGCCCTTAGGTACCGAGAGAAGGCAGATTGTGAACCGCACATTTTAAATTTATTGAAAAGTCTGGACTTTATATTTTTTAGGTGTGACAACTCTTTATTAAACCACGGAGGTTTATTTGAAATTGACGGATAGTATAACGGAACACACAGATAAAAGAAGGAATTCAATGCATTATAAAAGATATTAACGGCCTTAGCCACGTCAGTGCATGAATAAAATTCGGACCAGTCATAGCCGGATATAAAAGTATTTAAAAGATGAAAGTTTGCCTTACGAAAGCAGCGGATTCGTTTAACCGACTTTTCGGATTTTTTATTCAGCTCTGTTCTTACGTCTACAGTCAGTTTTAGAGTTGGATGATAGGGATCTTCCGGTTGTGTAAGTGGTCCCGTTCTTGATAGGCAAACGCCTTCTGAATTTAAAACAAAACACAAGTCCAGTAAACGCCCTAATGAGTTCTTAACATGGTTCACTTGGGATAGCGCAATGTCAAGCAAGCCGTCAATAAAGTCATGCTGCGCTAAAGGAAGCAACATATTAGAGTTTTCGTCAGGGGACCATGTCGCACTAGGTATATTAAAATCACCCAATACTACCTAATTAAAATTAATAAAATTAATAATTAATAATTAAAATAATAATAATAAATAAAATGTGTCAGTGGCAATCCGCCTCTTACGCCGCCGATGGAAAATAATTAAAACAAAAGACAAAATGTGTAAGTGGCAATCCGCCTCTTATGCCGCCGATGGAAAATAATTAAAGTAAAAGACAAAATGTGTGAGTGACAATCCGCCTCTTACGCCGCCGATGGAGAGTATTTAAAATAAGGGCAAAAAAAAGAAGACGGCTAGTGCGAATGGCAATCCACCTTTTACACCTTCGCTGGAAACCAAGTATTGCCAAAGCCAATTGCACCGTCAGCAACAGGCAGGATGTGTGACAACACTCGCTTGAGCAGTACACAGAAAAACTACTTGTTAGCATTTAAGCACTAACACATACATAATTGTAGCACACATTAATATTTCCGCTGAGGTTTCAATTGGACCAACATGCCATAATAAAACAAGAGAGAACGCTATAGTCGAGTGCCTTGACTATTAGATACCCGTTACTCAGCTAAACAACTTAATATAAATATGCCTTCTTGTACGTTTTTCGCCGCTCGAATCAGCTCCCGATTTGTATGTTAAAATCGGTACCCAGGAACACCTCCAATTTGGCAAACTTGATTTGATTTGCATAGTTCTTGGGATATAGTTCGGTATTGACAAATAAAAGCCATCGCCATTTCCTTTAATAGAAATCCTTATCGAGAATTAACGTTGACTCTGTTGAGCACCTTGGCCAGCTGTTCCAAAATCATCCGTTAGATGGCGCTATTGTATACGCCATGAAAACGGAAATGTAGGCGCTAGCCAGGCTTAAGCGTTTAATGGGTTTTTGGGCGTTAGAGTGGGCGTGGCAAACTTTTATTTGGCCAATCGATAGGTATTGACGAAACAAATACATATAAAAAAAATTTTCATAATAGCATCAAAACTGTGGCCACAGCTTGTGGCTTGTGGGCGTCAGAGGGGGCGTGGCACCATTTTGAAATAAACTTGCGCTGCGTAGGAACTCCTAAAATCTACATGCAAAATGCCAATCTTCTAGCTTTTATAGTTTCCGAGATCTCAGCGTTCATACGGACAGACAGACAGACAGACAGACGGACAGACAGACGGACAGACGGACATGGCTAGATCGACTCGGCTAGTGATCCTGATCAAGAATATATATACTTTATAGGGTCGGAAACGCTGCCTTCTACCTGTTACATACTTTTGCACGAATACAATATACCCTTTTACTCTACGAGTAACGGGTATAATTATTCTGAATTCGAAAACTGAAGAAAATAAATGTGTATTTTAAATTACATATGTATATTTAACTTCAATAACAAATAAAATTACGAATACTTAACTGGCGACGCCGGTCACCTCAGCTGGAAGAAGAAGAATCCAATAGGGATTGCTAATTACCCAGGGAACTGAGGAGGACCACGGGTATTTATATTTATTGGATTGTTGATCATAATTGGGCAGTGAGTAAATAGAAATGTGATGGAAGTGGGGCGTGACGCAAACAGACCTAGATAAATTAAAAATTAAAATAATAAGTGTTTACGCCGCTCTCCCCTCTTTTAAACTGCCCACGCTTCCCTCGTAGCGAATGCCTACTCGCCCGCACTGGATGCTCTCGACTCCAGGCTCTCCCGCTCTCCCAGGATCTCCCGCCTTCCCGCTCCCAGAATCTCTCCACTGCGCTTTGAAACGCAGCGATCAATTAGGCTTAAGTTAGTCTTTCATTGTCTCATTAGTGAAATACATCGCCCGGCCGGTCCGCGCTATACCACGAAAAGTCTCACGAGTTTCATTTGTTCCTTTTCTCGCGCACCGCGATCGTCGAGTGTTTTTTCGCATTCTATTCCACAGCTTGTCCGGCTACGTGCAACAGCCGCAACGTCCGACGAAGCTGCCTCCAACCGACGAACACCCCCGACGCCCCAACTCTTCATTTTTTGGTCCTTCGAGCCGGATAAGTGCCAATTTATTAATGTTTTTATTAACTGCCGGTCGACAGTCAGCCATTCGAAGAACATAATTCGTTTGACTTTCTGTACGATTTGTCTAAAATCCAAGTCCGATTTAATCCGACGACGGTAGTTAGTAAATTACAATTCCAATTCCGTCTTTTATTTCTTCGTTCTCCTTTTCGTGTGCATATTGATGTACAACTAAATATACATCTAATATCAAATCGAAGAAAATAAAAAATATAATTCCAAATTAAAGTGTGCAAATAAAAAGTCAAGCGTACAGTGAAAAATAAATTAATTTCAAAATTGAGTTCAAATTAATTTTCCTCAAAAAAGTGAAACAAAAATTAAGTGTTCCGCCAATTTCGGCCCACAAATATTTTTGATATTAATTTTTTTATTGTACATCCGATGTGACAATATTTGCTTACATTATTAAAAATCCAAATACAGTCCACAATAAATCGAAAATCTACAACACATACCCGCCGGCAAAATTTACAATAAAATTTACCGCCATATTGATTACTTATATTACATCCATATTAAATATATTACATATTCCATATATATATAAATTAATTATTTCCTTATTCAGGTTTTTACTTAAGACACGCGGTACTGCGCGAATGAGAAGACTTAGGTTTCGGGAGGCGATGACCGTCACGATTTATTTCCAAAATTCAACTAAATACTAAGTACATAAATTCTTATAATGAAATCTAGCCCTATGCCCTGAAAGTGCTGACCCGGCGCCCCGTGTGTGGTGTTGTGTAGCCGTCGGTTGCGTCGCAGTGCATTGCCCGCTGATAGCGCTGACCGAAGCTTGGGCTTCTGCTACCGTCGTTGTGCAATATCCGCAGGTGTCGCTGGCTTTGCATTATTCTCATGCCGGCTACGCGTGATCAGTTTGGCAACTTCTCTGTTGCCGGGTGACCGTGTTAACTTATATACATACATACATACATTTATACATATTTTTCTACATAACTTCACCCCAATTCCAAAAGCTCAAGTATTTCCGTCGGCCATCCAATAAATATATATTAAATAAATTCCTATAGCCGACGTAATATAACTTTTGTGTCTCAGTGTGTTTTTCTTATTTACATATTTTGGGCACTATCCATCCATACATCTACACATACACGCGAATTGCAGTACCGCAAAAAGCTCGATAATCCCGCGCATTCCAGCGTCACCGATACACAGCCCGCAAAAGTTCGAGTAGTTGTTTTTCAATCATCCCATAAATAAATTCTAACAAAATTAATAAACACCAAGTTCAACTCCAATAAAATTAAACAAATACTGAGAATTACTGCCAGTTCCAAAAAAGGAAAAAAAAAAGGGGAGAAATATAAAATACTGTCGCCATCGCGGAACTAGTGGAATCAATTTATTAATTTATTGATTTATTAATTTGTTTCTTCGGTTTCACATTTTTTTCAAAAAAAAAACGCCCATTCCAGTATTTTTTTTCTTAATTATTGAGCTTGGTAAATCTACATATATATCGATACTCAATTTTTCCCTTTGGGGATAAAAAAGAAAAATTGGAAAAAATACCACCCGCATACCACTGCAAGGTATTTTTTTGTCTCCGAATATTTTTTTTTAAATAAAGAGAAACAAAACCAATAAACTCCAATCACTGCCGGGGACATCCAATCCAATCCTAATTCTGCCAACCAACCCCCTATAAAATACTAAACGACAAATACCTCATCAAATACAGTATTTTTTCAGTTTTTTTATTTTGTGGTATTTTTGGTATTTTTGTCCATTATTTCACCTTAATGCTAAAACGAGTGGCGACGCTCACAATATAGTTTCAAATTCACCCCTTACTAATGATGGCTTTCGATCAGCGTGGGATAACCTCACTGAGCGTTTCGAAAACAAGCGATTGTTAGTAAACAGTCAATTAAAGATACTTTTCAATGTACCGTCCGTCACACAGGAGTTGACCCAGAAGAACTTCAAAGTACCATCCAGGGTTGCCTTACTGCACTAGAAATGTCCGGTATTCAGGTCGAAACTTGGGATTGCCTCTTGGTGTATATGTGCTCGTCCAAACTTCCAAAGCTTACGCTTTCCCTATGGGAGCAGTCCCTTCATAACAAAGCCGAGATCCCTACGTGGCACGAGCTGAACGTTTTCCTAACGGAGCGTCACAGGACACTAGAAGCCATAAATGATGTTCGACCATCAGGTTCTAGTCAGACTCAGCCCAGGGCATCCACTTCCAACTCGGCGTCTCGAAGAATAAATTCATATGAGACAAGGGTAGCACCTAGGCAACCTAGAGGGTGCGATCTCTGTAATAGAGATAACCATCCTGTACGCACATGCGCCAAATTTCTCCAGATGACGGTCGACCAACGCATCGCGTATATAAAAAGAAAACAGCTGTGTTTAAACTGCTTTGCGCGGACACATCAGTTGCGCGACTGCGAAAGCGCACATAACTGCTTCACGTGCCGCGGTCGCCATCACACCCTCCTACACCGAGGCAGCCCATCCCCAGCGCGCGCAAGTCCAATGCCAACGCCCAGATCCAGACCAAATACGCTCGGTCTCTCGGCTGCCAGTGGCACGCAGTCAACGCTTCAGAATTATTTTGCGGCAGGCACTAGGTCAGTCCTCCTAGGCACCGCTATAATTAATATATGCCATCGAGGTTCCAATTTCCAAGCGCGAGCCTTAATAGACTCCGGATCTGAGGCGACCTTCATCACTGAGCGCCTTTTTAACCTGATTAAACTGCCGTTCCAGGTTATCCGAGCACAGGTCTCAGGACTTAATCAAACGGTCTCCGCTGAGACCAAAAAGATCTGTCAATTCACGATCCGTTCTCCGACCCGGCCTAGCTTGCAGTTAAACACCACTGCCTACGTGCTTCCACAAATAGCCGGAAATCTTCCTTCATGTCCGCTTCCGCAACATTTCCTGCGAGACCTTCCCGAACTTCCGCTAGCGGATCCAAAGTTTTATGAGAGCGCACAAATGGATATTCTAATCGGGGCCGATATACTTCCATCCATTCTACTAAGCGGTACCCGAGCGAACATCTGTGGCTCGCTTCTCGGTCAAGAGACCATTTTCGGCTGGATTCTAACAGGACCAGTACCCGCTCCGAGGCATGATCAAATATCATCCTTTTCCACGCAAGTTGCACACGTATAAAGCGTTTCTCGAAAAACTCCTCACCAAATTCTGAGGGGTGGAGGATCTGCCAGTAAAAGTGGCAAAAGAATCCGACGTGATTTGTGAGGCCAATTTTCTTCGGACCACCACAAAAGACGAGACCGGCAGGTATGTCGTGAGTCTTCCTTTTCGAGATCCTGAGAACATTAATTGCTCCCTAGGACATTCCAGATCCCAGGCGCTGGCTCAATTCTTAAGAAACGAGCAGCGCCTAAAAAGGGACAGTACGTTAAAATCCAAGTACGACTCAGTTATTCAAGAATATCTCGACCTCAATCACATGAGAGAAGTCCTTCCAACCCACGATTCAGCATGTTACTACCTGCCACACCACGCAGTGTTAAAACCGGAGAGTACGACCACCAAACTTCGAGTGGTATTCAACGCCTACAGCCCTTCAGACACTGGGGTCAGCTTAAATGATATCCTTCATGCTGGCCCGGTCCTACAGTCCGATCTAACCATCCAGATCCTGAAGTGGCGATATTTCCGATTTGTGTATAGTGCTGACATCGAGAAAATGTACCGGCAGATCTGGGTAGATCCGAAGCAGACAGCGTTCCAACGTATCTTATTCCGCGATAGGGAAGGATACATTCGAGATTTTGAGCTAAAAACTGTTACGTTTGAGGTCAATTGTGCACCGTTCCTGGCAATTCGGGTACTGCAACAGCTGGCGACCGACGTGCAACTAACCCATCCGAGGGCGAGTAAAGTTATTCGTGGTTGCATGTATGTCGATGATGTTCTTTCGGGAGCTGACTCGGCAGAAGAGGCTCACCTCACCATTCGCGAGTTGCAGAGTGCCCTCGATTCGGCTGGTTTTCCATTGAGGAAATGGACCTCCAACCACAAAGAAGTTCTGGCTCATATCGGAACCGATCATCTTTTAAATGATGACCGATTTCCTCGAATTAGATACGGAAAGCACGGCGAAAACTCTCGGAGTCCGTTGGAAAGCAACATCCGATGAGTTTTCCTTCGCCCTC
This sequence comes from Drosophila fuyamai, assembly GCA_018153365.1. Taxonomy (NCBI): domain Eukaryota; kingdom Metazoa; phylum Arthropoda; class Insecta; order Diptera; family Drosophilidae; genus Drosophila; species Drosophila fuyamai. The sequence continues at coordinate 267,655 of JAECXW010000355.1, read as the reverse complement.
CCCGACCTATCCACCGAAGCTACACTCACAAAACGGCATGTTCTCTCCCAAATTGCGAAGCTGTTTGATCCAGCAGGCTGGCTCGCTCCTTTCGTGGTCTGTGCCAAGATTTTCATGCAGGAGATATGGCTGCATGATCTAGGGTGGGATGATGAACTTCCAGTTGAACTGTGCCAAAAGTGGCGTGATTTCCTTCAAATCTACTCAGTCCTAGATCAAGTCCGAATTCCCAGATGGGTTTCCTTGCGCCCAGAATTCCGAGTGGAACATCACGGATTCTGTGATGCCTCTCAAAAGGCGTACGGTGCTGCGATCTATGTGCGCGTCGAGATGGGGCACACGACGCTAGTGCATCTTCTCACGGCCAAGACGCGCGTGGCGCCAGTAAAAACTGTGTCGCTTCCCAGACTAGAGCTGTGTGGAGCTCTATTGCTATCCGAGATGGCCGAATCCATCCTCCCCCATATGACGATGCTGTTCTCGAAACTCCATTGTTGGACCGATTCCACGATTGTGCTTGCATGGCTAGCCAAACCAGCATGCCAGTGGACAACGTTCGTTGCCAATCGGGTATCAAAGATCACCCACTCCACAGAGGCAGCCAATTGGTCGCAAGTTCAATCCGAACACAATCCAGCTGACTTGGCCAGTCGGAGCGTGCCATTACAAGAACTGGTTGACAACTCCCTTTGGTGGCATGGGCCCACTTGGTTGCAAAAGCCACGAGATAAGTGGCCTGCCCAAAGTACCGACTTACAGGTGACTGAAGTGGAAAGGCATCTCGTCAAGGCCCATGTTGCGTCCATTCCGACAGAAGATATCCTTGATCGCTTTTCCAAGTTAAATAGAGCTTTACGGGTCCTTGCGTATGTCCACCGTTTTGTCCAGCGATGTAGGAAACAGTCGCCGATTCCGGAAGTCTATCTAGAAGCCCAAGAACTTGTCGCCGCTGAACGGCTCATGGTCATTAGCACTCAGCGTAGATATTTTGCTAATGAATATCGCTGCTTGGGTCAAAAGCGTCCTGTGTCCGCGACCAGTTCCATCCTCTCCTTGAACCCCTTTCTAGATGAGAAAGGGCTTATAAGGGCGTGCGGCCGAATAACGGCCTCCGAAAATTTGCGATATGATGAACGTCATCCTACAATCCTCCCGTACGAATGTGCACTCTCTCGACTACTGGTAAACTTTACGCATCTCATAACGTTGCACGGAGGTAACCAGTTAGTCGTACGTCTCACCCGGTCAAGATACTGGGTTCCGAAAATAAAGAACTTGGTAAAGGCCGTTATTAACTCTTGCAAGGTCTGCGTTATCCATAAGAAGCGATTGCAAGTTCAGATGATGGGAAGTTTTCCGAAAGAGCGAGTCTCTTTTTCCCGACCATTCACGTACACAGGGATGGACTACGCTGGCCCTTTCGACATACAAAATTACACGGGCAGAGCTTGCCTAATTACAAAAGGGTATGTGTTGGTTTTCGTGTGTTTCTCTACAAAGGCCATCCATCTAGAGCCTACATCCGATCTGACGACCGAGAAATTTCTCGCCGCTTTCGCTCGGTTCATATCCAGAAGAGGTTGTCCCCGTCAAGTGCAGTCCGACAATGGGAAAACCTTTGTCGGCGCTGCCTCCCTGCTCTCCCGAGATTTTCTACAAGCCGTAAAAGAGTCTGTGACGGATGCGTATAGCCATCAGCAGCTCAACTGGCAATTCATTCCTCCGGGGGCACCCCATATGGGAGGCCTGTGGGAAGCGGGCGCTACTCGAAAGTACACTTTTGAAGAACTTTCAACCCTCCTAGCGAAAATTGAAGCTTGTCTAAACTCCAGACCGCTATCTCCTATGTCGGAAGATCCCACTGATCTCTTAGCGTTGACACCAGGGCATTTCCTAGTCGGCGGACCTCTTCTGTCCATAGTGGAACCCGAATTAAAAGGCGAATCCAAGTCCATTGTGAATCGGTGGCAACACATAAAGGCGCTCCATCAACAATTCCAAGCTCGATGGAAAGAGGAGTGTGAGGAACCGTAGAACGGCCCTCACAATTTACTTTGTAGCCATGTAGGATTTTGTAGCCATGTAGGAATATTTTTAGTTTAGCTTTTTAATAGCCAACGCAGCAGTTGCACACATTTGAACCACCGAACGCCTGAGCGCGACCAACACGCTCTCACCCTCTTCTTCACACACTTCGAACATCAGCGGCTGCACACATATGAACCATCGAACGCCTGAGTGCGACCCACACGCTCTCGCCCGCTTCGAACAGTTTGAACACCTGCACAAAGCCAACACACACATAAGCTTTTCGTCGCTCGAACCAAATTGCAACCAACCCGACCGATGTTTTCGAGCAAGGGGAAAATAATTTCGCACGATCGAACCAAATTGCATCCAACCCGACCGATGTTTTCGAGCAAGGGGAATATAATTTCGCACGATCGAACTAAATTGCAACCAACCCGACCGATGTGAAAAACCAAGTATTAAAAATCCAAAAGCTATTTGCCTGACCGTGTTTTGTGTGTGAGTGAACGTAGGAGGGGAATGGGAACGATTTTCTCTTGCCTCCATCTAGAAAAACCCCCCTTCTCTGCCTATCGTGGTCGGACCGGGTGGTGGCCAAGGATTACGACGGAGTCTTGCACTCGCTTGTCGGATCCGAGGCTGTTGCCGGTCCCGGAGCGCGTAGTGGCCGTGGATTACGACGGAGCTAGGCTCGTTTGTCGGGTCCAGGGTCAGTGCGGGTTCCGGAACTTGCGGCTGAGAGAGATTACGACGGAGTCTTGTACTCGATTGTCGGATCTAACTCCGCTGCAGGTTTCGGCCCATGGTCGGCATCTCTGGGTGACAGTGCCCACAAACCCCTCTTCCTTTTCTTTTTGTTGCTGTTTTTTTGTCGATCGTTGCCGGACCGCGTGGTGGCCAAGGATTACGACGGAGCTAGCCTCGTTTGTCGGATCCAAGGATTATTGCGGGTTCCGAGGCGCGTGGCAGGTAGGGATTACGACGGAGCTCTGCTCGATTGTCGGATCCAAACCCGCTGTGAGTTCCGGCCACGGAGTCTGAATAAGGTCATTTTTATCTCGCCCCTCCCTTGAGTCCTTGAACTGAAATAAATTATTTTAAGTGACCCTGGGAGCCCTGAGCACAATATCCCAGCCCAAGAACTTCCTTACATGGCGCCCGAACAGGGACTTCAAGGATACGGGAAATTTTAAAAAAAAATTTCCGCAAAGAAAAAAAAACAATATATAATTTTTTTCTCAAGAAAATTTAAAATTTTTTTTTTGTTGGGGTATATGGCGTAAAGACCCATGAGATAGACACCCAGACCCTAAGATCAGACGAATTTTTTTTTTGTTACACAGAATTTTCCTTCATGTATAATTTTCCCTCTACGAAACCGAGTGGTGGCCCAAGATTACGACGGAGTCTTGCACTCGTTTGTCGGATCCGAAGCCATTGCCGGCCCCGGAGCACGTAGCGGCCGTGGATCACGACGGAGCTAAGCTCGTTTGTCGGGGCCCGGAGCACGCTGGAAATTTTTTTCTGGGGAACGGGAAGGGAAAATATAAATCTGTGTGCATAAAAAAAAAAAAAAAAATTCCTCTCTCGCTTCCCACGCTGTCCCGAACGCGGTGGACACGTGGCCGGCGACTATAAGAGGAGCACACCGGGCTACCAGGAGTCAGTCAAGCTCCGGCCCTCAAGCGGGGAACATCGTCGCGAACAACAGACTCCTGTGAACATTCGGCATCTTATCCCGAATTTTAGCATCGCGCAACCAAAGGACCCCCGAGTCCTGCGAACATTCGGCATCTTAGCCCAAATCCTAGCATCGCGCAACCAAAGGACCCCCGAGTCCTGTGAACATTCGGCATCCTAACCCGAATCCTAGCATCGCGCAACCAAAGGACCACCGAGTCCTGTGAACATTCGGCATCCTAGCCCGAATCCTAGCACCGTGCACAACAAGGACCCCCGAGTCCTGTGAACATTCGGCATCCTAACCCGAATCCTAGCACCGTGCACAACAAGGACCCCCGAGTCCTGGGAACATTCGGCATCCTAACCCGAATCTTAGCACCGTGCATAACAAGGACCCCCGAGTCCTGTGAACATTCGGCATCCTAGCCCGAATCCTAGCACCGTGCCAAAAAGGACGAAATTTTTCCGCGTACACAATCAAACGGTACGATTTTGTTAATTTCTTTCCCCCCTCCGCTCTCTGTCGCTCAGAAACCATGGGCGTAAGATGGATATCGTATCGCCGCAAGGAGGAACTCCAACGCCTCTTAGCCGAGTTCGGGTTACCCTAAGGGGGAACCGTCGACGAACTGCGCAGTCGGCTAGGGACTTTTCTCACCCGGGAGGACCTAGAGCCGGAACTCCTGGACCGAGCCAAGGAATTGGCTAGTACGTTCCCAGAGTCAGCCACACCCAGGGACAAATCCACGACCCCTCTGGGAGGACAAGAACCCCGGGAACAGAAGCAAAGCATAGCAGTCATCGACAACGGGAGCACCCCCCTGTGACTGGAAGTACCACCAGGCAACCGACCGACAAGGAACACAAACGCGGACCCACCTGCACGCGAGGAAATATCCTCCGCCACCTTGGCAGAAAAACTGCGGAGCTGGGGCATTTTATTCGACGGACAGTCCGACCCGCTCACGTTTGTCGAACGCCTGGAAGTACAAGCCGAAGCATACCGACTCAGGACGACTCCCCAGGGTAATCTCCGGATTGCTTACGGGAAAAGCGGAAAGTTGGTACCGCACATTCCAAATGCAGGACGTGTCGTGGGAAATTTTCAGGAAAGAATTTCTTGAATTCTTCCTCCCACCACAATACTTCCAACGATTGGAAGACACGATCCGGACGAGATACCAGCAACCGGGCGAGAGCTGCAAGGAATATGTAGTGGAGCTCCGACTCCTGATGCAGCGGCCCAAATTTACTCCAGCACAGGAACTGGAGCGACTCTACCAGAACCTTCGACCGGAATACCAGTTATTTGTGAGGCGACAAGACTTTGAGGATCTGGCCACTCTGATCCAACGGGCCACGTCCTATGAGATCACAGCCGACCGCGATCGAGCACTGCATACAAACTTCCTCGCAGCTATGCCACACCGACAACCCCGACGATTTCCAGCTCCCATACCATCCACAGGAAACGTGAGTCACCCCCTGAAACTTCCAGGCACCCCAGCGACAAATCGAATGGTGGCACAGGTACCCGAACACCGCATCGATGTCCGGAACGCTTGTTCCCGCTGCGGGGAGACAGGACACTTCCGACAAGAGTGCCCCAATCCCCAGGTCCTGTTCTGCTGGCAGTGTGGAAGAAGGGGAGTGCGGACCAACGAATGCTGTCGGGCCCGAAACCCGGGAAACGGACCGAGTCCTCGCCCATCCGGGGAACCAACGAGGACCACACACCAAGGACCCCAAAACTAACCCCACCTTTACGGTTTGAAGGGGGGCGCATCGTGGCGACGGTCAGCATCAAGGGGTAGATATTTCACGCCACCCTGGACACCGGGGCGTCAAGGAGCTTTATCAGCGCGAAAATAGCCGACGACATTGGGAGTACCAGTAACCGCCGGAATGTACGAACGAGGATCGTCCTGGCAGATGGCTCCACCACCGACGACACCCACGCTCTGACCACCACCGTAACCCTAGGACGGGATACGGCTAAGACCACACTGCAAGTGCTATCGTCCATCTTAGACGAGATCATCCTCGGAATCGACTTCCTCTGCGGGATCAAGACCACTATCCAGTGTGGGAAAGCCCAGTTGTCTCTCTCCTACTACACTTCGCCGCTAACAAGTAGAAGCAAACCACCCATCGTCACCTCACGAGTAGTCGTCAGTCCAAGCGCCGTCGGACCAACATCACCATCCTCGACGATCGGCGTCTCGAATACAAGTCAACGAGCCTACCGTAACCCCACGACGATCACCGGCACTTCTACAAGTGGAGACCCAATAACTCTTGTTATTTACAACCATTGGCCGACGCCGCCGCAGCACGGAAAAACAACCCCTTTCGAAAGTCACCAATGACTACCCACGCACCGGGACAAACCCAAGAGGTAACAGCCAGCCTAGCAACGGTCATCACCGAAGGACCCGAGGAATCCCGGATCCAAGCCTTTCTCGAAGCGGAACTCGCTCCATTCCAGCATATGACCGGTACCTCTCACATAGCCGAACATAGGATTGTCATGAAGGACGACAAGCCCATCAAGCAGAGGTACTTTCCAAAGAGCCCTGCCATGCAGAAAATCATTAACGAACATGTTGATGAACTGCTTCGCGACGGACGCATCGAGCCTTCCCGGAGTCCTCAAAGCGCACCCATCGTCCTCGTCGGCAAAAAGACAGGAGATGTGCGCATGTGCGTGGACTACCGTCAGCTCAACGCGCACTCGGTGCCCGACGCCTATCCATTACCGCGGATAGGACACATCTTGGAACGACTTCGCAACGCTAAGTTTATCTCGACGCTGGATCTAAAAAGCGGTTATTGGCAGATCCCGGGGGCCCCAGACAGCCGTGCCTGGCCGCGGGCTCTTCCAGTGGAAAGTAATGCCATTCGGCTTGCAGTCAGCTCCTGCTACATTTCAGCGGGCACTGGACAGCGTGATAGGACCCGACATGGAGCCTCACGCATTCGCCTATCTAGATGACATCATCGTCATCGGGACCTCGTTGGACGAACACTTCACCAACCTACGGGAAGTACTCCGACGGCTTAGGCAGGCCAACTTGAAGCTGAATAAAGCGAAGTGTAACTTTTTCCAGCGCAGCATAACTTACCTAGGGCACGTCATCAGCGAAGACGGAATCCACACCGACCCAGACAAGATAGCCGCTGTAAGAGAACTCCAGCCACCCACTAACTGCAAGGAACATCGACGATGCCTGGGGATAGCATCCTGGTACCGGCGATTTGTGGAGAACCTCGCCACAATCGTCCAACCAATGTCCGCCCTGCTCAGGAAGGGAAGGAAATGGACCTGGAGCGACCCTCAACAACAGGCATTCGAGGAGTTGAAAAGAAAACTCACCGAGGCACCAGTACTGGCCTGCCCGGACTTCAACCTCAAATTCCAACTACAAACCGACGCAAGCGACTTCGGCCTTGGAGCCGTCTTAACCCAGCAAGTCGATGGAACCGAACGAGTCATCGCCTATGCCAGCAGGAGGTTGCTTGCAGCAGAGGAAAATTACTCGGCTACGGAAAAAGAGTGCCTTGCTATAGTGTGGGCGATCAGGAAAATGAGGTGCTACCTCGAAGGATACCGATTTGACGTTATAACAGACCACCTCGCCCTGAAGTGGTTGAACTCAATCGATAACCCGACAGGCCGAATCGCACGATGGGCCCTCGAACTCCAACAATTCCAGTTTGACATCTCATACCGACGGGGAAAACAGAACGTCGTCGCGGACGCCCTGTCCAGGCAACCACAAGCAACGCTCCAGCAGGTGAATGAGACTGACGAATCGTGCAAGTGGATCACCGCGAAGATCAAGCTAATCGAAGCCAATCCGGAGAAATTTCCTGACTACATCCAAAAGAACGGGCAACTCTACCGACACCTCGACAACGCGTTTAGGAAGGAAGACCGTGGAGCATGGAGACTTTGCGTACCCAACAGCCATCAGCGTCGGGTACTGGAAGAATGTCATGACCACCCCACTGCAGGACACCTAGGGATCAGGAAAACAACCACTCGAGTCTGCCAACAATATTATTGGCCGGGTTTGTTTCGATACATCGCTCGTTACGTCCGACAATGCCCAGCCTGTCAGCAATTTAAGGTGAGTCAACGCAAACAAGCGGGGAAGATGCTAACCAGGAAATCGGAGGGACCATTCTCAACCCTGTGCGCGGATTTCGTAGGGCCTCTGCCCAGGTCCCGCAAAGGACTCACGATGTTACTGGTGTTTTTGGACCATTTCACCAAATGGGTGGAATTAATACCCTTACGCCGAGCTACCGCCACCAGTCTGGAATTAGCCTTCCGGGAGCGAATACTGGCTAGGTTCGGCGCCCCGAAAACTTTTATCTGCGACAATGGGACCCAGTTTACCAGTAGAGCCTTCAAAGTATTCTGCAAGAAAGCAGGAATAGAGGTCCAACATACTGCTCCATACTCCCCCCAACAGAACCCCACAGAGCGAGCCAACCGCACCATCAAAACGATGATCGCGCAGTACGCCACAGAGGACCAACGAACATGGGATCACCTATTGCCGGAAATCACCCTGGCCATCAACACGAGTGTCTCCGACAGCACCGGATTCAGTCCAGCGTACCTAGTACAGGTTCGTGAGCCCCGATTACCCGGAAGCTGGTTCAATGAAGTTACACCAGGGGCCAGCGAAGCGCCCAGAGACCCCCAGAGTAAGGCAGAGCATCTCAAGAACATTTTTCAAACAGCCAAGGAAAACATGGAGAGAGCAGCCCAGGAACAAAGTCGCTATTACAACTTGCGCCGACGGGAATGGAGACCGACCATTGTGATGTGGGTTTAGATCCGAACCCACCACCTGTCCAACGCCGCGGAGGCGTTCAATGCAAAACTAGCTCCAAAGTTCGAAGGTAAGGTAAGATCATAAAATTTCTGTCACCAAACATCGCCAGAGTCCAACTCCGAGGAACACGCAAGCGTCGCAACGCAAATCTAGCCGATTTGAAACCCTTTCATGGGGATCAGACCGCCGAGGACCCAGAAGAGGACGCCGAAGGGATCCACGAATCCACTCTAGATATTCACCAAACCCGAGACACCTGTGCGCCACTGCCGGGTGATCAAGGAAGGGCAAACTAAAATCTGCCGCGGGCCCCTTGCTACGACAAGGAGATTCAGGGGGGCCACTTGAGCCTGGGACCCCCAGCGCCAACGCCCCACAACCCTCCCAATGGGTGGGGGGGATTTCTAACTCCTTAGGGTAGACCACGCCAAATTAGCCACGCCTAGTTATCACCATAGTCACCAACACTCGACGACACACGACTAGAACTTCCATAACATCACTGAATCTCCACGCTAACACATTCTTCTCTCCTATATAGCGCCGAGAGCGGGTACTTCACCCCGTCCAGCCGTGGGTCTTCACCCATTGGACACCGCCCATGAGCCCCAGGCCATGGAAGTTGCCACTGTCCTGGCCCGAGTCAGCCAGTACGCTGCTCAACACGCCCGTCGACTCGTTGGCACTCAGCAGCCATGATGACCACCAGGGATCTGCACCTCCAGCAGACGACGTCCCGAATTGCAGCCAGGCTGACCCACTGTGGTGCTCGGTGTCCCGACTGGCCACCATCCACGTCCTGGAACCCCTGAGCGAGGAGGTCCAATCGGTCGCGCGGGCCGCTAGCAGCGGGGTGGACGTAGCCGGATTAGGTCCACATCCTGGGGACGACACTCCAAGTTGCAGCCAGGCGGTCTCAAACCTGCTTACCGCGACCCGACTAGCACAGCTGCAAGCCCTGGAGCCCGGGGACGAGGCCACTCAGCCAACCATAAGTGCCGTCAGCCACTGGGTCGACGAGGTAGGACTGCCCTCCTTCGGACCCTCCATGTTGGAAGAGAGCCTCCGCCAAATACGGCTTGTAGCCACCGGTTCGGTTGGCAGTTCCGAGCTCGTCTACGGAAGCTCGTCTGAGTCGGCGAGCACTTCCGAGACATCGTCTGAGCCGGAGAGACTGCACCAACACGCAGTTCTCCCTCCAGTGGCCATGCGCCTAGCTGCAGCCAACGCAGCATGGGACCAGATCCCCGTTGCGGACGATAGCTCGAGCGAGGAGTCGAACCCGGACTCTGCGCTGTCGACGGAAAAGAGCTCATGCAGCAGTCAACCAGTAATCGGCTACGACCAGGGCAGTTCTAGCAGGTCCGACAACTGCAGCATCCAAGGCGAGGACGATCCACGCGGGGAAACTCACAGTCCTCAAATGGCGGCGCCCCGGCAAGACGACTGCTACAGCGACGTCAGTGAGGAAGAGCGACCTCTATTATGGATCGCCGAGGTGGCGAACGAGGCGATGGCAGCCCTGCAGCCGGCAGACGACGTCCCCGGTGGCAGCCACGTCCAGGACGAGTGTCCAGTGCCCTGGGAACTCTGCCTCGACTTGGAAGAGGAAAGGGAGCTCTGGAACGCACTGGAGGACAACCAGCTATCTCCGGCCACCCCGGAGGAGGATCAGTGGACAGAAGCCCCCGCAGAGTGGGCAGTGGACACAGAGCGACGCAGACTCCCCAACGAGCTCATCGTCTTCATCCAAAACCACGAGCGCCGAGGGGTACGCTTCCTACGGAAGGTGAAGGGACGAACATACAGGGTTGAGATCAGCAATCATCGCTTCATCCGCGTCTCGCTCCAGCACCCCGAAAGAAGGGGGGGTGTGAGGAACCGTAGAACGGCCCTCACAATTTACTTTGTAGCCATGTAGGATTTTGTAGCCATGTAGGAATATTTTTAGTTTAGCTTTTTAATAGCCAACGCAGCAGTTGCACACATTTGAACCATCGAACGCCTGAGCGCGACCAACATACTCTCGTTCTCTTCTTCACACTTCGAACATCAGCGGCTGCACACATTTGAACCATCGAACGCCTGAGCGCGACCAACACACTCTCGTTCTCTTCTTCACACACTTCGAACATCAGCGGCTGCACACATTTGAGCCATCGAACGCCTGAGCGCGACCAACACGCTCTCGCTCTCTTCCTCACACACTTCGAACATTAGCGGCTGCACACATTTGAACCATCGAACGCCTGAGCGCGACCCACACGCTCTCGCCCGCTTCGAACAGATTGAACACCTGCACAAAGCCAACACACACATAAGCTTTTCGTCGCACGCTCGAACCAAATTGCAACCAACCCGACCGATGTTTTCGAGCAAAGGGAAATAATTCTGTCTGCAAACTGCCGAAGCGCAAGCGCAGCGGCAGCGACGCCGACGCAATGCATGGGGAACGTGCGCCAATATCAAAGAGGGGGAAGGCAATTACTCTTGAGGCTTCGCGCGTGCCAGATTAACATCGTGAGACTTGAAAAACCCCGGGAAACCGCCCCGCCGTGAAAATTGACAAGTGTGTGAAACATGGGATACAATGTCAACCGAGAGTGGCTGATGGAGTGCGCGACGCTGTTCCCGGTGCGGAGGCATGGGAAATCAACTGGCTGGATTTGCTGTGGACGGAAACGTAAGCGTCTACTATATATGTATATATTTTTCCGAATATATTTCGTTTTAAAAAAAACAACTGGACTGGAGTGGCGTGATAAGGGGCTTTGTACACCCCTTGCACAAAACTTAAATAAAGATCCGAGGCTGTTGCCGGTCCCGGAGCGCGTAGTGGCCGTGGATTACGACGGAGCTAGGCTCGTTTGTCGGGTCCAGGGTCAGTGCGGGTTCCGGAACGTGCGGCTGAGAGAGATTACGACGGAGTCTTGTACTCGATTGTCGGATCTAACCCCGCTGCAGGTTTCGGCCCATGGTCGGCATCTCTGGGTGACAGTGCCCACAAACCCCTCTTCCTTTTCTTTTTGTTGCTGTTTTTTTTTTGTCGATCGTTGCCGGACCGCGTGGTGGCCAAGGATTACGACGGAGCTAGCCTCGTTTGTCGGATCTAAGGATCATTGCGGGTTCCGAGGCGCGTGGCAGGTAGGGATTACGACGGAGCTCTGCTCGATTGTCGGATCCAAACCGGCTGTGAGTTCCGGCCACGGAGTCTGAATAGGGTCATTTTTATCTCGCCCCTCTCTTGAGTCCTTGAACTGAAATAAATTATTGTAAGTGACAATGGGAGCCCTGAGCACAATATCCCAGCCCAAGAACTTCCTTACAGGAGTATCTCAAAGAGCTCCACAAGCGTAACAAGTGGCAGTCCCCGACCGGAAATCTCCGCGTTGGCGTCATGGTAGTCGTCAAGAAGGACAATCTGCCCTCGAATGAGTGGCGCCTTGGCAGAATCGACTCTGTCTTTCCGGGGGCTGACGGCAATGTCAGTGTCGTCAGCATTCTCACGGCACGCAGGATTATCAAGCGTCCCGTGACCAAGGTGGTTCTTCTGCCAGGAGAACACTCCAACCGTCTTCCTCAACCAACATCCTCCACATAATTCCCCAACAATCCTCGCAGCGCTCAGGCTCTGGAAAGCAGACGTACTCGAGGTATACATTCCTACCGATGCCGAGTCTGCCCTGGAATCCATCCGCTTCGGAAGTGCCAGAGGTTTCTAAAGCTGAACGCAGAGAAGCGGCACAAATTGTCTCGCCCACGAGCACTCCAATGGGAGTTGTCGCAGTGGCGACAAATGCAAAACGTGCAACGGGAAGCACCACACGCTCCTCCATATGCACGAGCGTCCCCTGCCGTCGGCTACTCAACAGCGTTCGCGCCGGCAGAATCCGCCAACTCGCCAAGCGCTAGCCCCGGCAAGGCGCTCGGCATCCGCCGCTTCTCAGCAGCGCCACTGACCTCGTTTTGGTGGGCCCATGCCACCAAAGGGAGTTGTCGACCAGTTCTTGTAATGGCACGCCCCGACTGGCCAAGTCAGCAGGATTGTGTTCGGATTGAACATGCGACCAATTGGCTGCCTCTGTGGATTGGGTGATCTTTGTTACCCGATTGGCAACGAACGTTGTCCACTGGCATGCAGGTTTGGCTAGCCATGCAAGCACAATCGTGGAATCGGTCCAACAATGGAGTTTCGAGAACAGCATCGTCATATGGGGGAGGATGGATTCGGCCATCTCGGATAGCAATAGAGCTCCACACAGCTCTAGTCTGGGAAGCGACACAGTTTTTACTGGCGCCACGCGCGTCTTGGCCGTGAGAAGATGCACTAGCGTCATGTGCCCCATTTCGACGCGCACATAGATCGCAGCACCGTACGCCTTTTGAGAGGCATCACAGAATCCGTGATGTTCCACTCGGAATTCTGGGCGCAAGGAAACCCATCTGGGAATTCGGACTTGATCTAGGACTGAGTAGCTTTGAAGGAAATCACGCCACTTTTGGCACAGTTCAACTGGAAGTTCATCATCCCACCCTAGATCACGCAGCCAGATCTCCTGCATGAAAATCTTGGCACAGTCCACAAAAGGAGCGAGCCAGCCTGCTGGATCAAACAGCTTCGCAATTTGGGAGAGAAAATGCCGTTTTGTGAGTGTAGCTTCGGTGGATAGGTCGGGGAGGGCGAAGAAAAACTCATCGGACGTTGCTTTCCAACGGACTCCGAGAGTTTTCGCCGTGCTTTCCGTATATATTTCGAGGAAATCGGCAGTTAAAAGATGATCAGTTCCGATATGAGCCAGAACTTCTTTGTGGTTGGAGGTCCATTTCCTCAATGGAAAACCAGCCGAATCGAGGGCACTCTGCAACTCGCGAATGGTGAGGTGAGCCTCTTCTGCAGAGTCAGCTCCCGAAAGGACATCATCAACATACATGCAACCACGAATAACTTTACTCGCCCTTGGATGGGTTAGTTGCACGTCGGTCGCCAGCTGTTGCAGAACCCGAATTGCCAGGAACGTCGCACAATTGACCCCAAACGTAACAGTTTTTAGCTCAAAATCTCGAAAGTATCCTTCCCTATCGCGGAATAAGATACGTTGGAATGCTGTCTGCTTCGGATCTACCCAGATCTGCCGGTACATTTTCTCGATGTCAGCACTATACACAAATCGGAAATATCGCCACTTCAGGATCTGGATGGTTAGATCGGACTGTAGGACCGGGCCAGCATGAAGGATATCATTTAAGCTGACCCCATTGTCTCGAAGCTTGGTGGTCGTTTTCTCCGGTTTTAACACTGCATGGTGTGGCAGGTAGTAACATGCTGAATCGTGGGTAGGAAGGACTTCTCTCATGTGATTGAGGTCGAGATATTCTTGAATAACTGAGTCGTACTTGGATTTTAACGTACTGTCCCTTTTTAGCCGCTGCTCGTTTCTTAAGAATTGAGCCAGCGCCTGGGATCTGGAATGTCCTAGGGAGCAATTAATGTTCTCAGGATCTCGAAAAGGAAGACTCACGACATACCTGCCGGTCTCGTCTTTTGTAGTGGTCCGAAGGAAATTGTCCTCACAAATCACGTCGGATTCTTTTGCCACTTTTACTGGCAGATCCTCCACCCCTCAGAATTTGGTGAGGAGTTTTTCGAGAGACGCTCCATACGTGTGTGCAACTTGCGTGGAAAAGGATGATATTTGATCATGCCTCGGAGCGGGTACTGGTCCTGTTAGAATCCAGCCGAAAATGGTCTCTTGACCGAGAAGCGAGCCACAGATGTTCGCTCGGGTACCGCTTAGTAGAATGGATGGAAGTATATCGGCCCCGATTAGAATATCTATTTGTGCGCTCTCATAAAACTTTGGATCCGCTAGCTAGAAGTTAGGGAAGGTCTCGCAGGAAATGTTGCGGAAGCGGACATGAAGGAAGATTTCCGGCTATTTGTGGAAGCACGTAGGCAGTGGTGTTTAACTGCAAGCTAGGCCGGGTCGGAGAACGGATCGTGAATTGACAGATCTTTTTGGTCTCAGCGGAGACCGTTTGATTAAGTCCTGAGACCTGTGCTCGGATAACCTGGAACGGCAGTTTAATCAGGTTAAAAAGGCGCTCAGTGATGAAGGTCGCCTCAGATCCGGAGTCTATTAAGGCTCGCGCTTGGAAATTGGAACCTCGATGGCATATATTAATTATAGCGGTGCCTAGGAGGACTGACCTAGTGCCTGCCGCAAAATAATTCTGAAGCGTTGACTGCGTGCCATTGGCAGCCGAGAGACCGAGCGTATTTGGTCTGGATCTGGGCGTTGGCATTGGACTTGCGCGCGCTGGGGATGGGCTGCCTCGGTGTAGGAGGGTGTGATGGCGACCGCGGCACGTGAAGCAGTTATGTGCGCTTTCGCAGTCGCGCAACTGATGTGTCCGCACAAAGCAGTTTAAACACAGCTGTTTTCTTTTTATATATGCGATGCGTTGGTCGACCGTCATCTGGAGAAATTTGGCGCATGTGCGTACAGGATGGTTATCTCTATTACAGAGATCGCACCCTCTAGGTTGCCTAGGTGCTACCCTTGTCTCATATGAATTTATTCTTCGAGACGCCGAGTTGGAAGTGGATGCCCTGGGCTGAGTCTGACTAGAACCTGATGGTCGAACATCATCTATGGCTTCTAGTGTCCTGTGACGCTCCGTTAGGAAAACGTTCAGCTCGTGCCACGTAGGGATCTCGGCTTTGTTATGAAGGGACTGCTCCCATAGGGAAAGCGTAAGCTTTGGGAGTTTGGACGAGCACATATACACCAAGAGGCAATCCCAAGTTTCGACCTGAATACCGGACATTTCTAGTGCAGTAAGGCAACCCTGGATGGTACTTTGAAGTTCTTCTGGGTCAACTCCTGTGTGACGGACGGTACATTGAAAAGTATCTTTAATTGACTGTTTACTAACAATCGCTTGTTTTCGAAACGCTCAGTGAGGTTATCCCACGCTGATCGAAAGCCATCATTAGTAAGGGGTGAATTTGAAACTATATTGTGAGCGTCGCCACTCGTTTTAGCATTAAGGTGAAATAATGGAAAAAAATACCAAAAAATACCACAAAATAAAAAAACTGAAAAAATACTGTATTTGATGAGGTATTTGTCGTTTAGTATTTTATAGGGGGTTGGTTGGCCGAATTAGGATGGGATTGGATGTCCCCGGCAGTGATTGGAGTTTATTGGTTTTGTTTCTCTTTATTTTAAAAAAATATTCGGAGACAAAAAAATACCTTGCAGTGGTATGCGGGTGGTATTTTTTCCAATTTTTCTTTTTTATCCCCAAAGGGAAAAATTGAGTATCGATATATATGTAGATTTACCAAGCTCAATAAATAAGAAAAAAAATACTGGAATGGGCGTTTTTTTTTTTGAAAAAAATGTGAAACCGAAGAAACAAATTAATAAATCAATAAATTAATAAATTGATTCCACTAGTTCCGCGATGGCGACAGTATTTTATATTTCTCCCCTTTTTTTCTATTTTGGAACTGGCAGTAATTCTCGGTATTTGTTTAATTTTATTGGAGTTGAACTTGGTGTTTATTAATTTTGTTGGAATTTATTTATGGGATGATTGAAAAACAACTGCCCGAACTTTTGCGGGCTGTGTATTGGTGACGCTGGAATGCGCGGGATTATCGAGCTTTTTGCGGTACTGCAATTCGCGTGTATGTGTAGATGTATGGATGGATATGTAACTAAGAAAAAACACACTGAGACACAAAAGTTATTTCACGTCGGCTTTAGGAATTTATTTAATATATATTTATTGGATGGCCGACGGAAATACTTGAGCTTTCGGAATTGGGGTGTAGTTATGAAGAAAAATATGTATAAATATATGTATGTATATATATATGGAATATGTAATATATGTAATATGGATGTAATATATGTAATATGGATACATATATTATGTAATATGGATGTAATATATGTAATCAATATGGCGGAAAATTTTATTGTAAATTTTGCCGGCGGGTATGTGTTGTAAATTTTCGATTTATTGTGGACTGTATTTGGATTTTTAATAATGTAAGCAAATATTGTCACAGCGGATGTACAATAAACAATTAATATCAAAAATATTTGTGGGCCGAAATTGGCGGAACACTTAATTTTTGTTTCACTTTTTTGTGGAAAATTAATTGGAACTCAATTTTGAAATTAATTTATTTTTCACTGTTCACTGAATTTTTTGAAATTAATTTATTTTTCAGTGTACGCTTGACTTTTTATTTGCACACTTTAATTTGGATTTATATTTTTTATTTTCTTCGATTTGATGGTGGATGTATATTTAGTGGATGTAAGGCCAAATGCGAATATGAAACTTGTACATCAATATGCACACGAAAAGGAATTAGAAAATAGGCAATATGGCCGCACGTTAAAAGAGAAGGAAGAAATGAAAGACGGAATTGGAATTGTAATTTACTAACTGCCGTCGTCGGATTAAATCGGACTTGGATTTTAGACAAATCGTACAGAAAGTCAAACGAATTATGTTCTTCGAATGGCTAACTGTCGACCGGCAGTTAATAAAAAAAATTAATAAATTGTCACTTATCCGGCTCGAAGGACCAAAAAATGTAGAGATGGGGCGTCGGGGATGATCGTCGCTTGGGGGCAGCTTCGTCGGACGTTGCGGCTGTTGCACGTAGCCGGGTAGCAAGCTGGAAGAGATGGTGAAAAAACACTCGACGATCGCGGTGCGCAAAGGAAGGAAAAAAACTCGATGTGGTTTTCGGTAAAAGCGCGGACCGGCCGGGCGATGTATTTCATTAGTGTGACATAGAAAGACTAACTTAAACCTAATTGAGCGCTGCGTTTCAAAGCGCAGTGGAGAGATTCCGGGAGCGGGAAGGCGGGAGAGCCTGGAATCGCAAGCGTCCAGTGCGGGAGAGCGGGAGAGCCTGGAGTCGCGAGCATCCAGTGCGGGCGAGTGGGCATTCGCTACGAGGGAAGCGCGGGCAGTTTAAAAGAGGGGAGAGCGGCGTAAACAACAGGAGTGGGTTCTTTTTCTTTTGCAACGCTAGCGATTGCAAGGGGGGCGGAATGTTTACGCCGCTCTTCCCTCTTTTAAAGTGCCAGCGCTTCCCTCGTAGCGAATGCCTACTCGCCGGCACTGGATGCTCGCGACTCCAGGCTCTCCCGCTCTCCCGCACTGGACGCTTGCGATTCCAGGCTCTCCCGCCTTCCCGCTCCCGGAATCTCTCCACTGCGCTTTGAAACGCAGCGCTCAATTAGACTTAAGTTAGTCTTTCATTGTCTCATTAGTGAAATACATCGCCCGGCCGGTCCGCCCTATACCACGAAAAGTCTCATGAGTTTCATTTGATCCTTTTCTCGCGCACTGCGATCGTCGAGTGTTTTTTTCGCATTCTATTCCACAGCTTGCCCGGCTACGTGCAACAGCCGCAACGTCCGACGAAGCTGCCTCCAACCGACGAACACCCCGACGCCCCAACTCTCCAATAAGAAAAGTAAAAGAAAAAGTATGTATATGTTGGAAGATGTCAGGTAAATTAAGAATGTCGAGGATTGCAAGGCTATATTTAATATTTTTTATTTCCATGTCTTTACTTATATAAATATATACATTCTTAAAATGTTCAAACGTAAATTCAGCTAATTATTTATGAATTACAAGATTCATTATTTAAGCGACCATTCGCCACATATATATGGCATAAAATAAAGAAAATTTGAAAATTCACCCAACATTGGTCTTATAGATGAAAAACCTGTCGATTCCACGGCAAATGTATAAATATAATTAAATGAGAAAAAATAGTCATCATACTGCTACCAAATACGCACTGATAGGTGAATAAACGTACTATAAATATTGAAACAATAACACCCAGAAGATTTTATTAGTAACATTCTCCCAATGCTATTTGTATCATTATCAGCCAATCCATACAACTTTTTAATTCTTATAAGAATCGAAAAAGGGCCCGTGAAAAACATATGTCCCAGGGTCTGGTGTGGCTCTCGACGGCCCTGCAAGCAGCAACTGAATATGCCGCCCGCCAATGTTAGACCTAGCATGAAACATCGTCGCTTGTCCTAGTCCTTCTGGCTATGGTGGTGATGAGCAAGAAGTGTGCGCAAGCTACAATCTATAAATATTGGGGTGTATAAGTGAGTGCGCCTAAGTTATTGTATCGCCGCCTAAGCCTCCCCGTGCTACCTCGCATCTGGATGATGACCAGCAGCTAGCCGTTTATCACCCTACATTACTTGGCCCACTTCTTTTTACTTTATTTATAAACGATCTCCTTCTAGTCTTGACAAAGTCGCGTGTCCTTATGTACGCAGATGACGTTAAATTATGCCTGCAATATAACGAAATTTCTAGCAGTTCAGACTTACAATCTGACCTAAATGCTTTTCAAACATGGTTTTGGATTTAAATAGTGCAAAGTAATGACTTTTTTCGGGTGGCCGCCGAGGGTTGCATCCGAGGCTGGCAGGCAGGTGCAAGTTGATAGTGGTGGATGGCGTCCGCTACCGCATCGGGGTGGCAAGCGGGGTAGTAAGGGTCTTGAGGACCCAATAAAAGGCCTTTGATGGTTTTTAACACACAAATTTTTTTTATTTATTTACATTTTTGAGTAACGGGTTGCCGGACATAGACAATAGGGACGGGGGCGCCGAGATAGGCGGTCGATCGATAGTTGCGATCGATAGGTTTACAAATTATTTATTTCTATGTTCAAAAGACAACAAAAAGGCAACGACGATGGCAACACTGGAACACGCAATCGATGAACGCGATCGTGATGAGATTCCAGGGAGTTGCCGGACCGAGGGAAAACGAAATGGTGACTTTTAGTTTGGGGAAAAATCGAATTCCACGCAGGGGAACTGGGAACTGTCTTTGAACTGGGAACTGTCTGGGGAACTGGGAACTGGGAACTGTTTGGGAACTGGGAACTGTCTGGGAACTGGGAACTGTCTGGGGAACAGGGAAACAGTCAGGGGAAATAATCTTTCAAGGAGCTGCATGGAAAAGTCTTTTAGGGAAACAATCGCGGGAAAGTTAAAGGAGCTGGACGAGTAAAGTCTTTTAGGAAAACAGTCTGGGGAAAGGTTAAGTCTTTCGGGGAACTGTCTGGGGAACATCAAACATGCAAGTCATGCGGGGAATTCGAGTAGTCTACACATCAAGGGCGGGGAAAGTCACCACTTTCATTACGTTTCCGAAGGAAGGGGGAAATGTGAGGAGTCATAAACTCCCCACAAATCCCGATGCAGGAGATCGGCCTAGCAACAGCGGGGGAGGCGAGAAAGCCGGAGAAAAGAAGGGCATCCAGGTCAAACGGGAAACATTCGGACCTTGGACCCTCATATGGTAAGGGCAACGAGGTCATACGGTGAATTGGCGGACTTCGGACCCGCCCAAAGAGGACACACCGTGAATTAACGGTACCTCAATGGACCTTGGACCCGCGCCCGGCAAAGGCAACGGGGTCATACGTTAAATTGGCGGACTTCAGACCCGCCCAAAGAGGACACACCGTGAATTAACGGTACCTCAGTGAACCTTGGACCCCAGGGAAATAACGGCACCTACAGCGCCTATAAAAAGGACGGCACAAGCGCAGCTCGAGACAGTACGAGTGCGAGAATCAGAGCGAGTCCGTGAACGCGGAATAAGTACAAATCGAAACCGCGCGGTGTCAGGCAATAAAGGTGGCTAGGCGATAAGGGAGAACTTTGTTCTACCTGCTAGGCGATACACCTTGCCGACAAAGTCCAGGCTGAACTCCGGAAGCCAGGCGATAAAGGTGGCTAGGCGATAAGGCGTAACTTCGGTTCACCTGCTAGGTGATACACCTTGCCGGCCCCGGTGGGGAAGCTCGCATAACATCCAGGGTTTTGGTGGAGCCGCCCTGATCTCAGTCACCCGGAGCAGCAAGCCGACGCAGCGCAGCAGGAGGCCAGAAGCGACGCAGCGGTAAGCCAGGAGCGACGCAGCAGCACGCCAGGAGCGACGCAGCGGTAAGCCAGGAGCGACGCAGCAGCACGCCAGGAGCAGCGCAGCAGAATAATAGCAATAAGGCTATATTTTTGAGAAACAATAAACCAGCACCAACCTAATCATTTCTGGAGTTATCCTTTGGTCACGGGCGGTCACTCAATATAAATTTGGTGGAACGAACTCACAACCTTTCTGAGCTAGCCGCACGTTTACGTAGCGAGCAGAATCTAAAGAATCAGGTCGTTACAACAGAAAATTGAAACAAATAAAAAGCAAGTAGCTGCCGACCAACAGCGATAAAGCAATTCTTGGAAACAACGTATGTCAAAGAGAAAATCACCAAAGCTGACATTTTAGATGCTTGCCTGGAACTAGTCACTAAAAATGGGCGTCCATTAAAATTTGTTGAAGATTCTGGTTTTTTAAAATTCTAAAGCCCATGTGCCCTCCATTGAAAATCAACATACGAAACTTAATTCAGGAAAAAGCTAGTAGCATTCGCTTACACATTAAAAATGTTCTGCAAAATCGGTAAGTCCAACAGAACCCCTGTTACTTGGTGATATTACATTTTGTTTTATATTTTTTTTTTAGACTTATATCTATAAAAGTGGATTGTGTAAGTCGTTTAGATCATGCTATCATCGGTATAAACGCTCAGCTTCATAATGGTTTGGAAGTAAGATACTACACATTAGCTATGCAAGAAATACACGTGCAGCATACAAGCGTAAACTTAACCACGATTATCCAAAAAGTGCTGGAGTCTTTTGAAGTTTCGCTCCGCAGATATATACGCTGACGGTGGACAGTGGTGCCAATATGGTTTTGGCGGGAAATAAACTAAACCAATTATGTAGGGTTGACCTCGCTGCAGAGCACTCCGAATGCGAATACATTTCTACAGAAATTTACATAATCAAATTCAAGTGGATTTACCTCAGGACTCAATCACCTTAGTGTGTTGCGCAGCGCACACTTTAAATTTTGTTGTTTTTTATTTTTTAAAATAAATTATGAATGATTTATCTAAAATATGCACTTTATGTAAAAAACTAAGAACTCCAACCATTCTAAATCTGCTTTATTTAGAAAATTTGAACAAGCCCATATAAGACTGCGCCACCCGGTGGAATTCCACGTATTTAAAGTGCGACCGAGTTCTTACATTAAAATAATTTTGTCTAAAAAGCTCAAATGACATACAAGAACTTCGTTTAAAAAACACCGAATGGGACGCAGTGAAAAATTTTGTGTGATTTGCTGAAACCTCTTTATGAGTTCTATTTAAAGCTTCAGAAACTGAATTTGTTGCCAAGTGACTTCTATTTCCAGTGGTTTTTGTTCGCTCTAAGACATTAAAATCGTCCTCTAAATATAGTGTAGCATTGTCAAAATGCTTAGAAAAGCGATCACACATATTGAATTATATTATGCACACATCTTTAAAAGTGGAGTAAAAAAAATAGACGGACTCCTAGGCCAAAATACTGCATTTGGATGGATAGTATCGGGCTGCACAAAATCGCAATAACACAATAGTTGCAACCATGATTGAGTGCAAAGATATGGAAAGTTTTTGGGAATTGGAAGAAGTCAGTAAAGATTACTTAGAATTTCAGATATGCGAAGAAAACTTCATGAAAACAACTAAAAGAGATTCGTCAGGTCGATATATGGTCTCAATTCCTTTTAAAGAGGATCGAGTTTTGGGGGATTCAAAAACCAAGCGACGGCACGGTTTTTAAATTTAGAGAAAAAATAAGTAAAGATGAAAATCTAAAACAACAATATTGTATGTTTATAACTGAATATATAGACTTAGGTCATATGATTGAATCTAAGTCAGAAGCAAAATATTACTTGCCTCATCAAGCTGTAATTACAGATGAGAGCTTAACAACAAAGTTAAGAGTGGTTTTTGATGCGTCTGCAAAAACAACTAATAATAAAAGCCTTAACGACATTATGTGGATTGGACCTCGAGTGCAAAAAGATATTTTCGATATTATTCTAAAATGGCGTCAATGGCAGAATGTATTTTCAGCAGACATTGAGAAAATGTACCATCAAATTAATTTTTCGGAAAATGATCAAGAATATTTGCATATACTTTGGAGAAATTCCCCCAAAAACAAAATACAAGATTTTAAACTGACCACAGTTACATATGGTACGGCATCAGCTCCGTATTTAGCAACCAGGGTGTTAACTGAGATAGGAAATCGATGTCAGGATCAGTTAATTAGAGAGGTTATTATAAACGATTTCTATATGGATGATTTAATAACTGGATCAAACAGCATTGAAAAGTCCAAGAAAATAGTATGCCTGATTTCAATGGAGTTGGAGAAAATAGGAATGAATTTAAGAAAATGGATCTCCAACCAGAAAGAAATTATTGATACAGTTGAAAATGCGGGTGAAAATAAAATACTGAGCATAGATAAAACGGAATCAGCTAAAACTTTGGATCTTCAATTGGAACCTTTGAAAGATGAGTTTAAATTTTCAGTTAAATTCAAAAACAATAAAAAAATAAATAAAAGACTGGTGTTATCAAACCTAGTCAAAATATATGATCCATTGGGGTGGTTGGCTCCAGTTACTACAGTGGGAAAATTATTTATGCAAAGGCTTTGGCTAGAAGAAAACGATTGGGATAAGGAATTATCTACTAATGATTTAGCTGAGTGGAATCTGTTCGAAAAAAATTTAAAATCATTAGAAGACATTAGGGTTCCCAGGTGGTTAAAAACCAAACTAGTATTGCGATTCAGCTACACGGGTTCGCTGATGATTCTGAAAAAGCATATGCAGCAGTCGCATATGCAAAGGTAGGAGAATCAGTTACGTTAGTGGCAAGTAAAAGTAAAGTGAATCCTAAGAAGAATAGAAAGACCATCCCTAAGTTAGAACTTTGCGCATCCCATCTTTTAAGCCTGTTGATGAAAAGAACGAAAGAAGATATTCCCAGCATAACAACTAGTTTTGCATGAAGTGATTCGACCATTACAGTAACCTGGATACGAAATAAGAACTGCAAAGATAAATTTATTAGACGTAGAACTGACGTCCCTGACGTATACAGGGCCATATCACCTAAAATGCTCAAAAAACCGGGGTCAAAAAACTTTTAAAGGCTATATCTCAGTGTTCGTATGTATGGCCACGAAGGCAATTCATTTAGAAGTTGTCAGTGATTTAACTTCCGATGCATTCCTAGCAGCATTACAAAGATTTATAGCGAGAAGAGGAAAATGTGTCAATATATATTCGGATAATGGTACTAATTTTGTAGGAGCTGCACGGAAGTTAGACAAAGAATTGGTAAAAACCGTACAATAGAGCTTCAGAGTTTTTTTTTTTTTTATTTAACTTTGCTTTTATTTATTGAATCTTCTCTTAATTTTGAGACTAAGAATAAGTTTACGAATCTTAACATTAAAATTTAACAGTATAATAAGACTGTATTCTGGTTGCGCGTCCCTCAAGTCGGTCGCTGGGTGGGTAAGTCATTGCGACGAAGGCGGGATTGGTTGATCAACCTTGTAAGACCTCTCGCCAGGTGGTTAGGGTGCAACGATAGCTTGGTAAAGTACTTTTCCTTCTGTTCTGCGATCACTTCTTTGACTGATAGAATGCTGAAGTCACGATGTAAGTTTTCGTTTCTCAAGATCTTCGACTGAGCTCGCTGGACTATGTCAATATTGCTATTGCTGCCATTCCTCCATAGCAGAGAGCCGTACATCCATATAGGTTTTAGTACCGAGTTATACAGCAGAACTTTATATTCAAGGCTAAGGGGAGACCGAGCGTTGATAAGCCAATGAAGGCTACTGGCTTTTAGCTTTAGGTGTGTTCTTTTGGCTTCAATGTGCCGGCGCCATGTGAGTCTTCTGTCGAGGTATACTCCTAAGTATGTTACTTCGTTTGCTTGCGGAAGTAGAGTATGGTGTAACAAGAGCGGTGGGTATTTAACATTTATTGTACTCTAAATTAAAACCAATCATGTTTTTCTTGTTTATTGAATGGAGAAAAATCCTACTGTATTAAAATAAATGAACAAAATAAACAGATAGATGTTATACAAGACGGTGCAGTGCTGATAAACGGAAATAATATTGTAAACGATACATATTTAAAAGGAACATATTTAATAACATTCAATGGCACTACCGTAATAACCAATATATCCTATACAAACATAGATAATAAGATGCTCGAATTTATTAAAACCCACAATTACATTAATTTTGAAATATCCGAATATATATTAACCAATAATTCCGAACTATCCTTTGACAATATCAAAATTTAAAACCCATTTGTTCAAATCAGAAAAAAAAAATGCCCCTAATATTAGGTTGACATACCGGTTTTTACATTCAAATTTTGCGCTTCGCTTGTGAAGTTATATCTGGCAATGCTATATATTGTTTGAAAGGTATTGGCATCACCTTTAAAATGACATATAGTTTGTTTACATGAGCTTCAACGTTAAAAAATTACAATCGATTGAAATGGAGTTCACAAACGCAGAAATTCTGACAATTTTGAAATTTTATTTCGCACAGGGAAAAACTGCTGCGGAATCTCGCAGACAGATTATTGCTGTCTTAGGAGATAACAAACTTTCAATTCAAACCGCCGAACAGTGGTTTAGGCGATTCCGAAGTGGCAATTTTGATACCGAAACACCCAAGCCTTCCGGTCGACCAGTGACCATTGATACGGATAAAATCATGGAAATAGTGGATCGAGATCGTCATGTGACTATTAGAACCATCGCAGAGGAGCTGCAACTAAGCACGGAAAACATGGGCATTTAAAGTCCAAAAATTTTACAAAAAAGCTCGATGTATGGGTGCCTCATGAATCATCCCAAAAAAACCTTTTCGACCGTGCACCGTAATAAACTCGACTCATTTCTGGATCGGTTAGTCACTGGTGATGAAAAATGGATCACATATGACAACATAAAGCGTAAAAGATACTGGTCGAAGCACGGTAAATCGTCTCAAACCGTGGCAAAGCCAGGACTGACGGCTCAGAAGGTGTTGCTGAGTGTATGGTGGGATATCAGAGGAATTATCCATTATGAAGTGTTGCCCTATGGCCAAACCATCAATTCTGACCTCTACTGTGAACAACTGGAGCGATTGAAGATTTCACTTGAACAGAAGCGGCCAGCCATGGTGAATCGTAAGTGTCACAAGCTACGGGAGCTTGGTTGGGAAGTGTTAATGCATCCACCTTATAGTCCGGACATTGCCCCAAGCGATTACCATCTGTTTTTGGCCATGCAAAATTTTTTTCATGGACAAAAATTGAGTTTTGAGGATTGTGAAAATCGAATCACGATTACCCTCTGTTTTTGGCCATGCAAAATTTTTTTCATGGACAAAAATTGAGTTTTGAGGATTGTGAAAATCGAATCACCAAGTTTTTTGCCAGTAGGGACAAGGACTTCTTTAGCAGAGGCATATACAAGTTACCATCAAAATGGCAAAAAATCATCGAAGACAACGGTACATATAGCACTTAAAACGGACAAAAATATTATAAAAAATAACAATATTCAAAATAATTCCCAAAAAGAAAATGTTGTAGCAGATTTAGCAGCCCAACTAAACGCCATCTCACCGACGTCATTTGAATCGGGAAGCTTCAATTCAGAAGGTGGAGTGTTATCCAACCCATGAATATTCTCAGCTTATGAATTTTATAAATTTTTGTCAAATAATCTTATATTGAGTTTCAATTACCTCTCAATTATTTAATCAGCCAATTGTCCTACTCTCTTAACTTTGCCTAATCTCTTTTAATCTCTTCTGAGCAATATTCTCCTAAGCCGAGGTTTTATGATTAATAACTTATCAAACCAAGGGCAGTTTTTTTTGGAGATGTCTCGATCGGTCGCGAAAATTTGAGTTAATACATAAGTGACTTGTGAAAGTGAATTTGAAAAAAAATAAATGGTGAACATAACAAAATAAAATATTATTTTTTAAAAAAATTATCGACTAATAAATTTAATTTGCATCTTATATTAAAACCAGGCAATATCTATTAGGCGGCTGACAAAAAGAAGTGTTACGGAATTAATCCGAAACTGCCGTAAAAATACGGACCTGCTTGTGGCGCTTGAATTGCAGCTCACTAGTCGCATATTAGCTGAGATTCGCCAAAGCGCAAAAAAGTCGCGGTCGGTGGCCATTCTATGGCAGGTGCCGTTCAACCCGCTATTCGTTTCCAGCTCAGCTGCCAATTTTCGGCGCCACTCAAATGGTACTAAGATCGGGGGCAAAAATTGAAGTTGCTGGACCCGATGTGGCACAGTAGAGTAGTGGCCCCAACACCTCATGTTGACTGAACGTCCGGATTACCGGCCTATACTGGAAGTGCAGATACAAATTCTGGAGTACCCAAAAAGGTCGCATGTGTTGTACCAAAAACGGTTTCTTGTGTTCGGGTGCCGTAGCTAAACATGTATTTGTTTCACGGCTCGCCCCAGACCACTCATCTTTGGATATTACGGCTTATATCCGTTACAAAATCCAAGTTGATGATTTGAAGGTCGAACATTTAAAATCTTATGCTATGAAGATTGGTATTTCTAGTGCTCATTTTGCATCTGTGTGTTCCGTCAGTTTCTGGCCGGAGGGCAAATTTGTAAAAGAGTACGGAGCTAAAAGAAAAAAGATAGTTCAGGGGAAATGGATAATACCATTAAAGAACCATCCCCTGCGCCCTCCAAATCCTCTTCTGTCCCGACTCAACCCTTTCGTCCGAATTACTAACTTTTGAAGAATTTAATGACATCGAATTCCTAGGTATAAAATGATCGTTTCCCGTAGTTTTATATATATTATTGTACATGTTCATATATCCCACCATCATCTAAGTTCCCAATTTAAGCGAAACACCTTTCCGTTATCCAGTTCATTTCCACTTAACTTTCATCACACTTACACTCCCTGGGGAGTGAACCCGACTATGATAGGACTAGTTAGTTTCGTCTGCACGTCAGCTCAGACTCATCAGCTATCTACGGGGATGGAAGCAGAGCGTCAGAAACTCCCCAATGTTACGATCAGAGAAGCTTTTTTGGCAATTGTGAGTTGCCAAAGTTCATTGGTTTTAACATAGGTGGAGTTCTATCGTTAAAGCTTCTATCAGTGTGTGAAATTTTTTAGTGTTTTGTCTGTTGAAAAAACCCTCGGTTTTTTCGATATGCAGACTGGTAAATACAAAAAATAGTTGAAGATTGTTTTAACTGCTGAATTTAGGGCGAGATGATCCCTTTTGTTTTTGTTTGTTTTGTATCGACCTTGTTAAACAATAATTGTAGTATTATTGAATTATTGATCAGGATCGCCTCCTGAGTTGATATAAGCATGTCTGTCTGTCTGTTTCTACGCGAACTAGTCTCTCAGTTTTAAAGATATCGAATTGAAACTTCTTTTTTACTTTGCACGCAGTATATAAGTCGGAGCGGCTAGGATCGGCCGACTATACCCTATAGCCGTCATATAACTGATTGATCGGAAATGCCATAAGTTTGGTGTTTGTAACGTTAGGACGTTTGGCTTTTGATAGGTTTTATTTTTGGCCAATCAATCCGACCTACCGAATTTCATAAAGATTGGCTGACTATATCCTATAGCTGCCATATAACTGAACGATTGAAATGCCATAACTGTGGTGTTTTTAAAGTTAGGAAGTTGGATTTTTTATATTAAGAATATTTTTTTGTATTAAGAATGCATCATATGAATAATTTTGGAGAATATAATTTACAAAATATTCTGCAAGGGTGTATCAACTTCGGCTCCGCCCGAAGTTAGCTTTCCTTTCTTGTTATTGTATATAATAATTTGAGAGTGAGAGAGTGCCACTAAGAGCGCGGCACTTAGTGATTGCAAGAATTGTTTATGTTATTGAAGAGCGGCATCGCCTGCTCCGAATGTGGATAGTTTATAACTGAATATGTGAATATATATATCTTTTGAATTTTTATTTTCAAGTCTGACATGCGTCTTCACAGAGAACGGTTTTTTGTTTTGCGCTCCGAATTTTCATTTTTCTTATTGAATCCACCGGGGTTTACGTAAATCATTTTAACGTTTCTACACCTTTAAGTGTTTTCTAACAACTTTCCGATCGCTTCGCGAGTGATTAACTTGTGTTTAGTAAACAAAAAGTTTTTATCATAATTTAATTCGGTGCTGGTTTGTTGTTATTATTTTCTATTGCCCCTCCTTACAGTCTTTCTTTTCGTCGTTGAGCGCTGTTTTAACGGCACGCACTCCAACGGTAATATCTCTCAGAGGTGTTTTATACCGGAGTTAATCGGTTAACAATCCCGCTCTCTCTCTCTTTTCGTTTCTATCTCGTTTTGTGGTGCCATCTCATCTATCTCGGCTGGACAGAAAAGTATTCCCCGCCATACATGTGATAAAATTTATCACGCAAAGTGTCTTGGCTATTCTGGCCTGGTCGTGTGCCATCGATAAGAGTGGCCTTCGCTACTACTGCGATGAATGCATTGTATACGAGAACCAGGCAATAACTATTAGGCGGCTCACAAAAAGCAGTGTTCCGGAATTAATCCGAAACTGCCGTAAAAATACGGACCTGCTCGTGGCGCTTGAATCGCAGCTCACTAGTCGCATGCTAGCTGAGCCCGATTCCCCAAAGCGCAATAAAGTCGCGGTCGGTGGGCATTCTATGGCAGGTGCCGTGCAACCTGCTGCCCGCGATTCGATTCCAGCTCAGCTGCCACTCAAATGGTACTAAGATCGGGGGCAAAAAGTGATTCGGTATCCGCAGTTGCTGGAATCGATGTGACTCCGCTAGGTACTTCCGCTCTGTCCGATCAAAATAAAGTAGTGCCCCCAACACCTCATGTAGATTTAACGTCCGGATACTGGTAGTACAGTTACAAATTCTGTAGTACCAAAAGGGGTTGCATGTGTTGTACCAAAAACGGTTTCTTGTGTTCGGAAGCCCCAACCAAAAGATGTATTTGTTTCACGGCTCGCCCCAGACCTCTCAGCACTGGATATTACGGCTTATATCCGTAACAAAACCCAAGTCGAACAATTTAAATTTTCTTATGCTAGGAAAGTATCATCATTTAAGATTGGTATTCCTTACATCTTCTTTTTGCATCTGTGTGTTCCACCAGTTTCTGGCCCGAAAGCATATTTGTAAAAGAGTACGAAGCTAAGAAAAAAAAGAATAGTTCAGGGGAAATGGAAAATACCATTTAAAAACCATCTCCAGCGCCCTCCACATCCTCTTCTGTCCCAAAAAACTAGCCTCTTATTTTATTCTTTGCTTTTAGAATACAAGAAGCTTACTTAGTAAGCTGACTAAATTGTATTCGGATAGTTTTTCTTTCTTATATAATATTATGGTATGTACAGAGACCTGGTTAAGGCCGGATATTCTTAGCTCCGAAATTCTCCCGGGTAAGTACACAATTTTTAGGCTTGATCGTCAGTCCCGATTGCTGTCGACTCCACCTTTTCGTCTGAATTACTAACTTTCGAAGAATTTTATGACATCGAATTCCTAGGTATAAAATTATCATTTCCCGGTAGTTTTGTATATATTACTTGTTCATATATCCCACAATCATCTGAGTTCCCTATTTACGAATCACCTTTCCTGTATTTAGTCAATTTCCAAAAAACTGTCAAATCGAGATCAGTTAATAGTA
Source organism: Drosophila fuyamai (assembly GCA_018153365.1). NCBI lineage: Eukaryota > Metazoa > Arthropoda > Insecta > Diptera > Drosophilidae > Drosophila > Drosophila fuyamai. Next base: position 237,340 of record JAECXW010000355.1, on the reverse strand, counting down.
TTGGGTGATTTTAATATACCTAGTGCGACATGGTCCCCAGACGAAAACTCTAACATTTTACTTCCTTCAGCGCAATGAGACTTTATTGACTGCTTGTTTGACATTGCGCTTTCCCAAATAAACCATTTGAAATACTGTTTAGGACCTTTACTTGTTTTGTGTTTTGTTTCAAATGCAGAAGATGTTTGTCTATTAAGAACATCACCACTTACACAACCGGAGGATCCCTATCACCCCAATTTAGAGCTGACTGTAGACGTAAGAACAGAGCTGAATAAAAAGTCCGAAAAGTCTGTTCAAAGATAAATCGTTTAAATACTTTTATATCCGGCTAAGACTGGTCCGAATTGTATTCATGCACTAACATTGCAGAGGCCGTTCATACCTTTTATAATGCGTTGAGCTCCTTTTTTATAAGTGTGTTCCATTTTACTATCCGTCAATTTCAAATAAACCTCCATGGATTAATAAGGAGTTGTCACACCTGAAAAATGTTAGGTCCACCCTTTATTCATTTTGTTAACATTAAGCGTAAATCAGCCTGTTACCCAGCATTGCAATCATTTGACATTTCTACGGTAAATACTGATCAGGCAATCGTTGATCTATTTGGACAACATATTCTGTTTCATCCCGTCCAAATCCGTCTTATTCATTCATTTTTATCCGAAGTTAAGCAATGGATCTTCATAAAGTTAAACCAGTCTATTCACCAGGTTCCGACGGAGTCAGGTGCGTGCTAAGATACTGTGCTTTAACTCCCTGTTCACCTCTGCACAAATTGTTTGGAAAATTCTCACTTCCCACTTTTTTGGAAGGAGTCATTTGTTATTCCCCTTCATAAGGATATAAATCTAACTCAAGCAATTACAAAGTCATATCCAAATTATCCGCCATCCCACAGCTTTTTGAAAACGTTATTACACCCTACTTGCAAAATCTTTGTTGATCAATTATATCTCTAGGTCAACATGGATTTATAAGGCGAAAATCTTTCACTTCACTTTCAGGCGTCCCAGAAGAAAGCCACATTGGCCCACTTCTTTTTACATTATTTATTAACGATCTCCCTCTAGTCTTAACAAAGTCGTGTGTCCTCATATAGGCAGATGACGATAAGTTATGCCTGCAATATAACAAAATTCAATCAAACCTAAATGCTTTTTAAACATGGTGTTGTGAAAATCTTTTGGATTTAAATAAGTGTAAAGTAATGACATTGTTTAGGGGTGAACACACAATATGCCACGTCTACGCTGGGTGGTGGTGCGTTGTCTAGAATCACGCATATTGATGAACTTTTGTGACCATATTACTTCCATGGTGAATAAAGCCTGGGGAGTTCTTGGATTTATTAAAAGGTGGTCATCATTTCAATCCGTTCAATCATGTTCAGAAATTTGGATAGAGTCTGTGCAAAAGAACTTTTTATTCCCGTTACTCGTAGAGTAAAAGGGTATATTGTATTCGTGCAAAAGTATGTAACAGCTAGAAGGAAGCGTTTCCGACCCTATAAAGTATATATATTCATGTTCAGGATCACTAGCCGAGTCGATCTAGCCATGTCCGTCTGTCCGTCTGTCCGTCCGTATGAACGCTGAGATCTCGGAAACTATAAAAGGTAGAAGATTGGCATTTTGCATGCAGATTCTAGGAGTTCCTACGCAGCGCAAGTTTGTTTCAAAAAGGTGCCACGCCCCCTTTAACGCCCACAATCGCTTATATACGATTTTAAAAATTTAAATATTTCGGAAAAGTAAAAATGCAGTTTTATTGTGTTTATCAATACCTATCGAAATATAGAAGAAATTTTTCAAATCGGAGCATTCGTTAAAAAGTTATGCGTGATCAAAGTTTCTATCTCCATCTACCTCGCACTCCTTTTACCTGAGTATCGGGTATCTGATAGTCGGGGCACCCGACTATAGCGTTCTCTCTTGTTATTATTGGCTCTACGCAACCTTAACTGAAATGCAAGCCCTATTTTACCATCCTACTCTTGTAGAGTTCTTCCAATTAATCTGCCATCTTTATTAAACCGTAGAACGATGCTTGGCACTACTTTTATGAACTTATTCACGGGGCTGTGGAGAGTCCCGAGTTACTGGGTCGCATTAACTTCTCAGTGCCTAATAGAATCTAAAGATCGCAGTCAAATCATAGGCTAAAATCAAACAGCGATGAAAATCAAAGATCAGCAGCAGTTGGAGCTTTTCGAATTATTCCTGTTGTATTTCAACGCTGTTCAAATAAAATCAATTATTTTGGGAATGGTTGAATTGAAAGGTGCAGGATCAAGTGGAGCCCAAAAGGTTGCCGCCGAAGTGGTCAAAGTGCTTAGTAAATACAATATTAATTTTAGTCAAATCGTCTCCATAACTTCTGACAACGGTGCAAATAGCCCAACATAAATTCATTAATTATGAAATTTCAAATTATATAACATCAAATAATTTATAGCTTACATTAGATAACATGAATGTAGTCAACACAGTTATTCAAATTCATAATACGAAACAAGAGAGAACGCTATAGTCGAGTGCCTCGACTATTAGATACCCGTTACTCAGCTAAATAACTTATAAAAACTTATATATATATGCCTTCTTGTATGTTTTTCAAATTATCAAATTATCAATTTGAATTCGGCAATCTGTTAGAGCTGGCAGCTTTACAGCACGAGCATCAGCTCCAGCGCTGCTTTAGAGCAGGCAGCTTTTGTGCTGCACCAGCAGCTGTATTTATGCTTATGTTTTTGAGTGCAATAAATTGACTAGAAATATTAAACATACATACTTATATTGACTTAACACATACATTCTTAAATAGTATTATGTATATTAAAGTCTAAATGTTTGCACAACAGGAGTAACGGGTATAGCGAATAGCTTTCTTTGAAAGGAGTTATCTTTGCCGGGCAATTGCAACTGTGTATAATGTAAATACATACACATGTATATGCTTACATACATACACACATACGCCATTGGACTCAGACCTCCAATTTGGCTACCTTGATTTGATTTGCATAGTTCTTGGGATATAAATCGGTATTGACAAATGAAAACAATCGCAATTTCCTTTAATAGAAATCCTTATCGAGAATTAACGTTGACTTTGTTGAGCACCTTGGCCAGCTGTTCCAAAGTCATCCGTTAGATGGCGCTATTGTGCCATGAAAGGCGGAAATGTAGGCGCTAGCCAGGCTTAGGCGTTTAATGGGTTTTTGGGCGTTAGAGTGGGCGTGGCAAACTTTTATTAGGCCAATCGATAGGTATTGACGAAACAAATACATATCAATTAAAATGTTCATAATACCATCAAAACTGTGTCCACAGCTTGTGGATTGTGGACGTCAGAGGCGGCGTGGCACCATTTTTAAAAAAAACTTGCGCTGCGTAGGAACTCCTAAAATCTACATGCAAAATGCCAATCTTCTAGCTTTTATAGTTTCCGAGATCTCGGCGTTCATACGGACCGGTTGAGGACCGGTGCACTTATATTTCTTATAAACTAAGCTTTTCAATAATATAATTAATTTTAGACTCTGATTCAACCAATAGCTCGGACGAGCAGGTTGATACATTTTAAATTTATCTTGAACGAAAATAATTGTTAACGGAGTTTCTAAAAAGCAATGAAAATGCAGTTATAGGATTTATATCTTACTGATCACCTCAATAAACATGGTTGTGTTCTTCTTGCTGTGGTCCCTACTACTGATGAACTTGCGCTGGAGAGGGTCTGCAATGAAAGGTTGTATGGCGCAGACCTTGACAAATGCGGCATCGTGAATTGATAGACTTTTCCCAACCATATCACCTTTGCGAAAACAATTCAAGCATATTCAATTTTGTTTTACAAACGTCTACCTTGTGCTGATCAAGGTATTAAAATTTCATTCATATTATCAGACTCCGATCCAAATTATAATCACAAACTACGAATGGAAGCTTTTCTGTACAAATTAAAGATAAGTAATGATGGGGCCGAGCGTGCCATAGCTGGAATGTGAAAGAGCCTCGCTACTTTAAAGTAACTTTTTTAGTAACTTTAAAGATCTGCGCCTTTACTTCATAATATTAAATAAGTGTAGCTAATTAATATCAATCTTAAAATCACAAATTTAAAAATAAACAAGTGAGAACGCTATAGTCGAGTGCCTCGGCTATTAGATACCCGTTACTCAGTTGAAATTATCAATTTGAATTCGGCGATCTCTTAGAGCTGACAGCTTTACAGCACGAGCATCAGCACCAGCGCTGCTTTAGCGCAGGCAGCTTTTGTCCTGCACCAACAGCTGTATTTATGTTTATGTTTTTGAGTGCAATGCTTATATACATACACACATACGCCAATTTGGCTAACTTGATTTGATTTGCATAGTTCTTGGGATATAGTTCGATATTGACAAATGAAAACCATCGCAATTTCCTTTAATAGAAATCCTTATCGAGAATTAAAGTTGAATCTGTTGAGCACCTTGGCCAGCTGTTCCAAAGTCATCCGTTATATGGCGCTATGAAAGGCGGAAATGTAGGCGCTAGCCACGCTTAAGCGTTTAATGGGTTTTTGGGCGTTAGAGTGGGCGTGCAAATTTTTATTAGGCCAACCGATAGGTATTGACGAAACAAATACATATCAATTAAAATTTTCATAATAGCATCAAAACAGACGGACAGACAGACATGGCTAGATCGCCTCGGCTAGTGATCCTGAACAAGAATATATATACTTTATAGGGTCGGAAACGCTTCCTTCTACCTGTTACATACTTTTGCACGAATACAATATACCTTTTTACTCAACGAGTAACGGGTATAATTATCCACCGCAAGCAAAGCTGCGGGCACCTTGCTAGGCTATATATATACAACTGTTCATTGAAAACTAAGAATCAACGCACATCCTAAACTAATTAAATTTCCCTATTAAAATTTTTTACCATTCAATTCTTATAACACTAAACTGATTTGCTAAGATTTATTTTGGCCACAAACATGCCCCCATTTTCTTCCAGTGGCAAAAAACCCCAAATTTCTATAAAATAATCTGGACGCTAAGCGCGTTAATCAATCGATGCGATTTTTGGCCAAAATTTAGTCCTCTACATAATAAAGATTCTATTTAATTTAATATTGGATATTTTTATGTTTATAATTTTTTATTGATTTTTGAAAATCGAAGAATCTTCCTCATTTTTTCCTAACGACAAAAAAACACTGATCTTAGTCAATTAGCAATATGAAAATATATCGAGGGAATACTTTAAGGATTCATATGATGGTTTTACTGAAGCTCTAGGTTAATTCTAAAAAAAGTTACATTAGCCTAAAGTAGGAATAATAATTCCAACAAATTGTACACAAGCATTAAACACCGAATTCATTCTCTCGCACTGTCTCTCTCACTCTCTCTCTCTGACTCTGTGTACTACAATAATTGAGCGGCGGCTGATCTTGATTTCTTTTTAAAACTTAAAATTAAAAACTTAAAACTAAATTAAACTTAACAATAAATTAACAATAAATTAAAATTAAATTATACCAGCAACACACATAAATAAACCCCGTCAAAGGGCGAGGCCAAGTTTATCATTTGATAGGTAGCCTGTTATATATATTTTGTTGGTGAGGATGATCGAGAGGTGGATTTAAGGTGTCAGCACAATTTCGGTGTTAAACACGGCTTAATAAAATCACTGCAGTCTATGCTGCATAGATGCAATCCATACGTTAAAGATTTTAAAACTGCTCTTAATAAAGTTCCGAAAGATTGCAAAGACTTCAAAATGGTCATTAACGCTGATAAAATGCCACCAATGGCTCATAAAGGTCATTATAATGCACCTCAAACATATGAAGTAGCATTGGTATTAGTTAACCAACAATTTCAAAATCGAGACATTGTTATTGAGAGTCATAATAACAAACTTAAACGAATCTGTGAACTTCATCGATCTTATGACTGCCTACAATATCCATTACTTTTTTGCTACGGAGAGGACGGTTCAGTAAATATACCTCAACGTGACCCTATTAAAAATATTGATCTAAAAAAGACTATCTCTGCCATGAACTTTTACATCTATAGAATAATGCTTAGAGAAAGTGAAGCCAATCACTTGCATTATTTTAGAGCTCTGTTTAATCAATTTTTGGTTGATATGTATGCAAAAATTGAAACAGAGCGGCTTAATTTTATTCGAGCAAACCAAAAAAAGTTGAGAGCAGAAAGTTATATTCATCTGCAAGACGCTATTGGTAGGGGTGATGCGGATGTGGCTCAACTTGGTCAAAAGATTATTTTGCCATCTACTTTTACAGGTACCCCGATATATGCATGAAAAGACACAAGATGCCATGACTTATGTTCGGCATTATGGTCGTCCTGATCTTTTTATTACATTTACATGTAACCCAAAATGGGAGGATATAACAAATGAGTTATTTCCAGGCCAAAACCCTCAAGATCGACATGACATCATAATTAAAGGCCGGTTATTTGGGGAAGTGCAGTGCTTCATGTATTCTATTGAATGGCAAAAACGTGGTCTCCCCCACGTACACATACTTATATGGTTAAAGATTAAAATTATGCCTAATCAAATCGATTCTTACATTTGTGCAGAAATTCCTGATATACAAAAGGATCCTTAAGACTTACATGATACATGGGCCATGTGGTGTATTAAATATTAATTCGCCATGTATGAAAGAAGGTAAATGCACAAACAAATTTCCTAAAAAGTTTCTTAAGGAAACTAACACAGAAAATAATGGTTATCCCCAAGATCCCCAATGGATGGGGGGCTTACTGTTAAAATTAATGGTATAACTGTAGATAATCGTTGGGTTGTGCCATACAATTCCGTGCTTTTGCGGACCTTCGAAGATCATATAAATGTGGAACATTGCAACTCACTAAAGTCTATTAAATACATTTGTAAATATGTTAACAAGGACAGTGACCAAGCAACAGTTGCAGTCGAAAGTCTTAAAGATAAGGTCCATGTGTACCAAAGTGGTCGATATATAAGTAGCTCAGAGGCAGTATGGACGATTTTATCGTTTCCAATACATGAAAGATATCCCCTATTTTTCATTTAATGGTCAGCGGATATACTTTGACCCAAATAAACCCAATCAATTAGCTTATCAACTAACTAATCCGGCAAAAACTACGCTTACAGCGTTCTTCGATTTTTCCAAAATATACCACTTTGCAAAAACACTTCTTTATGTTGAGGTGCCATCCTATTACATTTGGGCTAATAAAAAATTCCAAAGAGTTTTCTGGTGTTAAAAAGGATAATACTTTGGGGCGTGTGTATACAATACATCAAAAAACAAGTGAGAACGCTATAGTCGAGTGCCTCGACTATCAATTTGAATTCGGCGATCTCTTAGAGCTGGCAGCTCTACAGCACGAGCATCAGAACCAGCGCTGCTTTAGCCCAGGCAGCTTTTGTCCTGCACCAACAGCAGTATTCATGTTTATGTTTTTGAGTGCAATGCTTACATACATACCCACATTCGCCATTGTTTGACTCAGACCTCCAATTTGGCTAACTTGATTTGATTTGCATAGTTCTTGGGATATAGTTCGGTATTGACAAATGAAAACCATCGCAATTTTCCTTAAAAAAAATTCTTATCAAGAATTAACGTTGACTTTCTTGAGCACCTTGGCCAGCTGTTCCAACGTCATCCGTTAGATGGCGCTAGGAAAGGCGAAAATGTAGGCGCTAGCCAGGCTTAAGCGTTTAATGGATTCTTGGGCGTTAGAGTGGGCGTGGCAAAATTTTATTAAGTCAATCGATAGGTATTGACGAAACAAATACATATCAATTAAAATTTTCATAATAGCATCAAAACTGTGGCCACAGCTTGTGGCTTGTGGGCGTCAGAGGGGGCGTGGCACCATTTTGAAACAAACTTGCGCTGCGTAGGAACTCCTAAAATCTACATGCCAAATGCCAATCTTCTAGCTTTTATAGTTTCCGAGATCTCAGCGTTCATACGGACAGACAAACGGACAGACGGACGGACAGACGGACATGGCTAGATCGACTCGGCTAGTGATCCTGAACAAGAATATATACACTTTATAGGGTCGGAAACGGTTTCTTCTACCTGTTACATAATTTTGCACGAATACAATATACCCTCTTACTCTACGAGTAACGGGTAGAAACATACCTACTTCTACCTGTTACATACTTTTGCACGAATACAATATACCTTTTTACTCAACGAGTAACGGGTATAATTATCCACCGCAAGCAAAGCTGCGGGCACCTTGCTAGGCTATATATATACAACTGTTCATTGAAAACTAAGAATCAACGCACATCCTAAACTAATTAAATTTCCCTATTAAAATTTTTTACCATTCAATTCTTATAACACTAAACTGATTTGCTAAGATTTATTTTGGCCACAAACATGCCCCCATTTTCTTCCAGTGGCAAAAAACCCCAAATTTCTATAAAATAATCTGGACGCTAAGCGCGTTAATCAATCGATGCGATTTTTGGCCAAAATTTAGTCCTCTACATAATAAAGATTCTATTTAATTTAATATTGGATATTTTTATGTTTATAATTTTTTATTGATTTTTGAAAATCGAAGAATCTTCCTCATTTTTTCCTAACGACAAAAAAACACTGATCTTAGTCAATTAGCAATATGAAAATATATCGAGGGAATACTTTAATGATTCATATGATGGTTTTACTGAAGCTCTAGGTTAATTCTAAAAAAAGTTACATTAGCCTAAAGTAGGAATAATAATTCCAACAAATTGTACACAAGCATTAAACACCGAATTCATTCTCTCGCACTGTCTCTCTCACTCTCTCTGACTCTGTGTACTACAATAATTGAGCGGCGGCTGATCTTGATTTCTTTTTAAAACTTAAAATTAAAAACTTAAAACTAAATTAAACTTAACAATAAATTAACAATAAATTAAAATTAAATTATACCAGCAACACACATAAATAAACCCCGTCAAAGGGCGAGGCCAAGTTTATCATTTGATAGGTAGCCTGTTATATATATTTTGTTGGTGAGGATGATCGAGAGGTGGATTTAAGGTGTCAGCACAATTTCGGTGTTAAACACGGCTTAATAAAATCACTGCAGTCTATGCTGCATAGATGCAATCCATACGTTAAAGATTTTAAAACTGCTCTTAATAAAGTTCCGAAAGATTGCAAAGACTTCAAAATGGTCATTAACGCTGATAAAATGCCACCAATGGCTCATAAAGGTCATTATAATGCACCTCAAACATATGAAGTAGCATTGGTATTAGTTAACCAACAATTTCAAAATCGAGACATTGTTATTGAGAGTCATAATAACAAACTTAAACGAATCTGTGAACTTCATCGATCTTATGACTGCCTACAATATCCATTACTTTTTTGCTACGGAGAGGACGGTTCAGTAAATATACCTCAACGTGACCCTATTAAAAATATTGATCTAAAAAGACTATCTCTGCCATGAACTTTTACATCTATAGAATAATGCTTAGAGAAAGTGAAGCCAATCACTTGCATTATTTTAGAGCTCTGTTTAATCAATTTTTGGTTGATATGTATGCAAAAATTGAAACAGAGCGGCTTAATTTTATTCGAGCAAACCAAAAAAAGTTGAGAGCAGAAAGTTATATTCATCTGCAAGACGCTATTGGTAGGGGTGATGCGGATGTGGCTCAACTTGGTCAAAAGATTATTTTGCCATCTACTTTTACAGGTACCCCGATATATGCATGAAAAGACACAAGATGCCATGACTTATGTTCGGCATTATGGTCGTCCTGATCTTTTTATTACATTTACATGTAACCCAAAATGGGAGGATATAACAAATGAGTTATTTCCAGGCCAAAACCCTCAAGATCGACATGACATCATAATTAAAGGCCGGTTATTTGGGGAAGTGCAGTGCTTCATGTATTCTATTGAATGGCAAAAACGTGGTCTCCCCCACGTACACATACTTATATGGTTAAAGATTAAAATTATGCCTAATCAAATCGATTCTTACATTTGTGCAGAAATTCCTGATATACAAAAGGATCCTTAAGACTTACATGATACATGGGCCATGTGGTGTATTAAATATTAATTCGCCATGTATGAAAGAAGGTAAATGCACAAACAAATTTCCTAAAAAAGTTTCTTAAGGAAACTAACACAGAAAATAATGGTTATCCCCAAGATCCCCAATGGATGGGGGGCTTACTGTTAAAATTAATGGTATAACTGTAGATAATCGTTGGGTTGTGCCATACAATTCCGTGCTTTTGCGGACCTTCGAAGATCATATAAATGTGGAACATTGCAACTCACTAAAGTCTATTAAATACATTTGTAAATATGTTAACAAGGACAGTGACCAAGCAACAGTTGCAGTCGAAAGTCTTAAAGATAAGGTCCATGTGTACCAAAGTGGTCGATATATAAGTAGCTCAGAGGCAGTATGGACGATTTTATCGTTTCCAATACATGAAAGATATCCCCTATTTTTCATTTAATGGTCAGCGGATATACTTTGACCCAAATAAACCCAATCAATTAGCTTATCAACTAACTAATCCGGCAAAAACTACGCTTACAGCGTTCTTCGATTTTTCCAAAATATACCACTTTGCAAAAACACTTCTTTATGTTGAGGTGCCATCCTATTACATTTGGGCTAATAAAAAATTCCAAAGAGTTTTCTGGTGTTAAAAAGGATAATACTTTGGGGCGTGTGTATACAATACATCAAAAAACAAGTGAGAACGCTATAGTCGAGTGCCTCGACTATCAATTTGAATTCGGCGATCTCTTAGAGCTGGCAGCTCTACAGCACGAGCATCAGAACCAGCGCTGCTTTAGCCCAGGCAGCTTTTGTCCTGCACCAACAGCAGTATTCATGTTTATGTTTTTGAGTGCAATGCTTACATACATACCCACATTCGCCATTGTTTGACTCAGACCTCCAATTTGGCTAACTTGATTTGATTTGCATAGTTCTTGGGATATAGTTCGGTATTGACAAATGAAAACCATCGCAATTTTCCTTAAAAAAATTCTTATCAAGAATTAACGTTGACTTTCTTGAGCACCTTGGCCAGCTGTTCCAACGTCATCCGTTAGATGGCGCTAGGAAAGGCGAAAATGTAGGCGCTAGCCAGGCTTAAGCGTTTAATGGATTCTTGGGCGTTAGAGTGGGCGTGGCAAAATTTTATTAAGTCAATCGATAGGTATTGACGAAACAAATACATATCAATTAAAATTTTCATAATAGCATCAAAACTGTGGCCACAGCTTGTGGCTTGTGGGCGTCAGAGGGGGCGTGGCACCATTTTGAAACAAACTTGCGCTGCGTAGGAACTCCTAAAATCTACATGCCAAATGCCAATCTTCTAGCTTTTATAGTTTCCGAGATCTCAGCGTTCATACGGACAGACAAACGGACAGACGGACGGACAGACGGACATGGCTAGATCGACTCGGCTAGTGATCCTGAACAAGAATATATACACTTTATAGGGTCGGAAACGGTTTCTTCTACCTGTTACATAATTTTGCACGAATACAATATACCCTCTTACTCTACGAGTAACGGGTAGAAACATACCTACTTCTACCTGTTACATACTTTTGCACGAATACAATATACCTTTTTACTCAACGAGTAACGGGTATAATTATCCACCGCAAGCAAAGCTGCGGGCACCTTGCTAGGCTATATATATACAACTGTTCATTGAAAACTAAGAATCAACGCACATCCTAAACTAATTAAATTTCCCTATTAAAATTTTTTACCATTCAATTCTTATAACACTAAACTGATTTGCTAAGATTTATTTTGGCCACAAACATGCCCCCATTTTCTTCCAGTGGCAAAAAACCCCAAATTTCTATAAAATAATCTGGACGCTAAGCGCGTTAATCAATCGATGCGATTTTTGGCCAAAATTTAGTCCTCTACATAATAAAGATTCTATTTAATTTAATATTGGATATTTTTATGTTTATAATTTTTTATTGATTTTTGAAAATCGAAGAATCTTCCTCATTTTTTCCTAACGACAAAAAAACACTGATCTTAGTCAATTAGCAATATGAAAATATATCGAGGGAATACTTTAATGATTCATATGATGGTTTTACTGAAGCTCTAGGTTAATTCTAAAAAAAGTTACATTAGCCTAAAGTAGGAATAATAATTCCAACAAATTGTACACAAGCATTAAACACCGAATTCATTCTCTCGCACTGTCTCTCTCACTCTCTCTCTGACTCTGTGTACTACAATAATTGAGCGGCGGCTGATCTTGATTTCTTTTTAAAACTTAAAATTAAAAACTTAAAACTAAATTAAACTTAACAATAAATTAACAATAAATTAAAATTAAATTATACCAGCAACACACATAAATAAACCCCCGTCAAAGGGCGAGGCCAAGTTTATCATTTGATAGGTAGCCTGTTATATATATTTTGTTGGTGAGGATGATCGAGAGGTGGATTTAAGGTGTCAGCACAATTTCGGTGTTAAACACGGCTTAATAAAATCACTGCAGTCTATGCTGCATAGATGCAATCCATACGTTAAAGATTTTAAAACTGCTCTTAATAAAGTTCCGAAAGATTGCAAAGACTTCAAAATGGTCATTAACGCTGATAAAATGCCACCAATGGCTCATAAAGGTCATTATAATGCACCTCAAACATATGAAGTAGCATTGGTATTAGTTAACCAACAATTTCAAAATCGAGACATTGTTATTGAGAGTCATAATAACAAACTTAAACGAATCTGTGAACTTCATCGATCTTATGACTGCCTACAATATCCATTACTTTTTTGCTACGGAGAGGACGGTTCAGTAAATATACCTCAACGTGACCCTATTAAAAATATTGATCTAAAAAGACTATCTCTGCCATGAACTTTTACATCTGTAGAATAATGCTTAGAGAAAGTGAAGCCAATCACTTGCATTATTTTAGAGCTCTGTTTAATCAATTTTTGGTTGATATGTATGCAAAAATTGAAACAGAGCGGCTTAATTTTATTCGAGCAAACCAAAAAAAGTTGAGAGCAGAAAGTTATATTCATCTGCAAGACGCTATTGGTAGGGGTGATGCGGATGTGGCTCAACTTGGTCAAAAGATTATTTTGCCATCTACTTTTACAGGTACCCCGATATATGCATGAAAAGACACAAGATGCCATGACTTATGTTCGGCATTATGGTCGTCCTGATCTTTTTATTACATTTACATGTAACCCAAAATGGGAGGATATAACAAATGAGTTATTTCCAGGCCAAAACCCTCAAGATCGACATGACATCATAATTAAAGGCCGGTTATTTGGGGAAGTGCAGTGCTTCATGTATTCTATTGAATGGCAAAAACGTGGTCTCCCCCACGTACACATACTTATATGGTTAAAGATTAAAATTATGCCTAATCAAATCGATTCTTACATTTGTGCAGAAATTCCTGATATACAAAAGGATCCTTAAGACTTACATGATACATGGGCCATGTGGTGTATTAAATATTAATTCGCCATGTATGAAAGAAGGTAAATGCACAAACAAATTTCCTAAAAAGTTTCTTAAGGAAACTAACACAGAAAATAATGGTTATCCCCAAGATCCCCAATGGATGGGGGGCTTACTGTTAAAATTAATGGTATAACTGTAGATAATCGTTGGGTTGTGCCATACAATTCCGTGCTTTTGCGGACCTTCGAAGATCATATAAATGTGGAACATTGCAACTCACTAAAGTCTATTAAATACATTTGTAAATATGTTAACAAGGACAGTGACCAAGCAACAGTTGCAGTCGAAAGTCTTAAAGATAAGGTCCATGTGTACCAAAGTGGTCGATATATAAGTAGCTCAGAGGCAGTATGGACGATTTTATCGTTTCCAATACATGAAAGATATCCCCTATTTTTCATTTAATGGTCAGCGGATATACTTTGACCCAAATAAACCCAATCAATTAGCTTATCAACTAACTAATCCGGCAAAAACTACGCTTACAGCGTTCTTCGATTTTTCCAAAATATACCACTTTGCAAAAACACTTCTTTATGTTGAGGTGCCATCCTATTACATTTGGGCTAATAAAAAATTCCAAAGAGTTTTCTGGTGTTAAAAAGGATAATACTTTGGGGCGTGTGTATACAATACATCAAAAAACAAGTGAGAACGCTATAGTCGAGTGCCTCGACTATCAATTTGAATTCGGCGATCTCTTAGAGCTGGCAGCTCTACAGCACGAGCATCAGAACCAGCGCTGCTTTAGCCCAGGCAGCTTTTGTCCTGCACCAACAGCAGTATTCATGTTTATGTTTTTGAGTGCAATGCTTACATACATACCCACATTCGCCATTGTTTGACTCAGACCTCCAATTTGGCTAACTTGATTTGATTTGCATAGTTCTTGGGATATAGTTCGGTATTGACAAATGAAAACCATCGCAATTTTCCTTAAAAAAAATTCTTATCAAGAATTAACGTTGACTTTCTTGAGCACCTTGGCCAGCTGTTCCAAAGTCATCCGTTAGATGGCGCTAGGAAAGGCGAAAATGTAGGCGCTAGCCAGGCTTAAGCGTTTAATGGATTCTTGGGCGTTAGAGTGGGCGTGGCAAAATTTTATTAAGTCAATCGATAGGTATTGACGAAACAAATACATATCAATTAAAATTTTCATAATAGCATCAAAACTGTGGCCACAGCTTGTGGCTTGTGGGCGTCAGAGGGGGCGTGGCACCATTTTGAAACAAACTTGCGCTGCGTAGGAACTCCTAAAATCTACATGCCAAATGCCAATCTTCTAGCTTTTATAGTTTCCGAGATCTCAGCGTTCATACGGACAGACAAACGGACAGACGGACGGACAGACGGACATGGCTAGATCGACTCGGCTAGTGATCCTGAACAAGAATATATACACTTTATAGGGTCGGAAACGGTTTCTTCTACCTGTTACATAATTTTGCACGAATACAATATACCCTTTTACTCTACGAGTAACGGGTAGAAACATAATAAATAAACAAAATCACAGGTTTTTTTACCTTGTCTACAAACTTTATAAAATTGGATTAATCTTAATCGTCTCTAGACGAACGACAATTGTATATATAAATAATGCCCTACATCAGTTTATATTTATTTAAAATACGTTAAGTGGTTTTTATGTACAATGTTTTTTTTTGTGTTCTAAAGCTATCACAGTTTTAAAATAAAAATACGTTAAAATATATTTTTTGCCATTTATGCGCGAACTATGATGCTTAGCGGTAACCTAAAATACCCAAAACCATATCTAAGAGCTTCCTTTCTTGTCCTCTTTTGTTTTCTCATTAGATCGATCAGAATCAGTATAGGGTATCCATCCGCTTGAGTTTTCGCTTTTCTGGATCTCATCTTTCACGCGGGACCTCTGTACCGCCAAAAATGAGTTCAAAACTGCCTCTCTTCCAAGCTAAAAATCAGCTAAAAAATAATAAAATAATTTATAGTTAATTAACCTTAAATGGCTTTAAATCCATACAGTCATTATATAATTCTTTAAAAGGTTTATCCATATTTTATAGTATATTATATGTAGCATATCACGAATGATTCTAACAGCAACGAAAGGTGGTGGGTGTGTCTTGTTTTCGTCGGTAAAGGGAGTGAGTTTCCAATTTGATCCACAGTGCTACTTGCTCGCATATTATAATACAAAATCCTATTTAAATTCGCGTGCGAACTGGCTTTGAGGTTAATTGTAGGGGGACAGAACTAAGATTGGGGTAAAGAGGAAGGGAATACCTGAAAGAAGGGTGCTGCCTAGATGGAATGGCAGCAGCTGATGTGTGTGTGTCGGTGTCAGCAGCGAGGATGTTATTTGCCGCTGACATTGCCCACCCTACCATGATCACCACAGCCGCATAACCTGACACAGGTTGGTGATCCCTTCGACACACGCCTAACTCCTAATCATCGTCATCGATGCAAGCTTCCATTGGAAAACAAATTAGCAATTCATGTTTATATTATGTTTAATACAAGAAAAGTAATACTAACAAAGGTGATCATTAAGGTTACAAAGTTTGGTTCATATAAAGTTTATGCTAAGCTCATATTGATAAAGTAAATTTAAATCGAAGCAAAGGTATTTAGAATTTAAGCATTAATTTGGAATATGAACTTTAATTTAATTCACTGAGCAAGTATTTATCAAGTGGGAATTTGTTTTTTTTTTATATCAAAATCAGTAGAACATTATAGTACACAGTCAAACAAAATACGTAGCATTACGACCGGAGCCGATCACTTACCCCAAATATCCAACGTTGAAAGCGCTTTCAATATGTTGTATTATTGGCTGTAATTTGTTTTATAAATTGGAAAACTGCATTTCAATTGACTGTAGGTTAAGATAAATTAAAAAAAAAACACTTCCAGGGGCTTAAACACTTGCTCTCATGACGAAATTTGCTTACGGCATATCAAATTATTTAATTAAACTAGGATTTGATTAATTTACGTTAACTGCTTATTAAATATTTATGTTTTAATTAATTTAGCGATATAAAAAATTTAATTTAAATTAAGTATAGGAATTTAGTTTAAATTTATGTATTTAATTTAATTATAAATTTAATTTGACTTGAGTTCATAGGGATTGAACGATTTTAAGTTTAAATTGTGTTGTGTTATTTAGAGTGAGTCACGAAGCGGGTGTTGCAGGCTTGGGTCTGCCCACCTGTGCACTTTCAGCAGAGGGCTGCACAGTATGTATGTAGGTGGGACACAGGGTGTTCTCAGAACAGATTGAATAAACTGTTACTAAGTTGCACGGACGCACATGAACTTGAACAAATTGGTTTGGATCGGAATACACAAGAATTTTTTTAGCGTGGACGCTGGGTGGCAATACTGGTTGTAATTTTCACAGTTATTTTAGATTGATCTTTTTTTATGGTGAAAGTTAAAAATTGATGAAAGTGCTGACGATCACGTTGGTGGCGCTTTATACAGTTTTCCCAGAAAAACGGGAACCAATAGAAGGAGGAACTCGACTTGAATATTCCACGATGCTGACGAAAATCTGTGCAGAAATTTCCCCGGGCCGTAAGCCCCGTGAAGGAGTAAACTCGACTTCCAAGAATTTTCCTATAAAATGCATTACTTAATAAGAAGTGGGGTTTTTCCACGAAATAATAGTAAAACTTACTTTCTTTAATAAACAGGAACCTACTGGTAAGAGAAAACCTTATAAAAGGCTGAGGATGTCTGATATTTTCCAAGATTTGGTTTCGGTATATCTCTGGGTTTGGTTGGTGTTTCAAGAAAATGTGTTCAGGAGAGAACGATCTTCACTCGGCCAAGGTCCAAAACGGAAAGACCAAATAATCGGAAATGTGCCAGTCACGAAGGCTTGGTTATCAAAAAAATGTGGAACCAGAGTTGCTCAAAAATCTTAATCGAACACGTCTTTTCAGTGTTGTAAAGACAGAAATTATTTGAATTTGGCTCTGCCATTTTAATTCCTGGCGGCAACTTCAAATCCTAGCGGGAATTTTAAATTGAAGTGGGAAATTTAAAAGTTGAAAATTTTAACGACAAGCGCCCTACATATAGTCAGTATACAATACTTTAAAAAGGTTTTTGCATATCATATTTAGAGCTACAAAGACTTAAGAGGAATATAGTTTCTGGTAATTCCATTAGGCACAGATAAATTAAGGCGACCTAGTACGTCGGCACTCTACATCCCCAAGAATTAGATTAAGAATAAAAGAGGTGTCAAGCATCATTATACGGTTGTATAAAGATGGTAAATTAATTAAAAGGTGGCAAAGCAAATTGTAAAAGGCTTTTGGGCCAGACTCTATACGGTCAATTTTTTTTTTTTTCGCGCGGTGTCCCACGGCCGACATACCCGCCCAACCGACCGAGGGGCGCAGCCGTGTATCGTGCGGCACGATTCGCGAGAAGATAGACGCGACATAAAAAAATATAGGTAAAATTCCGGATCAACTTTTGTACCAATGAAGATAGTATAGTTAGATCTACAATGATTTAAAATTAGGGGAATATAATTTCTAGTTAATCTTCTTGGCACAGAAAAGTTAAGCCAACGGACCAAGTCGGGACAGTCAATATCATTATGTATAAGGTTATAAATGAAGACTTTACCAAGCATCGTTCTACGGTTGGCTAGGGGTAAATTAATCAACATAAGTCTACTAGAATAAGAAGGTAAGTTAAGATTTGCATCCCAGTTTTGGCGCCGTAAAGCAAAAAGATGAAAGTTTTTTGTACTGATTCAGTACGACCAATATGTATTCCGTATTGTAATGTATTTGTATTGTGAGAATGCCAAGATCGTTTACAAGAGCTATTCTATCCAAAGAGCTGCCACTTAACGTGTAAGTCGCGTATATCGGAGTGGCCCGATAAAAAGTCATCAGCTTGCACTTGGAACCGTTTAAATTTAGTAAATTATCTCGGCACCAGATTTGAAAATAATCTAGATCGGATTGTAAATTTAAATGGCAGGAAATATCCTTATACTGACTTATAATTGATGGAAGATCGTTAATAAATATTGTAAAGAGTAACGGACCCAGATGGCTCCCTTGTGGGACACCGGAGGTAACACGGAGAATTTTAGAAATTGAATTTTAAAAAAGGACTCTTTGTGACCTGCCATTCAGATAACTTGAAATCCATCTAAGAAGATCAACTGGAAAACATAACAGGTCAAGTTTTTGAACAAGAAGAAAGTGATTAACAGAGTCAAATGCTTTACTAAGGTCAGTGTAAATGACTTCTGTTTGAAAACTACTATTGAAGCCCTTTTTAACAAATTTAGTAAGCTCTAGAAGGTTCGTGATTGTGGATCTACATGTAATAAATTCGTGTTGACACGGAGAAATGATTGATCTGCAAAGGTGCTGCAAATGTGGAATAATGCATTTTTCAAAAAGCTTAGGAATATCTGACAAATTAGAAATACCTCTGTAGTTACTGGCTCTAACTTGTTACCTTTTTTAAAAAGAGAAATAACAAAAGATTCCTTCCAAATTTTTGGGAATCGGGAAGTTTCTAGAGATAAGGTAAACAACTTTTGAAGAGGTTTGCACAGGGCCTTAGCGCAATACCTAAGCATGCAGAAGATTTAAAAGAAGGGAGCTTTCTGTTAAAATGTGAATGAATAAAGCTGTGATAAATAGTCTAAAGTAGAGTAAGTCGTTTGAAAAAATTGGGCAAATAAATAGGCTAATACCTGATCTGTGGTTGATTAGATTTACGTTTTCAAACATGGTTTACTTGAGATAAGGATATGTCAAGTAGGTCTCAATGGACCAGGTAACTCCAGGTATATTAAAATCACCTAGAGCTACCAACTAATCTCTATCGGAAAGCTTATTTGCAACAGACTTAGTAACGGAAAGGTGATTTAAATAATCAGGAAGTTCAGACAACGGCGGAATTTATGAGCAAGTTTTGTATTTAAAGCGACCAGGAAGCAATAACTGTACACAAATAAATTCAATGGTATTGAATTCTTCAAAAAATAACTCCTCTGAAGGGAGGTTTGAATCAACTCCAATTAAGACTTCACCTCCCCGTCTAGAGGGACGGTCATACCTACATATATATTGTGTACTTACCTGGAAAAACTTCGGAGCTAAAGATCTCCGGCTTCAACCAGGTTTCTGTAAACACAATAATATGAGATGCAAAGGAAAGGCTATCAGAATAAAATTTAGTGAGCTCGCTACGCAAGCCTCTTGCATTCTGATAGGGAAGAAGGAGATTGGAAGTTAGTTTTTTGAAATTGGTACACTGGTTTGGCCTCGACTAGGATGTTTGACACGGGCTCCATCTTCTTTATCTTAGCCTCGAACTCTTTTACAACCATATTATCCGGCCAAAAGTCGCCCGAGCATATGGCTTCAAAAAGCTCGTTAGGGACAGTTATCTTGAAGGATGAAATGTCTCTAGCATAAGAAAACTTAAGCTTTTCCACCTTTACACTATTACAATCGTCTTGTATACAAGAAAAGACATCAGAAGATGTTTGATCAGGGGAAAGCCGAGAAACGAATATTTGTTTAGAAATTTGATTTATTACTCTTTTAAGATAAATGTGTAGAGTTCTACACAGCCTGGAAAGCCATAGGTTCCCGGTGAATAGCCTGGTTTAACACAAATTAAGTTTAACTTGGAAATGACAAATGGTGTTTGGAAATATTGACGATTTTCAATGGTCTGGTAAATGTTCCTACATTATTTTGTAGGCTTGTAACTTTGCATCCATTTAGTTGAAGTCTTAAAAAAAATTTAACGTCATTTTTTTATTTTTTTTGTTGTTGTTTTTTGTGCACCAGCAGCTGTATTTATGTTTATGTTTATGTTAAACATACATACTTATATTGGCTAAACACATACATTCTTAAATAGTTTTATGTATATTAAAGTCTAAATGTTTGCACAACACGAGTAACGGGTATAGCGAATAGCTTTCTTTGAAAGGAGTTATCTTTGCCGGGCAATTGCAACTGTGTATAATGTAAATACATATATATGTAAGTTAACAGTATAGGGCTAACCGCCCGACTCTACCGCCCCCCGCACCCCGTGCCACCTCAGCATTGCGACATACGCCGGCCAGGCACCGACACACCGCTCCCCCCGCACCCCGTGCCAACTCAGCACAGCAACATCCGCCGACCGGGCACCGACCTACCGCCCCCCTCCCTGCACCCCGTGCAAACTCAGGACGGCGACATCCGCCGGCCACGGGAACGCTGACCGCTCACGGTGCAATTGGAGCACGGTGAGAACTGCAAGGTCTGCAATACTTCGGCCGGCCACTGACGCTTACTCCAGCCGGCCGCTGACGCCGAAGTCGACGGTGGGACGGGCACTTACCGAGGCTTGGCGGTAATGGAGCAGCGTTTTGGAAGGGCAGAACAAATTGGACCGGCTAACTGGCACATTGAGATATTGTATACACAAAATAAATTTTATAACGTAATATAAAGACACTCTGGACTTCTCACTCATCTGGAAGGGAATTGGCCACATACTTGGAAGGGACTGACAATTGAGGAACCTTATTCTAATGACTAGGTATAAGTCAGTCCTCACAAGGACAGGAGTCCTTGGGAAGGACTTAACTGGCGCCCGAACAGGGATCTCTCCATTAAGCGACGAGGATCTCTAGGACAAGGTGAGGCGGGAGGTGAATTGTGTGTTGCATGTGTGAGAAAAGTGAGAGTAACCTTCCATGAGAGGTACATTTTTTTTTCTAAAAAAATTGAAAATGAAATAAATAAGGTGAAAAGGAAAAAAATTAATTCCAAATAAATAAAATAAAAAAGGTGAAAAGGAAAAAAATTAACAAAAAATTTTAATTCCTAATAAGTGGAATGGGAAAAAAAAGTGAAATGAGAATAATAAAAATTGATTCCAAATAAACAAAAAAATGATAAAAATATGACCGACCCGCTGCTGTGATCTGACCTCCCGGCTTATTCACGACCGCAAAAGGTTATCGTGAAATAAAAGAAGTGACCAAACCGCCGCGGTGGTTTTAATTCACGGGCGTTATAAGGTGTTACAAACATAAAGAAATATAAATTTTGATAACCGCTGCGGTAACTTGTTTACGAGCGGCCCCGATTTATAATAAAAAATAATATAACGTGGAAAGTGGTGTGGGTAATTCACTAGATACGCTCAGTGTTAGCAGCACAGAAAGGGCCGCCTAATGGATTGTGTGGCAACCGTACCGTACCTTCTTTATCACCTAAACCAAAACGGAATAATACGGCCCACCACGCCTAGCGCCGGATAAAAAAAAGGAATCGTCAATTTTTATTTACAAAAAATATAATAGTATTCACCGAGGAAAAAAATTGAAAAGAAAAATATGATGATAAAATTAAAAAAAAAATAATCAGGAAAAATCTCACGAAGCAAAAAATAAAAAACACACACACACACGTAAAAATTCAATTCCCGCCTGTCCCCTAAAATAAAAATATCTGAATCACACTAAAGTCATTCTTTTTACCCTTAGAATCTGCACGTTGTAAGTGACCTGATACTCATGTCCTGAACACACGAAGATAACACCAATAACACGAATAAAGAATAAATACGAAACACTTGTAAGTGAAGCGTTCTCAGCGAAGAATTTAATAATAAAAAATTAAAAAAAAAAAAAACTTAACCGTCACTCTACTCATAATTATTTTAAACTATTTGAAAAGACTCCCATTTGTTTGAATCGATTCGTTAGTATGGAGGAAATGAAGGCAGCTTTGACTAAATTTGAGGCTTCTCTGGCCGTGTTGCTTGGCCAGATGGCTGACGTTAAAAACGATGTAAAGAAAGTTAGTGATAAGGTAGTGAGCCTAGAGGAGGCTCAGGAAAAGGTTAACGAGGTTGTTTCCCAAACGAAGCCTTTGACTCCCGCCCGTACGGAGTACGAACTAAAAGAAATGGCTAGGCTGCCAGATTGTGTAAAGGAGTTGCAGGTCTTTGAGGGCGAAGCTGGTGGCTACGACTCTTGGATGGGTAGAGCCGAAACCATTCTAAAAGACTATGAGATAATCAAGGAAAGACCTCTCTATCGCTCCATAGTCGTTAGCCTTAGGCAGAAGATTAGGGGTATCATACAACGTGGCAGAAGACGATTGGCCTGAAATTAAACGCGTCCTAATGCTCCATTACGCCGATAAGCGAGACCTGCGCATACTAGAGTACCAGATGGGTCAAATGACTCAGGGGGCGAAGAGCGTGGAAACGTTTTACTCGGGAATAAATGCTCATTTTGCTCTGATAATACGTTGCCTTAAAAACGGTAACCAAAGCCCTGGAATTCTTAGTGCGCTGGTCGAAACTTATAGGGACAGAGCCTTGGATGTCTTCATAAGAGGCCTTGAGTTGTGACCTCTCTAAATTATTGGTAATTCGCGGCCCAAAAAACTTGCCAGAGGCCTACGCAATCTGTTTAGAGTTGCAGAATCTTACCTCAATGAATCATGTCACCTATTCTAGTAAGTTTTCATCCCCTCAGCCTTACCGCCAGAAGTACTCTTGGCCCCAATCCAACCATTCTTCTTTTAATAACCAATACCAATATCAAGACGCAGGCAGGAATTCTCAGCCCCCGCCAAGATATTCAAATCCGCGAGCGATCAAAATGGAGCCCCACCAGTCTGGCCACCCCTATCGTTCAAACCAGGGAAACAATAATTTAAGCGTTAAACGCAGCCCCAGTACCTCTTCCAATCTTAACCCTTTTCGGAAATCGCAAAGACTATACCAATTAACTGCTGTCCCATCCCCGGGTGAGGCCGCTTTAAACCAACATGAGGAAAAATCCGTCAGTGAGGCTTATTATGATGAAGCTTTACCAGACAACCAGTCTGGCCGCCAACCTCACATGGAGGCTGGTAGTACTGGCGCAGTAAATTTTATGGCCGACGCCTCTCTAGCCATACATAGAGTATGCCGTGAAAGATGGGGCTAAGCTACAGTTTCTAATAGACACTGGCGCGAATAAGAACTTCATTAGCCCCCAGATAGCCAAGGGATGCTTGCCCTTGTCGAAACCCTTTCCGGTTCAATCCGCTGGAGGGGAGATAAAAGTAACACATCAACTAACTGGACCATTCTTTAGTCCCATAGGCAATGATTCTCCGGTCACCTTCTTCGTTCTTCCCGGTTTAACTGCCTTCCATGGCATTATTGGGGACGATACTCTGAAATCCCTTAAAGCAATTATTGATAGAAAAAACGATTCTTTAACAATAGCACCAGGGATAAAAATTCGGCTACTTGCCATGCCTTCCTTGAATGTCCATTCGCTAATCGACAGCGAACACCCAGTGGAAGCAAGGGAATGACTCGAATCCCTAATTTCTGAATTCACCACTATTTTTGAGCCACTCTCGCCAGGCGAAGCCGTGGATACAAGTGTTCGAGCTGAGATCCGAACAAGTACTCAGGAAAAAAAGCTACCCTTACCCCGCGAACATGAGAGGCGAGGTAGAAAATCAGGTCGACGAGCTCCTGCGCGAGGGAATAATCAGGCCCTCCAAGAGCCCCTACAATTCCTCGATATGGGTAGTCCCAAAGAAGCCCAAGCCCAATGGAGAAAAACAATACCGAATGGTAATAGATTTCAAGCGTCTCAACGCAGTTACCATCTCCGACACTTACCCAATCCCTGATATAACATCTACATTGCCCAGTCTGGGGGAGGCCAAGCTATTTACCACTCTTGACTTAACGTCCGGGTTCCACCAAATTCATATGAAGGAATCCGACATACCTAAAACTTCATTCTCTACCCTGAACGGGAAATACGAGTTTATGCGCTTACCATTCGGGTTGAAGAATGCCCCGGCTGTTTTCCAAAGAATGATCGACGACGCATTATTGCTACGTATACATCGACGATATTATCGTCTTTAGTAAAGACTACGAGTCTCACTGGCGTAACCTTCGCGCCGTATTTACAAAATTGAGACATGCCAAGTTGCAAGTGAATTTGGGTTATGTGGTAACGGCGGATGGGATCCGCGCAGATGAAAAGAAGGTAAAAGCCATAAAAGAAATGCCTCCACCCACGAATTTGAAAGAACTTAAAAGTTTCCTAGGAATGACCTCTTATTATAGGAAATTTATCTGCGATTATGCTAAAATCGCTAAACCTCTACGAACCTCACGAGGGGGGAGCATGCTCAGGTCAAGGCATCTAAATCCAGGAATATCTCAATTTCGCTTGACGAAGAAGGAGAGAAAGCCTTCGACAACTTGAAAACCATCCTTGCCTCTTCAGAAGTTTTGGCATTCCCAGACTTTAATAAACATTTAACTACTGATGCCTCCAATTATGCAATAGGAGCCGTTCTTTCTCAAAGCGACGACGGGAAAGACCGCCCAATCGCCTATATTTCACGGACTCTGAATAAAACGGAGGAAAACTACGCAGTGAACGAGAAAGAAATGCTAGCGATAGTATGGGCCCTCGATAATTAACTGCAAGCTTATTTACAAGCCGGGCAAATCCAATGTGGTTGCTGATGCTCTTTCTCGCATCGTTTCGAATGTAAACTACCTCAATGCCGACACATACCGTTCACAGTGCCCTTCAAGACGCATCGGGTTTAATTCCTCACGTGCAAGCCCCTATTAACGTATTTAGGAATCAACTTGTGTTTGAGCAAGACAGGCTGGAATATTCTTGCGAAACACCACACACGGGCTACGTACGTCACCTAATTCCCATTGACTCCACAATAAATTTGCTACCCTGTTTGATGAAATACTTGAAGCCATTAATAATTAATGGGATAAAAATTCCTGACAGCCACTTACAGTCTCTGCAAGAGTGCTGTCGAGAGATCTTCCCAGGTTTCAAGCTTCACATTACGCAGAGGTTGGTAACTGATATAGCGGACGAAGTAGAGTCGAGTGGAAATCCAAAAGAGATGAAGTTACAGATCTTGGAAAAATTTTATTTCCCCAGAATGGCAAGCCGCATTAAGTCATTGGTGTCTTCTTGCCGGGTTTGTAAAATGTTTAAATATGATAGGCACCCGGCCAAGCCGGAGTTGCAACTAACCCCTATTCCTAACTACCCATGCGAAATCCTGCACATTGACCTTTTTACGATCGAGAAGCTTAAATTCCTGAGCTGCATCGATAAATTCTCAAAATTTGCGAAACTTTTCCCGATAGAATCAAAATCGGCAGTCCATCTCCGTGAGAGGCTAACCGAAGTTCTGCATTATTTCACAGCACCAGAAACCATAGTCTCAGATAATGAGAGGGGTCTACTCTGCCCCACAGTGCTTAACTATTTGTAATCTCTCGGAATAGCCATTTATTACACTCCCTCTCAAAAGAGTGAAGTAAACGGCCAGGTTGAAAGATTCCACTCAACCTTCCTTGAAATATATCGGTGTCTGAAAAACGACAACCGTAACCTGAAAGTAGCCGAGATGGTTCTCATTGCCGTAGACAGATATAACAACTCTGTCCATTCGGTGACAACCGTAAACCAGTCGACATCTTTCTCAACAGAGCTTCTAGAATAAATTATCAGGGTCTAACAAATTTCAAAGAACAGATGCAGGAAGACATAAGAGGGTTACTCCTGCATAAGCAGAAAATGTCAACTGATAGGCTTAATAGAAACAGAATTTAGCCGTTAAAATATAATCAGGGAGATACTGTCTATGTTTCTAACAAACAAATTAAGAGCAAAGACAAACATCGGTTCAAACCAGAGGAGATCGAAGATAATGGTAGAGTCACTGTCAAAACTAGATCCGGAAAAATCTTCCATAAGTCTCACATAAAAAGTTGAAGACTTACGCTGAAAACGTTTTACGAACTCTTTAAAATAACAAACAAGGGTATTAAATAAGAAAAACAATAAGTAAAAATTATTAACAAAACAAAAAAAACAACTATTTTTCCTATAAGAAAATATAAAAACAAAAAATTTTTTAAAAAATTAGATTACATACAAAGAGTATAAAGAAAGTAAAAAAAAAAAAATAATAAAAAAATAAATAAATAAATAAAAATAGTATAGTAATATAATTAATTAACAACAATTAACAGAAACACGAAACACTACACTAAGATTAAATATTAAATAAAAAATTGGGTAACGTCTCTCTCCCAAGTATGGCGATCATCCAAGTCGCAACTGCTCTTCACATCTTCAAATATGATACGCCGGTAGTCCCACTTCAGCAGGGTGTGGTATGGCGCGTTAATGGAGTATTCAAACTCGCCCACATTATTGAACAAAAACGGATACAAAATACAATTGACAAGACCATCGAAGAAACATCAGTGGACACCAGAGTTGCAACTGCAAACTGCTACCGATGGCATTACAAGAATGACGTCGGCACACCGCGCGCCTCGGTCCATAGACTGGCTGGGGTCAGCCTGGAAATGGGTTGCCGGATCACCCGACGCATCGGATTGGAATACCATCCTCCAGTCTCAGGTCAATATAATGCAAAATAGTAACCAGCAGATACAAATAAATACGAGGTTGTTTGACTCCACGCACGAATCACTGCAGAAGCTTGACGGTATGATGGCAAGAATGAACTCCATTGACGGAGAGGTCCATTCGGCCACAATTTAACGGAACCTGCCTATTATACGTGCTGGCACTACCCAAAGTCGTGGACACTAAATACAAGCTGATGCTTCTTTACCCCACGATTACGGAGGGCAAACAAGTGGCGCTGGAATACAACAAGCTGGCGATGGACCCCCAGGAAACCTACGCAGTATTGGGCAATTGTCTCTCCATCGGAAATATGACTGTATGCCAGGAAAAAAACTTAAGGAAACTGGACGAGGCCAGCTGTATTCCCAGGCTCCTAAAAGGAGGACACGCTCTCTGCGATCACCTGAGAAGCGATCAGGAGATTGTAGAGTTGGTCGACGACGGTACCTTGTTCCTGACCAACTTCAACGGAACGGTCGTAACGAACTCAGGGAAACGCCATCTGCTGGGATCGTTTATAGTCCAGTACGATAACGAGACCGTCCACATCGGGAACATGTCTTACAGCAGCTACTCGACAACGCATGTGATGGCCAGCCGGCCGTACTAAGCAAAGTAACCGCCACTGGATACCATCTTTCGCTAAAATATGTTCATGATTTTAGCCTGCAGAACTTAAGGAAGCTGTCAACAATATCTAACATTTTTCTATTCTCAATCCTAAGAGAAGCAGTGGTGATCCTCATACTGGCCTTGCTGCTATACGTCGTATGGAAAAAAATAACCTCCACCAAAGGCATCCCAACGCATCGAAGCATCGTCGAATTGGAGGCGCACGCCATCAGTGCGGCCCCCGCGAAGAGTTGCTGATCTGCGGGACGCAGATTTTCGAAGGGGGAAGAGTTAACAGTATAGGGCTAACCGCCCGACTCTACCGCCCCCCGCACCCCGTGCCACCTCAGCATTGCGACATACGCCGGCCAGGCACCGACACACCGCTCCCCCCGCACCCCGTGCCAACTCAGCACAGCAACATCCGCCGACCGGGCACCGACCTTCCGCCCCCCTCCCTGCACCCCGTGCAAACTCAGGACGGCGACATCCGCCGGCCACGGGAACGCTGACCGCTCACGGTGCAATTGGAGCACGGTGAGAACTGCAAGGTCTGCAATACTTCGGCCGGCCACTGACGCTTACTCCAGCCGGCCGCTGACGCCGAAGTCGACGGTGGGACGGGCACTTACCGAGGCTTGGCGGTAATGGAGCAGCGTTTTGGAAGGGCAGAACAAATTGGACCGGCTAACTGGCACATTGAGATATTGTATACACAAAATAAATTTTATAACGTAATATAAAGACACTCTGGACTTCTCACTCATCTGGAAGGGAATTGGCCACATACTTGGAAGGGACTGACAATTGAGGAACCTTATTCTAATGACTAGGTAAAAGTCAGTCCTCACAAGGACAGGAGTCCTTGGGAAGGACTTAACTTGTATATGCTTACATACATACACACATACGCCATTGGACTCAGACCTCCAATTTGGCTAACTTGATTTGATTTTCATAGTTCTTGGGATATAGTTCGGTATTGACAAATGAAAACCATCGCAATTTCCTTTAATAGAAATCCTTATCGAGAATTAACGTTGACTTTGTTGAGCACCTTGGCCAGCTGTTCCAAAACTATCCGTTAGAAGGCGCTATTGTGCCATGAAAGGCGGAAATGTATGCGCTAGCCAGGCTTAAGCGTTTAATGGGTTTTTGGGCGTTAGAGTGGGCGTGGCAAACTTTTATTAGGCCAATCGATAGGTATTGACGAAACAAATACATATCAATTAAAATGTTCATAATACCATCAAAACTGTGTCCACAGCTTGTGGCTTGTGGGCGTCAGAGGCGGCGTGGCACCATTTTGAAACAAACTTGCGCTGCGAAGGAACTCCTAAAATCTACATGCAAAATGCCAATCTTCTAGCTTTTATAGTTTCCGAGATCTCGGCGTTCATACGGAAAGACAGACAGACGGACAGATGAAGAGACGGAGAGACGGACATGGCTAGATCGACTCGGCTAGTGATCCTGAACAAGAATATATATACTTTATAGGGTCGGAAACGCTTCCTTCTACCTGTTACATACTTTTGCACGAATACAATATACCCTTTTACTCTACGAGTAACGGGTATAATTATCTCTATCCTTTATTTTATTCATTTTGTTGTGGGGTCCAGCTTTCAGATTGAGGACCGGTGCACTTATATTTCTTATAAACTAAGCTTTTCAATAATATAATTAATTTTAGACTCTGATTCAACCAATAGCTCGGACGAGCAGGTTGATACATTTTAAATTTATCTTAAACGAAAATAATTGTTAACGGAGTTTCTAAAAAACAATGAAAATGCAGTTATAGGATTAATATCTTACTGATCACCTCAATAAACGTGGTTCTGGTCTTCTTGCTGTGGTCTCTACTACTGATGAACTTACGCTGGAGAGGGTCTGCAATGAAAGGTTGTATGGCGCAGACCTTGACAAATGCGCCATCGTGAATTGATAGACTTTTCCCAACCATATCACCTTTGCGAAAACAATTCAAGCATATTCAATTTTTTTTTACAAACGTCTACCTTGTGCTGATCAAGGTATTAAAATTTCATTCATATTATCAGACTCCGATCCAAATTATAATCACAAACTACGAATGGCAGCTTTTCTGTACAAATTAAAGATAAGTAATGATGGGGCCGAGCGTGCCATAGCTGGAATGTGAAAGAGCCTCGCTACTTTAAAGTAACTTTTTTAGTAACTTTAAAGATCTGCGCCTTTACTTTATAATATTAAATAAGTGTAGCTAATTAATATCAATCTTAAAATCACAAATTTAAAAATAAAACATAAAAAATAAACAAAATCACAGGTTTTTTACCTTGTCTACAAACTTTATAAAATTGGATTAATCTTAATCGTCTCTAGACGAACGATAATTGTATATAAATAATGCCATAAATCAGTTTATATTTATTTAAAATACGTTAAGTGGTTTCTATGTACAATGTTTTTTTTGTGTTCTAAAGCTATCACAGTCTTAAAATAAAACAAGAGAGAACGCTATAGTCGGGTGCCCCGACTATCAGATACCCGTTACTCAGGTAAAAGGAGTGCGAGGGAGATGGAGATAGAAACTTTGATCACACATAACTTTTTAACGATTTGAAAAGGTATTGATAAAAACAATAAAACTGCATTTTTACTTTTCCGAAATATTTAAATTTTTAAAATCGTATATAAGCGATTGTGGGCGTTAAAGGGGGCGTGGCACCTTTTTGAAACAAACTTGCGCTGTGTAGGAACTCCTAGAATATGCATGCAAAATGCCAATCTTCTAGCTTTTATAGTTTCCGAGATCTCAGCGTTCATACGGACGGACAGACGGACAGACGGACATGGCTAGTGATCCTGAACAAGAATATATATACTTTATAGGGTCGGAAACGCTTCCTTCTACCTGTTACATACTTTTGCACGAATATAATATACCCTTTTACTCTACGAGTAACGGGTATAAATACGTAAAATAATATTTAATGCCAATTACGCGCGAACTATGATGCTTAGCGGTAACCTAAAATACCCAAAACCATATCTAAGAGCTTCCTTTCTTGTCCTCTTTTGTTTTCTCATTAGATCGATCAGAATCAGTATAGGGTATCCATCCGCTTGAGTTTTCGTTTTTCTGGATCTCATCTTTCACGCGGGACCTCTGTACCGCCAAAAATGAGTTCAAAAACTGCCTCTCTTTCAAGCTAAAAATCAGCTAAAAAATAATAAAATAATTTATAGTTAATTAACTTTAAATGGCTTTAAATCCATACAGTATAACAGTATAATTCTTTAAAAGTTTTATCCATATTTTATAGTATATTATAGTCAGTATACAATACTTTAAAAAGGTTTTTGCATATCATATTTAGAGCTACAAAGACTTAAGAGGAATATAGTTTCTGGTAATTCCATTAGGCACAGATAAATTAAGGCGACCTAGTACGTCGGCACTCTACATCCCCAAGAATTAGATTAAGAATAAAAGAGGTGTCAAGCATCATTATACGGTTGTACAAAGATGGTAAATTAATTAAAAGGTAGCAAAGCAAATTGTAAAAGGCTTTTGGGCCAGACTCTATAGGGTCAATCGGGGTCCCACGGCATACTTACCCGCCCAACCGACCGAGGGGCGCAGCCGTGTATCGTGCGGCACGATTCGCGAGAAGATAGACGCGAGATAAGAAAATATAGGTAAAATTCCGGATCAACTTTGTACCAATGAAGATAGTATAGTTAGATCTACAATGATTTAAAATTAGGGGAATATAATTTCTAGATAATCTTCTTAAGCCAACGTACCAAGTCGGGGCAGTCAATATCATCATGTATAAGGTTATAAATGAAGACTTTACCAGGCATCGTTCTAAGGTTGGCTAGGGGTAAATTAATCATCATAAGTCTACTAGAATAAGAAGGTAAGTTAAGATTTGCATCCCAGTTTTGGCGCCGTAAAGCAAAAAGAAGAAAGTTTTTTGTACTGATTCAGTACGACCAATATGTATTCCGTATTGTAATGTATTTGTATTGTGAGAATGCCAAGATCGTTTACAAGAGCTATTCTATCCAAAGAGCTGCCACTTAACGTGTAAGTCGCGTATATCGGATTGGCCCGATAAAAAGTCATCAGCTTGCACTTCGAACCGTTTTAATTTAGTAAATTATCTTCGGCACCAGATTTGAAAATAATCTAGATGGGATTGTAAGTTTAAATGGCAGGAAATACACTTATACTGACTTATAATTGCTGGAAGATCGTTAATAAATGTTGTAAAGAGTAACGGACCCAGATGGCTCCCTTGTGGGACACCGGAGGTAACACGGAGAATTTTAGAAATTGAATTTTAAAAAAGAACTCTTTGTGACCTGCCATTCAGATAACTTGAAATCCATCTAAGAAGATCAACTGAAAAACATAACAGGTCAAGTTTTTGAACAAGAAGAAAGTGATTAACAGAGTCAAATGCTTTACTAAGGTCAGTGTAAATGACGTCTGTTTGAAAACCACTATTGAAGCCCTTTATAACAAATTTAGTAAGCTCTAGAAGGTTTGTGATTGTGGATCTACATGTAATAAATCCGTGTTGACACGGAGAAATGATTGATCTGCAAAGGTGCTGCAAATGAGGAATAATGCATTTTTCAAAAAGGTTAGGAATAGCTGACAACTCAGAAATACCTCTGTAGTTACTGGCTTCTAACTTGTTACCTTTTTTGAAAAGAGAAATAACAAAAGATTCCTTCCAAATATTTGGGAATTGGAAAGTTTCTAGAGATAAGGTAAACAACTTTTGAAGAGGTTTGCACAGGGCCTTAGCGCAATACCTAAGCATGCAGAAGATTTAAAAGAAGGGAGCTTTCTGTTAAAATGTGAAAGAATAAAGCTGTGATGAATAGTCTAAAGTAGAGTAAGTCGTTTGAAAAAATTGGGCAAATAAATAGGCTAATGCCTGATCTGTGGTTGATTAGATTTACGTTTTCAAACATGGTTTACTTGAGATAAGGATATGTCAAGTAGGTCTCAATGGACCAGGTAACTCCAGGTATATTAAAATCACCTAGAACTACCAACTAATCTCTATCGGAAAGCTTCTTTGCAACTGTCTTAATAACGGAAAGGTGATTTAAATAATCAGGAAGTTCAGACAACGGCGGAATATATGAGCAAGTTTTGTTTTTAGAGCGACCAGGAAGCTATACTGTACACAAATAAATTCAATGGTATTGAATTCCTCAAAAAATAACTCCTCTGAAGGGAGGTTTAAATAAACTCCAATTAAGACTTCACCTCCCCGTCTAGAGGGACGGTCATACCTATATATTGTGTACTTACCTGGAAAAACTTCGGAGCTAAAGATCTCCGGCTTCAACCAGGTTTCTGTAAACACAATAATATGAGATGCAAAGGAAAGGCTATCAGAATAAAATTTAGTGAGCTTGCTACGCAAGCCTCTTGCATTCTGATAGGGAAGAAGGAGATTAGAAGTTAGTTTTTTGAAATTGGTACATTGGTTTGGCCTCGACTAGGATGTTTGACACGAGCCCCATCTTCTTTATCTTAGCCTCGAACTCTTTTACAACCATATTATCCGGCCAAAAGTCGCCCGAGCATATGGCTTCAAAAAGCTCGTTAGGGAGAGTTATCTTGAAAGATGAAATGTCTCTAGCATAAGAAAACTTAAGCTTTTCCACCTTTACACTATTACAATCGTCTTGTATACAAGAAAATACATCAGAAGATGTTTGATCAGGGGAAAGCCGAGAAACGAATATTTGTTTAGAAATTTGATTTATTTCTCTTTTTAGATAAATGTGTAGAGTTCTACACAGCCTGGAAAGCCATAGGGTCCCGGTGAATAGCCTGGTTTAACACAAATTAAGTTTAACTTGAAAATGAGAAATCGTGTCTGGAAATATTGACGATTTTCAATGGGCTGGTAAATGTTCCTATATTATTTTGTAGGCTTGTAACTTTGCATCCATTTAGTTGAAGTCTTAAAAAAAATTTAACGTCATTTTTTTTTATTTTTTTTTGTTATTGTTTTTTGTGCACCAGCAGCTGTATTTATGTTAATGTTTTTGAATGCAATAAATTGACCAGAAATATTAAACATACATACTTATATTGGCTAAACACATACATTCTTAAATAGTATTATGTATATTAAAGTCTAAATGTTTGCACAACACGAGTAACGGGTATAGCGAATAGCTTTCTTTGAAAGGAGTTATCTTTGCCGGGCAATTGCAACTGTGTATAATGTAAATACATACATATGTAGGCGCTAGCCAGGCTTAAGCGTTTAATGGGTTTTTGGGCGTTTGTGTGGGCGTGGCAAACTTTTATTAGGCCAATCGATAGGTATTGACGCAACAAATTCATATCAATTAAAATGTTCATAATACCATCAAAACTGTGTCCACAGCTTGCGGCTTGTGGGAATCAGAGGCGGCGTGGCACCATTTTGAAACAAACTTGCGCTGCGAAGGAACTCCTAAAATCTACATGCAAAATGCCAATCTTCTAGCTTTTATAGTTTCCGAGATCTCGGCGTTCATACGGACAGACAGACAGACGGACAGATGAAGAGACGGAGAGACGGACATGGCCAGATCGACTCGGCTAGTTATCCTGAACAAGAATATATATACTTTATAGGGTCGGAAACGCTTCCTTCTACTTGTTACATACTTTTGCACGAATACAATATACCCTTTTACTCTACGAGTAACGGGTATAATTATCTCTATCCCTTATTTTATTAATTTTGTTGTGGGGTCCAGCTTTCAGATTGAGGACCGGTGCACTTATATTTCTTATAAACTAAGCTTTTCAATAATATAATTAATTTTAGACTCTGATTCAACCAATAGCTCGGACGAGCAGGTTGATACATTTTAAATTTATCTTGAACGAAAATAATTGTTAACGGAGTTTCTAAAAAGCAATGAAAATGCAGTTATAGGATTTATATCTTACTGATCACCTCAATAAACATGGTTCTGGTCTTCTTGCTGTGGTCTCTACTACTGATGAACTTACGCTGGAGAGAGTCTGCAATGAAAGGTTGTATGGCGCAGACCTTGATAAATGCGGCATCGTGAATTGATAGACTTTTCCCAATCATATCACCTTTGCGCAAACAATTCAAGCATATTCAATTTTTTTTTTACAAACGTCTACCTTGTGCTGATCAAGGTATTAAAATTTCATTCATATTATCAGACTCCGACCCAAATTATAATCACAAACTACGAATGGCAGCTTTTCTGTACAAATTAAAGATAAGTAATGATGGGGCCGAGCGTGCCATAGCTGGAATGTGAAAGAGCCTCGCTACTTTAAAGTAACTTTTTAGTAACTTTAAAGATCTGCGCCTTTACTTCATAATATTAAATAAGTGTAGCTAATTAATATCAATCTTAAAATCACAAATTTAAAAATAAAACATAAACATAAACAAAATCACAGGTTTTTTACCTTGTCTACAAACTTTATAAAATTGGATTAATCTTAATCGTCTCTAGACGAACGACAATTGTATATAAATAATGCCATAAATCAGTTTATATTTATTTAAAATACGTTAAGTGGTTTCTATGTACAATGTTTTTTTGTGTTCTAAAGCTATCACAGTTTTAAAATAAAAATACGTAAAATAATATTTAATGCCAATTACGCGCGAACTATGATGCTTAGCGGTAACCTAAAATACCCAAAACCATATCTAAGAGCTTCCTTTCTTGTCCTCTTTTGTTTTCTCATTAGATCGATCAGAATCAGTATAGGGAATCCATCCGCTTGAGTTTTCGTTTTTCTGGATCTCATCTTTCACGCGGGACCTCTGTACCGCCAAAAATGAGTTCAAAAACTGCCTCTCTTTCAAGCTAAAAATCAGCTAAAAAATAATAAAATAATTTATAGTTAATTAACTTTAAATGGCTTTAAATCCATACAGTATAACAGTATAATTCTTTAAAAGTTTTATCCATATTTTATAGTATATTATAGTCAGTATACAATACTTTAAAAAGGTTTTTGCATATCATATTTAGAGCTACAAAGACTTAAGAGGAATATAGTTTCTGGTAATTCCATTAGGCACAGATAAATTAAGGCGACCTAGTACGTAGGCACTCTACATCCCCATGAATTAGATTAAGAATAAAAGAGGTGTCAAGCATCATTATACGGTTGTACAAAGATGGTAAATTAATTAAAAGGTGGCAAAGCAAATTGTAAAAGGCTTTTGGGCCAGACTCTTTACGGTCAATTTTTTTTTTTCGCGCGGTGTCCCACGGCCCACTTACCCGCCCAACCGACCGAGGGGCGCAGCCGTGTATCGTGCGGCACGATTCGCGAGAAGATAGACGCGAGATAAGAAAATATAGGTAAAATTCCGGATCAACTTTGTACCAATGAAGATAGTATAGTTAGATCTACAATGATTTAAAATTAGGGGAATATAATTTCTAGATAATCTTCTTGGCACAGAAAAGTTAAGCCAACGTACCAAGTCGGGGCAGTCAATATCATCATGTATAAGGTTATAAATGAAGACTGTACCAAGCATCGTTCTAAGGTTGGCTAGGGGTAAATTAATCAACATAAGTCTACTAGAATAAGAAGGTAAGTTAAGATTTGCATCCCAGTTTTGGCGCCGTAAAGCAAAAAGAAGAAAGTTTTTTGTACTGATTCAGTACGACCAATATGTATTCCGTATTGTAATGTATTTGTATTGTGAGAATGCCAAGATCGTTTACAAGAGCTATTCTATCCAAAGAGCTGCCACTTAACGTGTAAGTCGCGTATATCGGATTGGCCCGATAAAAAGTCATCAGATTGCACTTCGAACCGTTTTAATTTAGTAAATTATCTTCGGCACCAGATTTGAAAATAATCTAGATGGGATTGTAAGTTTAAATGGCAGGAAATACCCTTATACTGACTTATAATTGCTGGAAGATCGTTAATAAATATTGTAAAGAGTAACGGACCCAGATGGCTCCCTTCTGGGACACCGGAGGTAACACGGAGAATTTTAGAAATTGAATTTAAAAAAAGGACTCTTTGTGACCTGCCATTCAGATAACTTGAAATCCATCTAAGAAGATCAACTGAAAAACATAACAGGTCAAGTTTTTGAACAAGAAGAAAGTGATTAACAGAGTCAAATGCTTTACTAAGGTCAGTGTAAATGACGTCTGTTTGAAAACTACTATTGAAGCCCTTTATAACAAATTTAGTAAGCTCTAGAAGGTTTGTGATTGTGGATCTACATGTAATAAATCCGTGTCGACACGGAGAAATGATTGATCTGCAAAGGTGCTGCAAATGAGGAATAATGCATTTTTCAAAAAGGTTAGGAATAGCTGACAACTCAGAAATACCTCTGTAGTTACTGGCTTCTAACTTGTTACCTTTTTTGAAAAGAGAAATAACAAAAGATTCCTTCCAAATATTTGGGAATTGGAAAGTTTCTAGAGATAAGGTAAACAACTTTTGAAGAGGTTTGCACAGGGCCTTAGCGCAATACCTAAGCATGCAGAAGATTTAAAAGAAGGGAGCTTTCTGTTAAAATGTGAAAGAATAAAGCTGTGATGAATAGTCTAAAGTAGAGTAAGTCGTTTGAAAAAATTGGGCAAATAAATAGGCTAATGCCTGATCTGTGGTTGATTAGATTTACGTTTTCAAACATGGTTTACTTGAGATAAGGATATGTCAAGTAGGTCTCAATGGACCAGGTAACTCCAGGTATATTAAAATCACCTAGAACTACCAACTAATCTCTATCGGAAAGCTTCTTTGCAACTGTCTTAATAACGGAAAGGTGATTTAAATAATCAGGAAGTTCAGACAACGGCGGAATATATGAGCAAGTTTTGTTTTTAGAGCGACCAGGAAGCTATACTGTACACAAATAAATTCAATGGTATTGAATTCCTCAAAAAATAACTCCTCTGAAGGGAGGTTTAAATAAACTCCAATTAAGACTTCACCTCCCCGTCTAGAGGGACGCTCATACCTATATATTGTGTACTTACCTGGAAAAACTTCGGAGCTAAAGATCTCCGGCTTCAACCAGGTTTCTGTAAACACAATAATATGAGATGCAAAGGAAAGGCTATCAGAATAAAATTTAGTGAGCTTGCTACGCAAGCCTCTTGCATTCTGATAGGGGAGAAGGAGATTAGAAGTTAGTTTTTTGAAATTGGTACATTGGTTTGGCCTCGACTAGGATGTTTGACACGAGCCCCATCTTCTTTATCTTAGCCTCGAACTCTTTTACAACCATATTATCCGGCCAAAAGTCGCCCGAGCATATGGCTTCAAAAAGCTCGTTAGGGAGAGTTATCTTGAAAGATGAAATGTCTCTAGCATAAGAAAACTTAAGCTTTTCCACCTTTACACTATTACAATCGTCTTGTATACAAGAAAAGACATCAGAAGATGTTTGATCAGGGGAAAGCCGAGAAACGAATATTTGTTTAGAAATTTGATTTATTTCTCTTTTTAGATAAATGTGTAGAGTTCTACACAGCCTGGAAAGCCATAGGGTCCCGGTGAATAGCCTGGTTTAACACAAATTAAGTTTAACTTGAAAATGACAAATGGTGTCTGGAAATATTGACGATTTTCAATGGGCTGGTAAATGTTCCTATATTATTTTGTAGGCTTGTAACTTTGCATCCATTTAGTTGAAGTCTTAAAAAAAATTTAACGTCATTTTTTTTTTATTTTTTTTTTGTTATTGTTTTTTGTGCACCAGCAGCTGTATTTATGTTAATGTTTTTGAATGCAATAAATTGACCAGAAATATTAAACATACATACTTATATTGGCTAAACACATACATTCTTAAATAGTATTATGTATATTAAAGTCTAAATGTTTGCACAACACGAGTAACGGGTATAGCGAATAGCTTTCTTTGAAAGGAGTTATCTTTGCCGGGCAATTGCAACTGTGTATAATGTAAATACATACATATGTAGGCGCTAGCCAGGCTTAAGCGTTCAATGGGTTTTTGGGCGTTTGTGTGGGCGTGGCAAACTTTTATTAGGCCAATCGATAGGTATTGACGCAACAAATTCATATCAATTAAAATGTTCATAATACCATCAAAACTGTGTCCACAGCTTGCG
The DNA here is from genome assembly GCA_018153365.1 of Drosophila fuyamai. Lineage (NCBI taxonomy): Eukaryota > Metazoa > Arthropoda > Insecta > Diptera > Drosophilidae > Drosophila > Drosophila fuyamai. The sequence continues at coordinate 198,482 of JAECXW010000355.1, read as the reverse complement.
GCTTGTGGGAATCAGAGGCGGCGTGGCACCATTTTGAAACAAAATTGCGCTGCGAAGGAACTCCTAAAATCTACATGCAAAATGCCAATCTTCTAGCTTTTATAGTTTCCGAGATCTCGGCGTTCATACGGACAGACAGACAGACGGACAGATGAAGAGACGGAGAGACGGACATGGCCAGATCGACTCGGCTAGTTATCCTGAACAAGAATATATATACTTTATAGGGTCGGAAACGCTTCCTTCTACTTGTTACATACTTTTGCACGAATACAATATACCCTTTTACTCTACGAGTAACGGGTATAATTATCTCTATCCCTTATTTTATTAATTTTGTTGTGGGGTCCAGCTTTCAGATTGAGGACCGGTGCACTTATATTTCTTATAAACTAAGCTTTTCAATAATATAATTAATTTTAGACTCTGATTCAACCAATAGCTCGGACGAGCAGGTTGATACATTTTAAATTTATCTTGAACGAAAATAATTGTTAACGGAGTTTCTAAAAAGCAATGAAAATGCAGTTATAGGATTTATATCTTACTGATCACCTCAATAAACATGGTTCTGGTCTTCTTGCTGTGGTCTCTACTACTGATGAACTTACGCTGGAGAGAGTCTGCAATGAAAGGTTGTATGGCGCAGACCTTGATAAATGCGGCATCGTGAATTGATAGACTTTTCCCAATCATATCACCTTTGCGCAAACAATTCAAGCATATTCAATTTTTTTTTACAAACGTCTACCTTGTGCTGATCAAGGTATTAAAATTTCATTCATATTATCAGACTCCGACCCAAATTATAATCACAAACTACGAATGGCAGCTTTTCTGTACAAATTAAAGATAAGTAATGATGGGGCCGAGCGTGCCATAGCTGGAATGTGAAAGAGCCTCGCTACTTTAAAGTAACTTTTTTAGTAACTTTAAAGATCTGCGCCTTTACTTCATAATATTAAATAAGTGTAGCTAATTAATATCAATCTTAAAATCACAAATTTAAAAATAAAACATAAACATAAACAAAATCACAGGTTTTTTACCTTGTCTACAAACTTTATAAAATTGGATTAATCTTAATCGTCTCTAGACGAACGACAATTGTATATAAATAATGCCATAAATCAGTTTATATTTATTTAAAATACGTTAAGTGGTTTCTATGTACAATGTTTTTTTTGTGTTCTAAAGCTATCACAGTTTTAAAATAAAAATACGTAAAATAATATTTAATGCCAATTACGCGCGAACTATGATGCTTAGCGGTAACCTAAAATACCCAAAACCATATCTAAGAGCTTCCTTTCTTGTCCTCTTTTGTTTTCTCATTAGATCGATCAGAATCAGTATAGGGTATCCATCCGCTTGAGTTTTCGTTTTTCTGGATCTCATCTTTCACGCGGGACCTCTGTACCGCCAAAAATGAGTTCAAAAACTGCCTCTCTTCCAAGCTAAAAATCAGCTAAAAAATAGTAAAATAATTTATAGTTAATTAACTTTAAATGGCTTTAAATCCATACAGTCATTACATAATTCTTTAAAAGGTTTATCCATATTTTATAGTATATTATAGTCAGTATACAATAATTTAAAAAGGTTTTTGCATATCATATTTAGAGCTACAAAGACTTAAGAGGAATATAGTTTCTGGTAATTCCATTAGGCACAGATAAATTAAGGCGACCTAGTACGTCGGCACTCTACATCCCCAAGAATTAGATTAAGAATAAAAGAGGTGTCAAACATCATTATACGGTTGTACAAAGATGGTAAATTAATTAAAAGGTGGCAAAGCAAATTGTAAAAGGCTTTTGGGCCAGACGCTATACGGTCATTTTTTTTTTTTCGCGCGGTGTCCCACGGCCCACTTACCCGTCCAACTGACCGAGGGGCGCAGCCGTGTATCGTGCGGCACGATTCGCGAGAAGATAGACGCGAGATAAGAAAATATAGGTAAAATTCCGGATCAACTTTGTACCAATGAAGATAGTATAGTTAGATCTACAATGATTTAAAATTAGGGGAATATAATTTCTAGATAATCTTCTTGGCACAGAAAAGTTAAGCCAACGTACCAAGTCGGGGCAGTCAATATCATCATGTATAAGGTTATAAATGAAGACTGTACCAAGCATCGTTCTAAGGTTGGCTAGGGGTAAATTAATCAACATAAGTCTACTAGAATAAGAAGGTAAGTTAAGATTTGCATCCCAGTTTTGGCGCCGTAAAGCAAAAAAAAGAAAGTTTTTTGTACTGATTCAGTACGACCAATATGTATTCCGTATTGTAATGTATTTGTATTGTGAGAACGCCAAGATCGTTTAAAGAGCTATTCTATCCAAAGAGCTGCCACTTAACGTGTAAGTCGCGTATATCGGATTGGCCCGATAAAAAGTCATCAGCTTGCACTTCGAACCGTTTTAATTTAGTAAATTATCTTCGGCACCAGTTTGAAAATAATCTAGATGGGATTGTAAGTTTAAATGGCAGGAAATTTCCTTATACTGACTTATAATTGATGGAAGGTCGTTAATAAATATTGTAAAGAGTAACGGACCCAGATGGCTCCCTTGTGGGACACCGGAGGTAACACGGAGAATTTTAGAAATTGAATTTTAAAAAAGGACTCTTTGTGACCTGCCATTCAGATAACTTGAAATCCATCTAAGAAGATCAACTGAAAAACATAACAGGTCAAGTTTTTGAACAAGAAGAAAGGTATTAACAGAGTCAAATGCTTTACTAAGGTCAGTGTAAATGACGTCTGTTTGAAAACCACTATTGAAGCCCTTTATAACAAATTTAGTAAGCTCTAGAAGGTTTGTGATTGTGGATCTACATGTAATAAATCCGTGTTGACACGGAGAAATGATTGATCTGCAAAGGTGCTGCAAATGAGGAATAATGCATTTTTCAAAAAGCTTAAGAATATATGACAAATTAGAAATACCTCTGTAGTTACTGGCTTCTAACCTGTTACCTTTTTTGAAATGAGAAATAACAAAAGATTCCTTCCAAATATTTGGGAATTGGGAAGTTTCTATAGATAAGGTAAACAACTTTTGAAGAGGTTTGCACAGGGCCTTAGCGCAATACCTAAGCATGCAGAAGATCTGTTGAAGTGTGAAAGAATAAAGCTGTGATGAATAGTCTAAAGTAGAGTAAGTCGTTTGAAAAAATTGGGCAAATAAATAGGCTAATGCCTGATCTGTGGTTGATTAGATTTACGTTTTCAAACATGGTTTACTTGAGATAAGGATATGTCAAGTAGGTCTCAATGGACCAGGTAACTCCAGGTATATTAAAATCACCTAGAACTACCAACTAATCTCTATCGGAAAGCTTCTTTGCAACAGTCTTAATAACGGAAAGGTGATTTAAATAATCAGGAAGTTCAGACAACGGCGGAATATATGAGCAAGTTTTGTTTTTAGAGCGACCAGGAAGCAATACTGTACACAAATAAATTCAATGGTATTGAATTCTTCAAAAAATAACTCCTCTGAAGGGAGGTTTGAATCAACTCCAATTAAGACTTCACCTCCCCGTCTAGAGGGACGGTCATACCTACATATATATTGTGTACTTACCTGGAAAAACTTCGGAGCTAAAGATCTCCGGCTTCAACCAGGTTTCTGTAAACACAATAATATGAGATGCAAAGGAAAGGCTATCAGAATAAAATTTAGTGAGCTTGCTATGCAAGCCTCTTGCATTCTGATAGGGGAGAAGGAGATTAGAAGTTAGTTTTTTGAAATTGGTACATTAGTTTGGCCTCGACTAGGATGTTTGACACGGGCCCCATCTTCTTTATCTTAGCCTCGAACTCTTTTACAACCATATTATCCGGCCAAAAGTCGCCCGAGCATATGGCTTCAAAAAGCTCGTTAGGGAGAGTTATCTTGAAAGATGAAATGTCTCTAGCATAAGAAAACTTAAGCTTTTCCACCTTTACACTATTACAATCGTCTTGTATACAAGAAAATACATCAGAAGATGTTTGATCAGGGGAAAGCCGAGAAACGAATATTTGTTTAGAAATTTGATTTATTTCTCTTTTAAGATAAATGTGTAGAGTTCTACACAGCCTGGAAAGCCATAGGGTCCCGGTGAATAGCCTGGTTTAACACAAATTAAGTTTAACTTGGAAATGACAAATGGTGTCTGGAAATATTGACGATTTTCAATGGGCTGGTAAATGTTCCTATATTATTTTGTAGGCTTGTAACTTTGCATCCATTTAGTTGAAGTCTTAAAAAAAATTTAACGTCATTTTTTTTATTTTTTTTTGTTGTTGTTTTTTGTCATTGAACAAAAGCCCTTCTTTTCGGCGGCGCATGGGATTTAATCTCACTGGAAAATATGAAACCAAAAATTCAAACTAAGATTTTTAAATTCGCACAAATATTTAAACATTTTTTTGAAAATCGCCTTCTTTTCAGCCGCAAATCAAGTTGAAAAGTAAAGAAGATCTTCAACGATTTGTTTTATCGTAGTTCATGCAATAGCTACATATATAGCTATATATATATAGAACAACGTATTAAAATTTGGAACCCATTTAGATTAACAGTTATTGAGTAACCTCAGCGCCAGTCGTAAAAATACTGTTTTGAGAAACACGCGTCGTCGCCGTCGCCTGACGCTTCTACAATAAATCGCCTATATCTTCAAAAGTTTTTGAAATTTACACTTGAAATTTTAAAGCAACATTCTGGAATAGTTATAGGTTATAAAAAAAAAACGATTTTTTGAAACCGAGAATGGGTCCCCTTAATAGAACAGAGTTCTGATCGTAGATTACTTGCCATAGCGCAATGTCAAGAAAGCCGTCAGATACTGGTGTAGCACAGATATGCAAAATGCGCAAATCTTCAAATCATCAACTTAGACTTTGTTACGGGTGTAGGCCGTAATATCCAGAGATGAAAGCTGAACAGCCCGAACACAATAAATAGTTTTTGATACCAAACGTGTGACTGAATGGTACAAAAAAATACAATATGGTGGAAAAGTCTGTACCATGTAAAAGAAAGTGTTTTTGACCCTATAAGGTATATATTTTCTTTATCAGAATCCATAGCCGAGTCTAGGATATCGATTGTGGAGATCTTCAGATTCTACTTCTCTCTAAAACATAGTAGATGCCAGTTATTGGTATATAACAATATATTTCCACACACAAAATCTTTTTAAATTGAAATACTATTTTAGAAGCTATTAAGAAGTTTCAAGCTAGTTATGCGTCACTTGTGTTCCTTGCTGTAATTATCTTGTCAACATGGTTTTGTTAGGATAATGCCTACCACCCACCACTCACCAGTTGACATCTATTGTAGTTGAAGAATTTAATAGAGTATTCTGGTTTAAAGGCATGCATTTTGAAATAACGTAAAAAGGCAATCAACTAAAATAGTTTTAATTTTTTATCAGTTTTTATTAACATTACAAAGTTATACTTTGTAATTGCATGCCGAAGCGGAGGGCGGTGAATCAAGTAACTGATGGGGCAGAGTCGCCGCGTCCAAAAACCACCACAGAAATAAAAATGAAAATTAATAAATAGGTCACTGCTTTTAATATTTTTCTTATTGTTTCTGAAAAATTTTAATTTGTGATTTTCGAATGCCAGTTATATATAAACATTTATGAATCATCTTTCAAAGCGCAGGATATTATATATATTCGTGCATTATAAAATGATTACCAAGGAAACAATACATACGAGCCATACTAATGTAGATAAGAAATGCAAACTTATTTTTTTCTGAAAGATTATTTTGTTATCTTAAGCTTAGAAAAAAGTTTTGATGTACCTTAACAGCCACAATAATAACAAACATATTTCTGATCTTTGCACAACTGATAAGAAAAATATTGTCACTAATAAATCGCACGGTGCGCTAGCTTAGCATTGAATTTAAAGAAGATCAAAACAAAAGGAACAAGTGTAACATAATCATTATCTAGTCATAATCTGGAAGCAATCATACAATGCAGAATGTAACAAATATGTAATTGCGCCAAGTAGCGTTCATCGGTTGAAGAGTTGGGGCGTCGGGGGTGTTCGTCGTTTGGAGGCAGCTTCGTCGGACGTTGCGGCACGTAGCCGGGCAAGCTGTGGAATAGAAGGTGAAAAAAAACACTCGACGATCGCGGTGCGCAAGAAAAAGAACAAATGAAACTCGCGAGATTTTTCCTGGTATAGCGCGGACTGGCCGGGCGATGTATTTCACTAATGAGACAATGAAAGACTAACTTAAGCCTAATTGAGCGCTGCGTTTCAAAGCGCAGTGGAGAGATTCCGGGAGCGGGAAGGCGGGAGAGCTTGGAATCGCAAGCGTCCAGTGCGGGAGAGCGGGAAAGCCTGGAGTCGCGAGTAGGCATTCGCTACGAGGGAAGCGCGGGCAGTTTAAAAGAGGGGAGAGCGGCGTAAACAACAGTTATATCTCCAGATTCCGCAACTTACAAACTGAGAAAAAATATACCTAAACAAGAAAGGAAAGCTAACTTCGGACGGAGCAGAAATCCCAACTTCCTAACTTTACAAAGCCCAAAATTATGGCATTTCCGATCAATCAGTTATATGGCGGCTATTGGATATAGTCTGCCGATCCGGCTCGTTCCGACTTATATTCTACTTGCAATAGAAAGACAACTTTTGGGAAAGTTTCAAGCAGATAGCTTTAAAACTGGGCGACTAGTTTGCGTAGAAACGGACAGACGGACGGACAGACGGACATGGCCAGATCGACTCTCCTGGTGATGCTGATCAAGAATACATATACTTTATAGGGTCGGAAATGTCTCCTTCACTGCGTTGCAAACTTTTGACTGAAATTATAATACCCACTGCAAGGGTATAAAAAGGCTAATGGGCAGCACAGAAGAAAGAACACTAGCAATTTTTAAAAAGGAATGACCGGTTGTTCAAAGAAAAACGCATGTGGATCTGACATGAAAAAAAATCGAGGAATAGTCGGACAACTATAACGACACAGATATGAACGTCGACCTTGGCACGGATACGCGGCTACTAGGGCAGCTCGTACGTCACTTTCCTGCCAAAAACGCACAACTCCTTTGTGGACTTCTTTCGATATGTCTGGAAGTTCTTTCCTCTTTCCACTATACGTATTTCTTAATTTTTATCGAAAAGTCTGCCGGCGAACAAAAGGGCCAGCCGGCCAGTAAGTAATTTTATTAAGGTGCGGAGATTTTACAGTCCTGCTGTGGCAAAATGTTTTTTTTTTCAAATGCGTTCAAGGGGTTTCGTCGTTGTTATGCCGGTGTGAAAATGGTGTTTAGATGCCGGCTGCAGCGAGATATTCAGCTCATCGCTTGTAGCTCCGATGTAAAAGCTTGCTGCTTGTGAGGCATTATTATTTATGCTATGCCAAATTTGGGTTATTAAAATCTGTGATTAAACACTGTCCCAATCATGCACAGATTTGCGATCGAAACTCTAGCTTCCAAACTTTGTATGGCTGTGCTACGCTAAACGTATCTTGAATAACAGAAAATGTGCGTCTTCACAGAGAGCGGTCGAGTTTTTGTTTTGCGCTCCGAATTTTCATTTTTCTTATTGAAACCACCGGGGTTTACTTAAATCTCTTTAACGCCTCTACACCTTTAAGTGTTTTCTAACAACTTTCCGTTCGCTTCGCGAGTGCATCGTGATTAACTTGTGTTTAGTAACAATTTTTATCATAATTTAATTCGGTGCTGGTTTGTTGTTATTGTTTTCCATTGCCCCTCTTTTCAGTCTTTCTCTTCGTCGTTGAGCGCTGTTTTAACGGCACGCACTCAAACTCCACTCTCTGAGGTGTTTTATACCGGAGTTAATCAGTTAATAATCCCGCTCTCTCTCTCTCTTTTCGTTTCTATTTCGTTTCGTGGTGCTTAACATCAAAGTTATTCGGTGTTTCGCTCCTGCTCTGTCGCTCTGATTGATCTTTCATTAAAAAGTTCTTGAGCGCTTTCGATTTTTTTCTCCGCTATAGTGCACAGTGGTCCGTGGTCAGCGAAAATGGCTTTCTGTTCATTAAAAAATTGTAAGAAAGTTATCTCGGCTGGACAGCAAAGTATTCCCTGCCATACATGTGATAAAATTTATCACGCAAAGTGTCTTGGCTATTCTGGCCTAGTTCGTGATGCCATCGATAAGAGGAGTGGCCTACGATACTACTGCGATGAATACATTGTATATGAGAACCAGGCAATAACTATTAGGCGGCTCACGAAAAGCAGTGTTACGGAATTAATCCGGAACTGCCGTAAAAATACGGACCTGATCGTGGCGCTTGAATCGCAGCTCACTAGTCGCATGCTAGCTGAGCCCGATTCCCCAAAGCGCAAAAAAGTCGCGATCGGTGGTAAAATGGTAGTAAGATCGGGGGCAAAAAGTGATTCGGTATCCGAAGTTGCCGGAATCGATGTGGCTCCGCTATGTACTTCCGCTCTGTCCGTTCAAAATAAAGTAGTGGCCCCAACACCTCATGTAGACTTAACGTCCGGATTACCGGCCGATTCTGGTAGTGCAGATACAAATTCTGTAGTACCAAAAAGGGTTGCATGTGTTGTACCAAAAACGGTTACTTGTGTTCGGGTGCCCCAGTTAAAACATGTATTTGTTTCACGGCTCGCCCCAGACCTCTCATCACTGGATATTACGGCTTATATCCGTAACAAAATCCAAGTCGATGATTTGAAGGTCGAACAATTTAAATTTTTTTATGCTAGGAAAGTATCATCATTTAAGATTGGTATTCCTTGTGCTCTTTTTGCATCTGTGTGTTCCACCAGTTTCTGGCCCAAGGGCATATTTGCAAAAGAGTACGAAGCTAACAGAAAAAAGAATAGTTCAGGGGAAATGGAAAATACCATTAAAGAACCATCCCCAGCCCCCTCCACATCCTCTTCTGTCACAAAAAACTAGCCTCCTCTTTTCTTCTTTGTTATCAGAATACAAGGCTTACTTAGTAAGCTCACTAAATTGTATTCGGATAGTTTTTCTTTCTGATATAATATTATGGTATGTACAGAGACCTGGTTAAGGACGGATATTCTTTGCTCCAAAATTATCCCGGGTAAGTACACTATTTATAGGCTTGATCGTCAGTCCATACGGGGAGGTGGAGTCCTGATTGCTGCCGACTCCACCTTTTCCTCTGAATTACTAACATTCGACGAATTTTATGACATCGAATTCCTAGGTATAAAATTGTCGTCTCCCGGTAGTTTTGTATACATTACTTGTTCATATATCCCACCATCATCTGAGTTCAGTCAATTTCCAAAAAACTGTCAAATCAAGATCAGTTAATAGTATTGGGTGATTTTAATATACCTAGTGCGACATGGTCCCCTGACGAAAACTCTAACATGTTGCTTTCTTGAGCGCAGCATGACTTTATTGACGGCTTGCTTAATATTAATATTGCATGTTAAGAACTCCTTAGGGCGTTTACTGGACTTGTGTTTTGTTTTAAATTCAGAAGGCTTTTGCTTACACAACCGGAAGACCCTTATCATCCAACTCTGGAGCTGACTGTAGACGTAAGAACAGAGCTGAATAAAAAATTCGAAAAGTCGGTTAAACGAATCCGCTGCTTTCGTAAGGCAAACTTTCATCTTTTAAATACTTTTATATCCGGCTATGATTGGTCGGAATTTTATTCATGCACTAACGTGGCTAAGGCCGTTAATATCTTTTATAATGCATTGAATTCCTTCTTTTATCTGTGTGTTCCGTTATACCACTAACCATACAACATATAGACTGGTCATTTCATACAAGCAATATGGACACTCAAAAATCTTTCCGGGAGGCCCCAGAGCTGTTAATGGCAGGCCACAGACACTTTGTGTGCCTTCGGGTTTTTTTCCCTTTCATTCTTATTCTCATTTTGACGCTCGCGCGCTCATTGCGCGAGTTCGGTCGTTCAGTCGCAGAGACGCGCATTTTGAATAATGTTGCGCCTGCGATTGTATTAGTCTTTATATGTATGCGTGTTCATGCATTCTCATATAGGGGTGCATGTGTGAGTTTATTTCAATTCGATGCGGCAAGAATATTTTGTCTTTTGCTACTTTCAGACTTGGTACCCTAACAATATGGGCGTATTCACTATTTGGTTAATGATCAAAATAAGAATATTATATGTTATAGTATATTTTTTAATATTTCAGCATACATTTTATTTTGGTTTACAAATTCATATCAGTGGTAGCAGTAAAATGTTTTTCTTATATGCATGTATTCCAATAAATAGAAATCAATCTACTGAGATACGAACAAGGCATATCGCAGTCGGTGTTACAAAAAACTCCGACTGCTTTTAAGTGGTTCAGAAAACTTCAAACCAAATCAGCTTTGGTTGTTGTTCTGCGAGCGGATGGTGCCTGCATACCCTACCGACAATTGAATTTTAGGGTGGGTTATACTATCCGTCAATTTCAAATAAACCTCCGTAGTTTAATAAAGAGTTGTCACACCTAAAAAAAATATTAAGTCCAGACTTTTCAATAAATTTAAAATGCGCGGTTCACAATCTGCCTAGGGACTCGGTCAAATTTTACCGTGCTTAACGCCCGGTGTTATAAAAGCTATCTGACTCGTTGTAGGGTCCAATTTTCAAAAGATCCAAAACAGTTTTTTTGTTAACACTAAGCGTAAATCAGCCTGTTACCCTGCATCGCTATCATTCGAAAACTATACGGCAAATTCTGATCAGGCAATTGCCTATCTATTTGCCCAGCTTTTCCAGACAACATATTCTGTTTCATCCCGTCCAAATTCGTCTTATTCAAATGCCATATCCAAGTCGAACTTGATTTTTTGTCCGAGGTTAATCGAAAGCTCGCTTCTTTTGGATCTCCATAAAGTTAAGCCAGTTTATTCACCGGGTCCGGACGAAGTTCCGGGCTGCGTGCTTAAATACTGTGCTGAAACTCTGTGTAGACGTCTGTACAAATAGTTTACCTTGTCTTTAAAAACATCATTTCCCATTTATTTGGAAGGAGGTATTTGTTATTCCCATTCATAAGAAAGGAAATAAATGCAATACAAGTAATTACAGAGGCATATCCAAATTATCCGCCATCCCAAAAGCTTTTCGAAAACACTATTACACCCCATTTGCAACATCTTTGTAGATCGATTATATCTCCATGTCAACATGGATTTGTAAGGCGAACATCTACGACGACAAACCTCTTGAAGCTATAACGTCTTTTGTAATAAATGGCTTTAGGAAGAACATGCAGACTGACGTAGTTTACACTGATTTTAGTAAAGCGTTTGATTCAGTAAATCACTCGCTTCTTGTATTAAAGCTAGACTTATTAGGGTTTCCATGTGATCTTCTAACATGGATCTCAAGTTATCTGAGTGGTACTCGATCTCAGATTTGATCCGAGTTACTTCAGGGGTCCCACAAGGAAGCCACCTTTTCCCACTTCTTTTTACTTTATTTATAAACGATCTCCCTCTAGTCTTGACAAAGTCGCGTGTCCTTATGTACGCAGATGACGTTAAGTTATGCCTGCAATATAACGAAATTTCTAGCAGTTCCGACTTACAATCTGACCTAAATGCTTTTCAAACATGGTGTTGTGAAAATCTTTTGGATTTAAATAGCGCTAAGTGCAAAGTAATGACATTTTTTCAGGTGAACCCACAATACGCAACGTATACGTTAGGTGGTTGTGCGTTGTCTAGAATTACGAATGTTGATTACCTTGTCGTCGTCCTTGACCCAAAACTTAAGTTTTGTGACCATATTACTTCTATGGTAATTAAAGCCAGGGGAGTACTTGGATTTATTAAAAGGTGGTCAAAGGAATTCGATGATCCCTATGTTACAAAGACTCTGTTCATTTCACTAGTCCGTCCAATCCTTGAGTACCGTTCAGCAATTTGGAGTCCTCAGTATGGTGTACGTATAGACCGGATAGAGTCTGTGTAAAAGAACTTTTTATTATTTGCTCTACGGGGCCTTAACTGGAATGCAAGCCTTATTTTACCATCCTACTTTAGTAGACTTCTCCTAATTAATCTACCATCCTTAGTAAACCGTAGAACGATGCTTGGCACAACTTTTGTCTATAAACTTATTCACGGGGATGTGGAGAGTCCCGAGTTACTGGGTCGCATAAGCTTCTCCGTGCCTAATAGAATTACCAGGAACTATATTCCTCTTACATTAAATACTTGTAGATCTAACTTTGATATGCATGAACCGTTTAGAGTACTGTGTAACGACTATAATAGACTATACTATACTTTGCCAAGCTTAAAAGCATTAATTTTATCTTACTTAGCACAATATTAGTATTAGTATTAGTCTCGTACGTATTTCTAATCTTAGTCTGTCCGCTTCTACATTGTTCTTTTTAACTTCTAGCGATCTCGTTTTTACGCCTATAAGGCTCCGCGCGTAACAAGCACTGCTTGGTGTCGTAAGGGCCACTTGTTTGCGCTGATCATAGTGCATCAACGTCCGAAAAAAAAAAAAAAAAAAACAACTTACAACTGTAAATTTAGACGCGCAAGGTCGAATGTTTAATGTGCGAACTGCTAAGAATATACAAGGTCATACTGTAAACTGCGCCCGGTGTGTGTAGTTTGTGGAGAGCTTCATGACTCCGCACACTGCCCAGCGAGCAAAGATGTCTGCAACTCGAAAAAGTACAGCAACTGCGGTGGCAATCGCACTGCTAACTACAGAGGCTTCCCAGTTTATAAGGAGCTGAAAAGCCGCATCCACCACTCTTTAAAATCATGTCTAGCAAACCCTGCCTCAAAATGTTCATTTCTGCAATCAGCCAAGAACCGAACACGACCCAGCAGCAACAATCGCCGGAGGAGCCAAAAAGAAACTTTAAAGCTATGATGTTCAGCCTGCAACAAAGCCTTACGGATTTTATGTCTTTTATGCGCACAACTATGCAAGATTTAAAGCGAAATCAATATCTATTGATTCAAATGCTGGTTTCACAACAAACTAAATAATGACTTCCCTAAGGACATCTACGTGGAATGCTAACGGCGTTTCACAGCATAAACTTGAGATAGCTAAATTCCTAATCGGCAATCATATCGACGTAATGCTGCTTTCGGAAACACACCATAGAAATAAATACAATTTTTAACTACGAAGTTATTCATTCTACGAAGCAAATCATCCAGATGGTAAAGCACATGGTGGGACAGTAATTTTAATCAGAAGCCGTATTAAGCACCACTATCATAACAAATTTGCTAAAAGTTACCTACAGGCCACATCTATAAATATACAAATAAATACTGGAAACCAACTTACACTAGCCGCCTGAAGATGAGTTTATGCATTTTTTCAACTCACTATGAGACCACTTCATCGCAGCATGAGACTACAATGCCAAGCACACACACTGGGGATCACGTCTCGTGACTCCAAAAAGAAAACAGCTATAATGCAATTATAAAAGCCAACAAGCTCGGCTATGTTTCTTCTGGCATACCAACATACACGCACAAAGAAACTACCCGATTTAATAGACTTTGCGATCACCAAAAACATTCTTAAAAATCTGATGAACGCCGAATGCCATTCGGTTATTTCATCTGATCATTCGCCTGTCCTGTTTATTCTACTCCGACATCCAGGAACATTGGAAGAATCGTTTAAATTGACTTCAAAGAAAACCAATTGGGTTAAGTACAGAAAATATATTATCTCACACATGAGCTAAGTCCTCATCTCAACGATGAAGCCAACGTCCAACTCGTCTCTGCAGCTCGGGTTTCAATACCTCAAACTACAAGTACACAATGCAACCAAATCGAACAGCTCGTCCTCGAAAAGCGAAGCTTTCGTCGAGAGTGCCACAGATCGCCCACAGCTAGGCAACGCTTAAAACATGCCTCACCTCAATTCAATAGAGCTCTACAGCAAGAAGAAGCATATGTCCACATACGCTACATAGAGCAATTGTCAACATCCAATACAAATCACTCACTATGGGGAGCTCGCCCAACTCTAAGCTCATCGAAGGAAACTGTGATGTCTATTAAAAATCCCACAGGCAGCTCGACGCGCAGCCACCTTAAAAATGTCTTTGCCGACTTTACCATATGAGCCTCAGCTTCAACATGAGCCAATTGAGTTTCGCCCAAACGAAATCGTTAACATTATCGAAAATCAGCTTAATCCGAAAAATCCCCGCGATGTGACCTCATAACTTCCAAAATGATCATTGAACTCCCATATTCCGCCGTTTGCAGTATCACCCAGCTTTTTAATGCGATCGCAAAACTTGGTCACTTTCCAGTGAGATGGAAAAAGTGGATTTTTAATAATGATAGCAATGCCGGAAAAAGATCACACAATCCCCACGTCGAATAGACCTACATATAAGCCTACTGTTCGCGCACTTTGAGTTGTTCAATATTTGTTGAATAGTGTAAGGCGGGAGAGGGAAAAAAAAAAAATAATAAAAATATTGCCACATGCTTGCGGAACTTCAGAAAATATTTTCATTTTCCACAAAATATGTCATGCTTAAAACAAAAGTTGACTTAAAGGAAAGAAATTAATTCATAAGAATTTTTTTTTCTTAATTAAAAAAATCTTTTCACACATGCATCTGTCATGACAGCTAAATTAGGAGATAAAGATGCGTCAAGAAACATTCCTTGCTAATTTTACTTTCATCTTGTGAGGCTTTACTATTTATCATTAAGAATTCTTTCTCCAATTTTAACCTTAGATTAAATAATATTAAACGAATTTGGAAGGTTACCAAGCTGCAACTCTTAGCACAGGCAAATAAAATCTCGGAATATATTTAATTGAACCTATCGTTCTTTTTAAGAGTATTAAAAAAAATATGTTATGCTTAAAACAAAAGTGGATTTAAAGAAAAGAAAGATCTTAATTCATAAGAATTTTTATACCCGTTACTCGTAGAGTAAAAGGGTATATTATATTCGTGCAAAAGTATATAACAGGTAGAAGGAAGCGTTTCCGACCCTATAAAGTATATATATTCTTGTTCAGGATCACTAGCCGAGTCGATCTAGCCATGTCCGTCTGTCTGTCTGTCCGTCTGTCTGTCCGTATGAACACTGAGATCTCGGAAACTATAAAAGCTAGAAGATTGGCATTTTGCATGCAGATTTTAGGAGTTCCTACGCAGCGCAAGTTTGTTTCAAAATGGTGCCACGCCCCACAAGCTGTGGCCACAGTTTTGATGCTATTATGAAAATTTTAATTGATATGAATTTGTTTCGTCAATACCTATCGATTGGCCTAATAAAAGTTTGCCACGCCCACTCTAACGCCCAAAAACCCATTAAACCCAATTAAAGCCTGGCTAGCCTACATTTCCGCCTTTATGTAACGGATGAATTTGGAAAAGCTGGCCAAGGTGCTCAACAGAGTCAACGATAATTCTCGATAAGGATTTTTAGTAAAGGAAATTGCGATGGTTTTCATTTGTCAATACCGAACTATATCCCAAGAACTATGCAAATCAAATCAAGTTAGCCAAATTGGAGGTCTGAGTCAAACAATGGCGTATGTGTGTATGTATGTAAGCATTGCACTCAAAAACATAAACATAAACATAAACACAGCTGTTGGTGCAGGACAAAAGCTGCCTGCGCTAAAGAAGCGCTGGTGCTGATGCTCGTGCTGTAAAGCTGCCAGCTCTAAGAGACTGCCGAATTCAAATTGATAATTTGAACTGAGTAACGGGTATCTAATAGTCGAGACACTCGACTATAGTGTTCTCACTTGTTTTTTCTTAATTAAAAAAATCTTTTCACACATGCATCTGTCATGACAACTAAATTAGGAGATAAAGATGCATCAAGAAACATTCCTTGCTAATTTCACTTTTTTACTAAGGTCGTACTGTCAATCAGGTGAAGATCATTTTTCAGGGTTGTCTGCAGAAACCACTACAATTCGGTAAAAAGGGGCAGCTTGGCATCAGAGGCTAGAATTCAAAAGGCATAACGTGCCACCCCTATTGATCCTGATCAAGAAAATATATACTTTATGGGGTCGGAAACGTCTCCTTCACAACGTTACAAACTTCTGACCAAAATTATAAAACTCTCTGCCTGGGCATAAAAACTAAATCTAGTTCCAAAACAATAAAGTTACAAGTTAGACCTTCAGCATTTGCCAGCAAGGTGGTCCTAACCATCTTATAATAACAATATATACTACAACTTTAAATAAGTTTGAGCTCCACAAAACGTCAAGACTAATCAAAGAGATTGTTATTTTGGTAAAAGAGTGTGAGGAGTTAAATAACTCCTCACAAATAATAGGGAGTTTGGAGAATAAAGCTGGAGAGAGTTTGGAGAATACAGCCGGAGAGAGTTTGGAGAGAACGAGAAGAGAGTTTGGAAAATGCAGCTGGTGAGAGTTTGGAGAGAACGAGAGAGAGAGAGAGTTTGGAGAGAAGGAATAACGGTAGAAGACGGCGGACTTTGACCCTATTGTAGTGCCGTGCGCAAAATCCAAAAAGGAGAAGCCGAGCGCAGGAAGCGGGACCTAGCGTCCTACCACAAGGTCTGGTGTGACTGGCCAGGACAGATCCAGGGACAGGAGGCTGTGGCTGCGAAAGGCGTATGCTTTGAAAGCCCAGTGCCTGTTCACCCTAGACTGGGAACGGTAACGCATCCCTAGACCCTCATAGCCCCGAGGCCAAAGACAACGGAGGCGTTCCGGACCAGCGAGCAACGAGGCATCGGAGAGCACAATTCACAAGAGAAAGCATTGAGACAACCATCTGTCACCATTAGTCCCAGGCCGAGGGACACGTCGGCGAATAAAGATCATAACAAAATGAGGACGGAAAAAATGTATAGCAATGGCTTTTACACAGCGCGAAGTATTCTGAAAAACATCAAATTTGGACCGATTTTACCATATTGTTCCTATGGGAGCTATAGGATATAGACGTCCGATCGCCACGCGCTTTTACCCTGATCAAGGTATGCATAAAAAATACGATTTGGAAAGATTCAGGTCAATATCATCAATTCTTGCAAGATATATCCGATTGTTCCTATGGGAGCTATAGGATATAGACGTCCGATCGGGCCGATTATCAAATTTCATCTGCGTACACATGTTTTAGGACGAGTGTGAAAGTTTCAGATCGCTAGCTTTTAAACTGAGCTCGCAAACGGTATTGAAACATGGCTATATCGACTCCCCTATTGATCCTGATCAAGAATATATATACTTCATAGGGTCGGAAACGTCTCCTTCACTGCGTTACAAACTTCTGACCAAAATTATAATACCCTCTGCAATGGTATAAAAAACATCCTAACATTCTGTGCGTTCTCACTAGAGAGTCGGGCGGTCACGTTTATATAAATTTGGTGGGACGAACAACACACATCTTCTGAGCTAGCCGCACGATACTGGTAGCGAGCAACTCATAAAAATCAGTTCGTAACAAGAGTTTTCGTTAAAAAGTTAGCATTTTAAAAAAGTAGAATGGAAACTCAACTCTAATTACATTGACAGGAAAAATTAAGAAAATAAAAGTTAATATGAGCAAAAAAGAACATACCTGAAATGGCTAAAAGAGTGCACTGCGCTGTAGAATAAAACCAAATCAAGGGATACACATTATGCAAAAACAGCGATATATTCCCATAATTCTTTGAAAAGCACATAATTTTTTTTTAGAAAAAAATACCACAAAAATGTCCTTTAATTTTTTACAAGCAAAATATCACCTAAGGTCTTGCGTGCCAACAAACTCTTCTGGTTGAACTCAGAAACTCTTCTGGTTGAATTTATCTGGCAGCGCTATATGTAAGCAACTTCTTTTCAATTGCTATATACAGCTTTAGCAAAATAGTAAAAACAAACAGCGTTCCAGAAAAGAGACATTAGGGAAAGTTCTAAGAGTTTTTAGGTTTCTTTTTTAACACTTTTTTCTTGGGTTTTTGATTATGCGAAATATATCTTTAATTGTAATTGAATAAAAATTCCTAAGGTTAGCCGTTCGGAACTTAAATTAATTTTTTGATTGGACTAGTTTTACCACCCTCTCTTATCTGGACTCACCTGCTGGTTTGCGCTTTCTTTCCGCAAATCAGCATCCAGATGTCTGTCAAAACAAACGTCGTCGTCAAAGTGCTCTACTTTTACGCAGGAGTTGGACATTTTTGGAGTAAGAGTAATAATGTCAGAGTTATGTCCATCATCACTGCTCTCGCCGGGGTCCAAAAGTGGTGGCTCGTTGTCAAGGGCGTAGGTAGATTTTCGGCGAAGCTGCCGGAAGGCCGACTCTTCGTCGACTGCTCGATCGATAACGTGCTGTTTGGCAAACGGACGATCATCTATCAACTTTATTGTGCTGGGGCTGTAGACTGGACCGGAGGAGCCACCTTCGTGGTTCTGAATCAAATTCGATCGGGCATATTTGCCCTCGGAAATATTTGCCACCTGACGAGCGTAGCTCGACATGTGGAGCGTAGCTTTGGTAATAGCATAGCCCAGGAGACTTATTCCTAGCAGTAGACCACTCCAAAAGCCTAAGGGATTAACTAATGGCAAAATGTTTAAGTAGAAGTTAAACCGCGAGTCCAGGGAGTCGGGCAGTTTTGACATCATCTAAAATCAGGATTTCAATCTGTGGTTACTATTGTAATGATCAGGAGAATACGTACGATTTCGAACCACAGCATGGGTGCCGTAAGATGACTGAACATGGAGACTGTGGCAAAATTACTCAAGTCCTTAAAGTGCATATTAATTTGCACTTTTACGGATAGTGATAGCGGAAGTCCGGATTCCTGATAATTATAAAAAATGTATTTTTAAGCGAGCTAAATATAAGTTGTCAACTTCTATAGAAATAAATTAAGATATGTGAATGGCTTAAATTCGCTCCCCATCGCTGTAGTTAAGGGCTGGTTCTGATGCCTACCGGTTTTCGAAGTTTTTTTATCCTTCAAATTTGAGTCAAAGTAGCAATTCAATTTATTTAATAAAGCTCGTATAGTTACTAATTTGTTTGTTAAATAAAAGTGTGCTACAAAAAACTTTGCGGAAGCAATACGAACATAAAAAAACACTATGATTTTTGAATGCCAACAACTTATCGCTTTAAAATGATTTTTTTTAATTGCAAAAAAACACTGAATCGTGATAACCAGTTTTAGAGTGACATAATAGGCTTGAAATTTTAATGTAAAAATAATTTGAAGCACTATACAATTTACGGACTTAGGAAATTGTAAAGCTTTTTAGATCATTTCGTTTAATCCATTGTAAATTATTGTAACGTACATACCGGTTGAATAACAAAGGCTGAAGAGTGGTTAGCCGGATCAGGATTAATACCGGTAACGTTTTGTTGCAGCCCCAAGTCACCGCTCATAAAATGTGGAAAGCTCAAGGAAATTGGGAACCCGTAGTAACAGTCAGTAACGTCAATCAGCCCAACCGGCTGGCAGTCACCTGTGGAGAAAAGTAATGAGTGAGAACAAAAAACACACAAGAAAACAAGACAGGAAAGCTAAATAAAGCCGAAGTTGAAATACCCTTGCAGAATATTCTGTAAATTATACTCTCCAAAATTAATTATATGATGCATTCTTAACACTCATAAAAATCCCAACTTCCTAACTTAAAAAACGCCAATCGTTCAGTTATATGGCGGCTATAGGATATAGTCGGCCGATCCTTATGAAATTTGGTAGGTCAGATTAATTGGCCAAATATAAAACCCGTAGAACATCCCAACATCCGAAGGGGTTTAATCCCTCAAAATGTACTTTTAGGTTCTTAAAACGAAACATTTAGGAAAATTAGATTTTATTCTAATATGCTGATTTAAATGAAACAAAATATTTTTTTTTTAGAATCAGTAAATTAATGTTAACAAAATAGCCAATAATTTATCTTTTATAATATTAAAAAATTTAATTTTATAAAACAAAAAAGATCCCAAATAGCGGGTGCTCCAGTTTTGGGCAAATTAGGTGTGGTTATTGCCAATCAAACGTTATTCAAGATGTGTGGATTATAAAAGACCCCCGTGTCTGTCACGGCCAAGAATCCACAAGTCCGTAAAACGCCATCTTCCCAGGGGTTTTACAAGACGTCTTCCCAGACAGTTTAAATGCGTGAGCAGACGTTCCCGGTATCGACTTGAGTATTTACAAATCGTCTCCGTTACTGTTGGCACTCCCGTGTCCTGGAACATAACCCGGTTTTCTACATAATGGTGCCACTTCACGTAATGCACGTTTGCACCCTTTTTAGCGACGAATCACAGGCAGTGCCCCAGCAAGTGATTGCCCAGTTTAAAGTTGGAAGGACAATGGCCTTAAAAAGTCGCACCTTGGCTTGAAGAGATAGGTCGCTATCTGGACCCACTGACTCGATCAGTTTGTCCCTTCCAACAAAGGCGATGGTCTAAGGTAACTCTGAGGTACGTCACCTTTTCTTCGTGTTTGAGCCTATTCCCATCAATGTAGAGGCTGCGCGAACGGCCTGGGCGGAGAGCAAATGTGGCATGCTGCGTTTTGTCAACATTAAGCGCAATGTCCCATCAAGGAGCCCAGCACTCAAATTCGTCGAAGAATGTCTGGACACGTCGGGAGGCAGACGTAGTGGTGCTACCAGCTGCAATAAATGCAGTATCATCTGTTTATGTGGAAATCAATGCCCGTCGGAAGATGGTCATTGTTCCGCCTTGGTTCCGCCAGTAGCCAAAATCTGCATGTTTGAGTCAGCAATAACTGATGTAACTGACCCCCACAAACTGTGGTGCGCACTCTATTTTTTTTCAATGAGAAAGCGGCTACCTTCAGAGCAAACTATTTTTTTTTTTTTTTTCGCGGAGTCCCACGGCCCACTTACCCGCCCAACCGACCGAGGGGCGCAGCCGTGTATCGTACGGCACGATTCGCGATAAGATAGACGCAATATAGGAAAAGAAAGGTAAAGGTCCGGGGAAAAAAGTAATAGTTAGATCAATCTTGTGCCAATGAAGCAATTATTAATCGTTTTAGGAGCGGCAGAGAGTCATGATTTGAGATTACAGGAAAAAGTCTATTATAATCAGAACATAATACTCTAAAAGGCTCATGCAAGGCATAGTTTAAAATTAGGGGAATATAATTTCTAGTTAGTCTACTTGGCACAGAAAAGTTTAGCCGACTTAACAAGTCGGGGCAGTCAATATCACCATGTATAAGGTTATAAATAAAGATAGTACCAAGCATCGTTCTACGGTTGGCTAGGGATGGTAAATTAATCAAAAGAAGTCTACTAGAATAAGAAGGTAAGATAAGATTTGCATCCCAGTTTAGGCGCAGTAATGCAAAAAGAAGGAAGTTTTTTTGTACAGATTCAATAAGACCAATATGTATTCCGTATTGTGGACTCCAGACGGGAGACCCATACTCCAAAATCAAACGGACTAGCGAAATAAATAAAGTTTTAGTCAAATAAGGATCACCACCTTTAATAAATCCAAGCACTCCTCTGGCTTTATTAATCATGGACGAAATGTGATTAGAAAATTTTAGTTTAGGGTACAAGAGAACGCCATGATCGTTTACAAGAGTTATTCTATCCAAAGAGCTGCCATTTAAATTTAGTAAATTATCTCGGCACCAGTTTTGAAAATTATCTAGATCGGATTGCCAGTCTAAATGGCAGGAAATGTCCTTATACTGCAGGCACAACTTAACATCATCTGCGTACATAAGTACGCGAGAATGACTTATAATTGAGGGAGGATCGTTAATAAATAATGTAAAAAGTAACGGACCCAGATGGCTCCCTTTTGGGACACCGGAGGTAACACGGAGAATTTCAGAAATTGAATTTTTAAAAAGAACCCTTTGTGACCTGCCATTCAGATAACTTGAAATCCATTTAAGCAGATCAACTGGAAAACCTAACAGGTCAAGTTTTTGTCAGTGTAAATGACGTCTGTTTGAAAACTACTATTGAAGCCTTTTATCATAAATGTAGTGAGCTCTAGAAGGTTTGTTATTGTGGATCTACGTTTAATAAATCCGTGTTGACACGGAGAAATTATTGATCTGCAAAGGTGCTGCAAATGAGGAGTATTAATTTTTTCAAAAAGCTTAGGAATAGCTGACAACTTAGAAATACCTCTGTAGTTACTGGCTTCTAACTTGTTACCTTTTTTGAAAAGAGGAATAACAAATGATTCTTTCCAAATATTTGGGAATTGGGAGGTTTCTAGAGATAAGGTAAACAACTTGTGAAGAGGTTTGCACAGGGCCTTAGCGCAATACCTAAGCACGCACCCAGGAATACCATCGGGCCCTGGCGAATAAATAGGCTTAATACGAAGAAGATCCAAAAGAAGAGAGCTTTCTGTTAAAGTGGGACAGAATATGAGGTTTGACTTGGACATGGTGTAAGAATAAGGCTGTGATGAATAATCTAAAGTAGAGTAAGTCGTTTGAAAAAATTGGGCAAATAAATCGGATATTGCCTGATCTGTGGTTGCCGTCATGTTTTCGAACGACAGCGAGGAAGGATAAGAATTAGATTTACGCTTGGTTTTAACGAAGTTATAAAACTGTTTCGGGTCCTGAGACCTTACTGGACCTTACAACGGTTTAAGTAACTATTATAACACTGAGCATTAAGCACGGTAAATCTTGACTGGGCACTTAAAAAACAGATTAAGAACCGGTATTTTTATATTTCCTAAAAAGTCTGGACTTTACATTTCTTAAGTGTGTCAACTCTTTGCTAAACCAAGGTGATTTATTGGAAGTTGACGGATAGTACCACGGAACACAGGAATTAAAAAATGAGTTTATTGCAGTGTAAAAAACATTAACTGCATCGGACATATTATTGCATAAGTAAAGATCAGACCAATTAAAGCCAGAAATAAAATTATTTAGCATCAGAAAGTCTGCCTTGCAAAAACAATGTTTTCGTTTGTATTTTTCTGATTTTTCTTCTATAACTCTACCCGTATCAAATGAAATTCGATTGTTGGGTGATATGGATCTTCAGGTTCCGTGAGTGGTGCTACTCTGGACAGAAACACACCTTCAGGATTTGATACAAAACACAAATCAAGTAGGCGACCTAATGAATTTCGAACATGGTTTACTTGGGATAGAGATATGTCAAGCAGGCCGTCAATAAAATCATGCTGTGCTATAGGCAGTAAGACATTCGATCCATCCTCAGTGGACCAAGTAACTCCAGGTATATTAAAATCACCTAGAACTACCAACTGATCTCTATCGGAAAGCTCATTTGCAACCGACTTAATAACGGATAGGTGATTTAAATAATCTGGAAGTTCAGACAACGGCGGAATATATGAGCAAGTTATGTATGCAAAGTTACCAGGAAGCGATAGCTTTACATAAATAAATTCAATGGTATTGAATTCATCAAAAAACAAGAAAGGAAAGCTAACTTCGGGCGGAGCCGAAGTTGATATACCCTTGCAGAATATTCTGTAAATAATATTCTCCAAAATTATTCATATAATACTCATAAAAACCACAACTTCCTAACTTTAAAAACACCAAAGTTATGGCATTTTCAATCGTTCAGTTATATGGAAGCTATAGGATATAGTCGGCCGATCCCTATACAATTTGGTAGGTCGGATTGATTGGCTAAATATAAAACTCATAGAAAATCCCAACTTCCTAACTTTAAAAACACCAAAGTTATGGTATTTCCTATCGTTATATGGGAGCTATAGGATATAGTCGGCCGATCCTTATGAAATTTGGTAGGTCGAATTGATTGGCCAAATATAACACCACTAACTTTACAAACACCAGAGTTATGGCATTTCCTATCAATCAGTTATATGGCAGCTATAGGATATAGTCGGCCGATCCCGGCCGTTCCGACTTATATACTGCGTGCAAAGGAAAGAAGGGTGTGTGCAAAGTATCAATTCGATATCTTTAAAACTGAGAGACTAGTTTGCGTAGAAACAGACAGACGGAAATGCTTTTATCAACTCAGGAGGCGATCCTGATCAAGAATATATATGCTTGATAGGGTCTGAGATGTCTCCTTCACTGCGTTGCACACTTTTGACCAAAATTATAATACCCTCTGCAAGGGTATAATAACTCCTCTGACGGGAGGTTTCAATCAACTCCAATTAAGACTCCACCACCCCGTCTAGAGGGACGGTCATACCTATACATTATGTACTTACCTGGAAAAACTTCGGAGCTAAAGATCTCCGGCTTTAACCAGGTTTCTGTGAACACAATAATATGAGATGCAAAGGAAAGGCTATCGGAATACAATTTAGTGAGTTTGCTACGCAAATCTCTTGCATTCTGATAGGAAAGAAGAAGGTTAGAAGTTATTTTTTGAAATTGGTACACTGGTTTGGCCTCGACTAGGAAGTTTTACTTCCACGGGCCCCTTCTTCTTTATATTAGCCTCGAACTCTTTTACAACCATATTATCCGGCCAAAAGTCGCCCGAGCATATGGCTTCAAAAAGCTCGTTAGGGACAGTTACCTTGAAAGATGAAATGTCTCTAGCATAAGAAAACTTAAACTTTTCCACCTTTACACTATTACTATCGGCTTTAGTTTTGTCTTGTATATAAGACAATATATCAGAAGATGTTTGAACAGGGGAAAGCCAAGAAACGAAAATTTGTTTCTTTAGTGGAACCACTGAAAGGGATTTTGGTGGAGCAGACATTGTTTCTGCAAAACCAACTTGAGCCAGTTGTCCGGACTCAGTAGTTCCTTGTGGTGATGATGCTACATTTTGAGAAATAGGTGGATCCACTAATTGTGAAACCACTACGGACAAATCGGAATTCTTAGAAGTCCCTGGTTGCATGCATTCTGTAACGGATTGTTCGGATACCGAATCTTTTTTAGCTGCTGATCTTAGCAACATTTGAGGGTTTGCTGAAATCAGCTGCTGATCCGCCGGAATGCTGTTGTTCTTTTGATTTCGGTTGCGGGGTGTTCCCCTTTTGCTCCTTACCACCAGCGGCCTTTTTGCGCATAGGGGACTCTTCTAATAGCTTACGACTATTAAACTGCGAGTCCAGCGCAGAGAGGAGATCATACGCAGATATTCCTCAGCCAACCAAGAAAGGCGGTGAATGGATTATTGTATTTTATGAAAAGGTTGAAAGAGACAGTCGATTGGCATATTAAGATATATATTTCGATGCTAAATGGTTGTTGGGTGAATATCCTTACCAAAGTCCTTTTTATCCTTAACTTTAATCTATTTTGAGAAAATCTGGGGGTTGACATAATTCTTCTGGTTCTATAATGATCCTAATGCAGTCCTGTCCACTCAAAGCCATGGATTGGCCAGTGTGCCTTGTACTTTGCAACAGTTTCAAATATTACTTGTTAGACACATGCGGTTAATTTTTTTACTTTAAAAAGTCAAACAACTTTTCCTTTAATTTAAGACACTAAAAAAACATTAGTTTTAAAATTTATCATTATGCCATTTAGAGAATAGAGGCAAATGGGATTAGGCAAAGTGGCCAAATCGATAAAGTATTAACAAAATAGTACATTGAAACGTGTGCCAATCATTTTGTTCAGGGAAATATTAAGTTTTTTCGCTGCATTTTGCCATCGTTTCTAAGGCAGCTATATGATATTGTTGTCCGATTTTGACAAAAATAAAAGCATAATTCTTATATAGAAAACAATTACTATATTTTTTTTTTTTTTTTTTTTTTCGACCGAGGGGCGCAGCCGTGTATCGTACGGCACGATTCGCGATAAGATAGACGCGAGATAGGAAAATAACGGTAAAGGTCCGGGGAAAAAAGTAATAGTTAGATCAATCTTGTGCCAATGAAGCAAGTATTAATCGTTTTAGGAGCGGCAGAGAGTAAGAGAACATAATACTCTGAAAGGCTCATGCAAGGCATAGTTAGATCTACAATGATTTAAAGTTAGGGGAATATAATTTCTAGTTAATCTACTTGGCACAGAAAAGTTTAGCCGACTTAACAAGTCGGGGCAGTCAATATCACCATGTATAAGGTTATAAATAAAGATAGTACCAAGCATCGTTATACGGTTGGCTAGGGATGGTAAATTAATCAAAAGAAGTCTACTAGAATAAGAAGGTAAGATAAGATTTGCATCCCAGTTTAGGCGCCGTAAAGCAAAAAGAAGGAAGTTTTTTTGTACAGATTCAATACGACCAATATGTATTCCGTATTGTGGACTCCAGACGGGAGACCCATACTCCAGAATCGGACGGACTAGCGAAATATATAAAGTTTTAGTCAAATAAGGATCATCGAATTCTTTTGACCACCTTTTAATAAATCCAAGCACTCCTCTGGCTTTATTAACCATGGACGAAATGTGATTAGAAAATTTTAGTTTGGGGTCCAAGAGAACACCAAGATCGTTTACAAGAGTTATTCTATCCAAAGAGCTGCCACTTAACGTGTATGTCGCGTATATCGGATTGGCCCGATAAAAAGTCATCAGCTTACACTTGGAACCGTTTAAATTTAGTAAATTATCTCGGCACCAGTTTTGAAAATTATCTAGATCGGATTGCAAGCCTAAATGGCTGGAAATGTCCTTATACTGCAGGCACAACTTAACATCATCTGCGTACATAAGTACGCGAGAATGATTTATAATTGAGGGAAGATCATTAATAAATAATGTAAAAAGTAACGGACCCAGATGGCTCCCTTGTGGGACACCGGAGGTAAAACGGAGAATTTCAGAAATTGAATTTTTAAAAAGGACCCTTTGTGACCTGCCATTCAGATAACTTGAAATCCATTTAAGCAGATCAACTGGAAAACCTAAAAGGTCAAGTTTTTGAATGAGAAGTAAGTGATTTACAGAGTCAAATGCTTTACTAAAGTCAGTGTAAATGACGTCTGTTTGAAAACTACTATTGAAGCCTTTTATCACTAATGAAGTGAGCTCTAGAAGGTTTGTGATTGTGGATCTACGTTTAATAAATCCGTGTTGACACGGAGAAATGATTGATCTGCAAAGGTGCTGCAAATGAGGAGTAATAATTTTTCAAAAAGCTTAGGAATAGCTGACAACTTAGAAATACCTCTGTAGTTACTGGCTTCTAACTTGTTACCTTTTTTGAAAAGAGGAATAACAAATGATTCCTTCCAAATATTTGGGAATTGGGAGGTTTCTATAGATAAGGTAAACAACTTGTGAAGAGGTTTGCACAGGGCCTTAGCGCAATACCTAAGCACGCACCCAGGAATACCATCGGGCCCTGGCGAATAAACTGGTTTAATGCGAAGAAGATCCAAAAGAAGAGAGCTTTCTGTTAAAGTGGGACAGAATATGAGGTTTGACTTGGATATGTTGTAAGAATAAGGCTGTGATGAATAATCTAAAGTAGAGTAAGTCGTTTGAAAAAATTGGGCAAATAAATCGGCTATTGCCTGATCAGTGGTTGCCGTCATGTTTTCGAACGATAGCGAGGAAGGAAAAGAATTAGATTTACGCTTGGTGTTAACAAAATTATAAAACTGTTTCGGGTCCTGAGAGAATTGGACCTTACAACGGTTTAAGTAACTGTTATAACACTGAGCATTAAGCACGGTAAATCTTGACCGAGCACTTAAATATTTAGTAAAAACAGATTGAGAACCGGTATTTTTATATTTCCTAAAAAGTCTGGACTTTACATTACTTAAGTGTGTCAACTCTTTGCTAAACCAAGGTGATTTATTGGAAGTTGACGGATAGTACCACGGAACACAGGAATTAATAAATGAGTTTATTGCAGTGTAAAAAACATGAACTGCATCGGACATATTAATGCATAGGTAAAGATCAGACCAATTAAAGCCAGAAATAAAATTATTTAGCCTCAGAAAGTCTGCCTTGCGAAAACAACGTATTCGTTTGGATTTTTCTGATTTTTCTTCTATAACTCTACCCGTATCAAATGAAAGTTCGAATGTTGGGTGATATGGATCTTCAGGTTGCGTGAGTGGTGCTACTCTGGACAGAAACACACCTTCAGGATTTGATACAAAACACAAATCCAGTAGGCGACCTAATGAATTTCGAACATGGCTTACTTGAGATAGAGATATGTCAAGCAGGCCATCAATAAAATCATGCTGTGCTATAGGTAGTAAGACATTCGATCCATCCTCAGTGGACCAAGTAACTCCAGGTATATTAAAATCACCTAGAACTATCAACTGATCCCTATCGGAAAGCTTATTTGCAACGGACTTAATAACGGATAGGTGATTTAAATAATCAGGAAGTTCAGACAACGGCGGAATATATGAGCAAGTTATGTATATAAAGTTACCAGGAAGCGATAACTTTACACAAATAAATTCAATGGTATTGAATTCATCAAAAAATAACTCCTCAGACGGGAGGTTTGAATCAACTCCAATTAAGACTCCACCTCCCCGTCTAGAGGGACGGTCATACCTATATATTGTGTACTTACCTGGAAAAACTTCAGAGCTAAAGATCTCCGGCTTTAACCAGGTTTCTGTGAACACAATAATATGAGATGCAAAGGAAAGGCTATCGGAATACAATTTAGTAAGTTTGCTGCGCAAACCTCTTGCATTCTGATAGGAAAGTAGGAGGTTAGAAGTTAGTTTTTTGAAATTGGTACACTGGTTTGGCCTCGACTAGGAAGTTTTACTCCCACGGGCCCCTTCTTCTTTATCTTAGCCTCGAACTCTTTTACAACCATATTATCCGGCCAAAAGTCGCCCGAGCATATGGCTTCAAAAAGCTCGTTAGGGACAGTTATCTTGAAAGATGAAATGTCTCTAGCATAAGAAAACTTAAACTTTTCCACCTTAACACTATTACAATCGGCTTTAGTTTTGTCTTGTATATAAGACAATACATCAGAA
Source organism: Drosophila fuyamai (assembly GCA_018153365.1). Classification (NCBI taxonomy): domain Eukaryota; kingdom Metazoa; phylum Arthropoda; class Insecta; order Diptera; family Drosophilidae; genus Drosophila; species Drosophila fuyamai. The sequence goes on along the minus strand of JAECXW010000355.1, from coordinate 169,568 downwards.
GATGTTTGATCAGGGGAAAGCCGAGAAACGAAAATTTGTTTCTTGAGTGGAACCACTGAAAGGGATTTTGGTGGAGCAGACATTGCTTCTGCCAAACCAACTTGTGCCGGTTGTCCGGACTCAGTAATCCCTTGTGGTGGAGACGCTACATTCTGAGAGATAGGTGGATCCACTAATTGTGAAACCACTACGGACAAATCGGAGATGCAAAGGAAAGGCTATCGGAATACAATTTAGTAAGTTTGCTGCGCAAACCTCTTGCATTCTGATAGGAAAGTAGGAGGTTAGAAGTTAGTTTTTTGAAATTGGTACACTGGTTTGGCCTCGACTAGGAAGTTTTACTCCCACGGGCCCCTTCTTCTTTATCTTAGCCTCGAACTCTTTTACAACCATATTATCCGGCCAAAAGTCGCCCGAGCATATGGCTTCAAAAAGCTCGTTAGGGACAGTTATCTTGAAAGATGAAATGTCTCTAGCATAAGAAAACTTAAACTTTTCCACCTTAACACTATTACAATCGGCTTTAGTTTTGTCTTGTATATAAGACAATACATCAGAAGATGTTTGATCAGGGGAAAGCCGAGAAACGAAAATTTGTTTCTTGAGTGGAACCACTGAAAGGGATTTTGGTGGAGCAGACATTGCTTCTGCCAAACCAACTTGTGCCGGTTGTCCGGACTCAGTAATCCCTTGTGGTGGAGACGCTACATTCTGAGAGATAGGTGGATCCACTAATTGTGAAACCACTACGGACAAATCGGAATTCTTAGAAGTCCCTGGTTGCATGCATTCTGAAACGGATAGTTCGGATACCGAATCTTTTTTAGCTGCCGATCTTAGCAACATTTGATGGTTTGCTGAAATCGGCTGCTGATCTGCCGGAATGCTCTGTTGTTCTTTTGATTTCGGTTGCGGGGTGTTCCCCTTTTGCTCCTTACCACCAGCGGCCTTTTTGCGCTTAGGGGACTCTTCTAATAGCTTACGACTATTAAACTGCGAGTCCAGCGCAGAGAGGAGATCATCAGCTCGGCGAAAACTATCTCTAGCAACACCGAAACAGCTAATCAGCCCCATCAGGCCGCCTTTAGTTTGGCGCATGAACGATTTCATCTCGTTCGCAACCTCGACACAAGCATCACAACAAAACTGCAAATTGGGCCCCTTCGATAGGTCATCACTTGTCCGACCAGTAAAACCGGCGCACTTGGTGTGCACCATATTTTCACACAGCCAGCAAGTCATATTCGACTGGTCAGCCCTGATTACGAGGCTGCATTTCTTGCAGAAACAGACTAAATTTTTATTATTCATTTTATTTATTAGGACCACTGTACCAAGAAAGGGAATTGAAATTTATAAGCGAGCAGTTATAAGTACCGCAAGAGCGCAGAAACTGCACGCTTAGAACTTTCAAAGAAAAAAGAGAGCAAGAGAGCGGGAGCGTAACTAAGTTAAAGTGCATGCACAAAAGAGAAAACGGTGTGGATAAAAGAAAAGAAAACACAGATAAGAATTACGAAAATAAAACAATTAATAAGTATTAAATACAAAGTGCACTCGCGAAGCGAACGGAGTTTAAATTTATGTTTAAATAACACCGAAGAAAATTAAAATTGTTTTAATAACACCCACCGATGGGAATAAACGAAAACAAAATACAAAATTCGAAGCGCAGAAAAAAAACACGACCGTTCACTTTGAAAGTCAAAAGGATATTTTGATTAATAGAAAAACAGTAAAATAAATTTAAAAGAAATTTTTTTTTTATATTATATTTTGATTTTTCTATGGGAGCTATATGATATAGATATCTGATAATAATTTAAATAAAACCATATTCCATAGTATTTAAACATATTACCAAATCCCAAATAACAAAAAAATTATTTTTTTTATTTTAACATTGAGACGTGAAAAAGGACTTTAAAATTAAAATAAAAAGATTTTACAAGTAGGATTACTAATAAGAATAACGATTATACTTTTTACGTTTAGTTATTTCATTTGCGCAGTATAATTTATAATTTAATTATATAGGAGAAGAAGATAATTGATTATAGCTACGCGTCACTACATCGCTGTCGCAGAATCTACCGCTGTTGCTGCTTTTGTTGACGTTTTCTGTTGTTGTTAGTCGCTGTCGCTGATGCAGTTAGCCATTTATTATTGTAATTGATTATTATTAACACGTCAATTGTCGTCGCATGCAGACGTGTATTTATTGTGCTCCGGGAAAAAGTATTCAATAAAATCACAAAAGTGCAGTGACCATTTTAATAAATCTACTATAACGCGAAAAGACGCTTTCTGCGATGAAATCGCGAATGTTTATATTGATTGTTCATTTAATTAATATAAAACTTAACACTTAAAACTCTAATTAACTTTACCACGATTACAATGAGTCTGAACGACGTTCGCACACAACGTCAACGAGAGCAAGACGAGAAACGGCTCTCAGTACAAAGAAATACACTGCCCAGCGAGACTGACTGCAACTCGAAAAAGTGCGGCAACTGCGATGGCAATCACACTGCTAACTACAGAGGCTGCCCTGTTTATAAGGAGCTGAAAAGTCGTATCCACCAGAGAGGAACTGCCGCCCGCACCAAAAATAAACAGATAAAAGCTTTCAGATCAAACCCTGAAGTCTTCTTCTCGACTGCAGCCAGATTCTCACTAGGACTCATAAACTCTGATAAAAATGTGACTTACGCAAGCGCTTTAAAATCAGGACTGGCTAACCCAGTTTCAAAAAAGTTCATTTCTGCAATCAGCATACCAAGAACCAAACACGGCTCAGCAGCAACAATTCCCGGAGCAGTCAAAAGCAACTTTGAAGATATGATATACAGCCTGCAACAAAACCTTACGGAGTTTATGTCGTTTATGCGCACAACTATGCAAGATTAAATGCGAAACCATAATCTCAAACGTTGGTTTCACAAATAATGACTTCCCTAAGGATATCTACGTGGAACGCTAACGGCGTCTCACAGCATAAACTTGAGTTAGCTCAATTCCTACTCGACAACCATATCGATGTAATGCTGCTTTCAGAAACACACCTTACAAATAAATACAATTTTCAACTACGAAGTTATTCATTCTACGAATCAAATCATCCAGATGGTAAAGCACATGGTGGGACAGTTATTCTAATCAGAAGCCGTATTAAGCACCACTATCATAACAAATTGGCTAAAAATTACCTACAGGCCACATCTATACATATATCAATATACAAATAAATACTGGCAACCAACTTACACTAGCCGCCTGAAGATGAGTTTATGCAGTTTTTCAACTCACTAGGAGACTCACTTCGGATAGCAGCAGGGGACTACAATGGCAAGCACACGCACACACACTGGGGATTACGTCTCGTGACTCCAAAAGGAAAACAGCTCTATAATGCAGTTATATAAGCCAAGAACAAGCTGGATTATGTTTCTCCTGGCAGAGCAACATACTGGTCGGCAGACCCAAAGAAACTACCCGATTTAATAGACTTTGCAATTACCAAAAACATTCCTAAAAATCTGATAAGCGCCGAATGCCTCTCGGATCTTTCATCTGATCACTCGCCTGACCTGTTTATTCTACTCCGACAACCAGGCGCAATGGAGTAAAAGTATAAATTGACATCACGGAAAACCAATTGGGTTAAGTACAAGAAATACATTAGCTCACACATTGAGCTAACTCCTCATCCTAACGATGAAGCCAACGTAGACAGATTTGTTAATACACTGGAGTCTGTACTCGTCTCTGCAGCTCGAGTTTCAAAGCCCCAAACTACAAGTACACAAAGCAACCAAGAGAAGATAAATCTACAAATAGAATAGCTCGTCCTCGAAAAGCGACGCTTACGTCGAGAGTGACAACTCCACAGATTGCCATCTTAAAATATGCCTCACATCGACACACAAAAGCTTTACAGCAACAAGAAGCACATGTCCACATGTTACATAGAGCAATTGTCAACATCTAGTACAAAGCACTCACTGTGGAGAGCTCACCCAACTCTGAGCTCCCCGAAAGTAACCGTGATGCCTATTAGAAATCCCACAGGCGGCTGGGCGCGCAGCGATGCAGACAGAGCCAGCACGTTTGCCAACCACCTTAAAAATGTCTTCCAACCAAATCCTGCCACTAGTGCGTTCACTTTGCGGATTTTACCATATGAGCCTCAGCTTCAACATGAGCCAATTGAGTTTCGCCCAAACGAAATCGTTAGCATCATCAAAAATCAGCTGAATCAGAAAAAATCCCCAGGCTGCGACCTCATAACTCCCAAAATGATCGTTGAGCTCCCATATTGCGCCGTTTGCACCAGCTTTTTAATGCCATCGCAAAACTTGGCCACTTTCCAGTGAGATGGAAAAAGTCGATTATAATAATGATAGCAAAGCCGGGAAAAGACCACACAATTCCCACGTCGTATAGACCTATAAGCCTACTTTCATGCTTATCTAAACTCTTTGAAAAATGCGTATTGACTCGAATAAACACATACCTAAGAATCCAGGAAGGAATTCCGTCACAACAATTTGGGTTTCGGGAAAAGCACGGAACAATTGAGCAGGTCAACCGGATAACATCAGAAATTCGGGACGCGTTCGAAAAACGATAGTACTGTACTGCCATATTTTTAGATGTCTTTCAAGCATTTGATAGAGTTTGTCTAGAAGGTCTAATGTAAAAGAACAAAACAATGCTTCCCTACAACACCCATAAGCTTTTAGAGTCTTACCTCTACGACAGAAAATTTGCTGTGAGATGCAACACTGCTATAACGGACGATTTCACTATTGGAGTTGAGTTCCTCAAGGAAGCGTGCTTGGGCCAACATTATATGTCCTTTACACAGCAGACATCGTTTGCTGATGATACAGCCATTCTCAGCCGCTCAAAATGCCTGATGCAAGCAACTGCGCAGCTAGCTCTTCATCTGGTCGATGGTGGCTATCAGATTGGCGAATTAAAGTGAACGAACAAAAATGCAAGCACGTTACATTCACCCTAAACAGGCAAAACTGCCCGCCGCTCATGTTAAACCATACTCTACTCCCGCAAGCAAACGAAGTGACATATCTAGGAGTACATCTCGACAAAATACTCACATGGCGCCGGCCCATTGAAGCCAAAAGAACACACCTAAAGCTAAAAGCCAGTAGCCTTCATTGGCTCATCAACGCTCGGTCTCCTCTTAGTCTTGAATATAAAGTCATGCTGTATAACTCGGTACTAAAACCTATATAGATGTACGGCTCTCAGTTATGGGGGAATGCCATCAATAGCAATACTGACATAGACTAGCGAGCTCAGTCGAAGATCTTGAGAACAATCACCGGGGCACCGTGGTACGTTCGCAACGAAAATATACATCGCGACTTAAACATTCTACCAGTCAAAGAAGTGATCGCAGTGATCACGCCTTCGCCGCAATGACTTACCCACCCAGCGACCGACTTGAGGGACGCGCAACCAGAATGCAGTCTTATTATACTGTTAGTTAAATTTTAATGTTAAGATTCGTAAACTTATTGTTAGTCTCAAAGTTAAGACAAGATTCCGTTGCTGACTTTATGTTGTAAGGGTTTCTGAGCTTGTGGCATATTGGCTATATGCATTCCTTAAGCCTGATTGTGCTCAGTCGCAACGTAAACAATTACAAAAGAAGGTGTTTCTTCTATTGTTTTGTGGTTCTTCTATTGGTAACAATATGAGATTATTCATTATTCAGGGATGATTTTATAATTCCTTCACAATTGAGATTTTCCAGTACCATTGAGATGTTAATAATTAGTTTTTGACCATCCGTATTTATAAGACTTCGTCTATTTTTGATTTTTTGGCGTTAGTGGGAAAACTAAGGGCTGTGAAGTCTTAAAAGTCCAGTCTAAAGAATTATTGTTTGTATTGTTTTATTGTTTTACTTGTAGAGTAAAAGGGTAAATTGTATTCGTGCAAAAGTATGTAACAGGTAGAATGAAGCGTTTCCGACCCTATAAAGTATATATATTCTTGTTCAGGATCACTAACCGAGTCGATCTAGCCATGTCCGTCTGTCTGTCTGTCCGTATGAACGCAGAGATCTCGGAAACTATAAAAGCTAGAAGATTGGCATTTTGCATGTAGATGTTTCGTCAATACCTATCGATTGGCCTAATAAAAGTTTGCCACGCCCACTCTAACGCCCAAAAACCCATCAACTTTTAAGCCTGTCTAGGGCCTACATTTCCGCCTTTTATGGCCCGTGGTACCAATGTCTTGGGGTAGATGGCGCAATACAATAGCGCCATAAAAAAAAAAAATTAAGTTTCGTTAAATCAGTTGCAATTCAACTCTCGCAGAGTGAAGTCGCGTATGCGCGGAGTGATTAATTACTGATAACAAACAAAAAACAAAGAAGAAAAACAAAACAAAACAAAAACAATTACATTTGCAAGAAAGAGAGCATATTCTAAAAATAGAATTAACTGATAAGCAGTCTAAGTGCAGCCGCTTAAAGGGCAGCAAAACCATGTGCGACGACGAAGATGATGACGTATTGGAATGGCAAAGAGTACCACGAATACTAAAAAGATCTAACCAAACTTCACCAAATGTGGCCAGAAAAAAGCCGGGGCTCGATGATGGACCTGGAACTTCTAAAAGCTTTAATCGATTTGATGTACTCAGTGATGAGGACAGTAACGATGAACCGAGTACTGGTAAAAATCACCTACAAGAATTGAATGACGACTCAAATAATCCTCAATCCGAAGAGACACCTAGACCCCCACCTATTTTCATGACAGATGTCAATGATATTAATGGTTTACTAAACTACCTTAAGCCAAAAATTAATATAAAAGACTTTTCGTATAAATCTCAACGCGATGGCAAAGTTAGAATTATGGTAAAAGAAGTAGAAAAATATAGAAACCTCATTAGATCACTAAGAAGCGATAATGCTAAATTTCATACCTTTCAATTAAAGCAGGAGAGATCTTTTAGAGTTGTTGTCAAAGATATTCACTTTTCTACACCAGTTGAATGCATAAAGTCAGAAATAGAATCTCAAGGTCACAAGGTGAGAAGTATTAGTAACATAAAGAGCAGAATTACTAAGGAGCCCTTAAACATGTTTATCGTCGACCTGGAGCCAGAAAACACTAACTCTGACATATATAAACTTAAGCATATTGAAAACGCTATTGTTAAAATTGAGCCTCCAAGAAAAGTGAGTGATATAGTGCAATGCTTTCGTTGCCAGGAATTTGGTCATACCAAATCTTATTGCAATAAAAAATACAGATGTGTGAAATGTTCCTTACAGCATTCTAGCATAACCTGCCCTAAAGACAGAGATCTGCCAGCCAAATGTGCAAACTGCTTGGAGAATCACGCTGCAAGCTATAAAGGCTGCAAAATTTATAAAGAGCTAATATCAAGAAAAGCGTCCTTTGCCAATAATAACAAAAATCAGCCCCAGAACAAACCCCCGATGAACTTCACGAATCCCCGCGAAAGAGTACACCATGAATACATAAACAATAATGTTCCCTCATATGCCCAGGTATTAGAAGATAACTCAAAAACTAGAGAAAATAAATCTTTAGAAAGAATTGAAAAATTATTAGAAAAGCAATCAGAATTAACAAATAATCTATTAAATATGATAATGTTGCTTGTCAACAAATTATGCAAGTAGACATTCGCATTGCCATATGGAATGCCAATGGGCTCTCCAACCGCCACAACGAAATAAATCTTTTTATCAAGTCGAATGATATTGACTTAATGTTGATATCTGAGACACATTTTAATAAAAAATCATATTTTTCTATAAAGGGCTATGAAGTCATAAGAGCAGATCACCCATCAGGAAGAGCACAAGGTGGTGCTGCAGTAATTATTAAAAATGCTCTACAATTCAAAGTCCAAGAGAACATTGTACAAAACAATATTCAAGCCGCAGCTATACAAATTAAATGTTCCCACATTGATGTTACTATAGCTGCTGTGTACATACCACCTAGATTTACTTTTAAAGAACAGGACTTCATAACGTTCTTTCAAGGACTTGGAGGTCACTTTATAGTCGGAGGTGACTTTAATGCCAAGCACCCATGGTGGGGCTCAAGGCTAGCAAACCCAAAAGGTACTGAACTATACAAGTGCATATCTCTTAAAAATTACTCGACACTATCAACTGAAAATCCTACATATTGGCCAACTGATCCTCGCAAAATACCTGATCTCCTAGACTTTGTTGTTTATGCTGGAGTACCTTCGCATCATTTACATATTGAAGAAAACTTCGAGTTGAGCTCTGATCATTCACCGCTAATAGTAACATTTGGATCAACCGTATTGATGAAAGAGAAACCATACAGAATAATTAGGCAAAATACAAACATAACTGCTCTTAAAAACTGGCTCGAAAATCATGTCTGTCTGGATGTATCATTAAAATCTGGATATGAAATTGACTCTGCAGTTGAAAAACTCACTCAGGTAATACATGAGGCTGGACTCCTGTTTACACCGCAATCAACAAAATATCTATCTACGCAGTCCTATATTTCCGTAGAGCTTAGACAGCTTATTAGAAATAAAAGGAGACTAAGAAAAACATGGCAAACAAGCCGATGCCCATCTGATAAAACTAATTTCAATAATGCAGCTAAGAACCTAAATAGAAAACTAAGGGAAATGCGAAATGAAGCTACAGCAGAATATTTAAGAAACCTCAATCCTTTCACTAGTGACTTGGAGCAGCCTACTTAAAAAGACCCTCCAGAAGGAACACCACAATTAAAGACAACAATGGAATTCGTTGCAGGAACAACAAAGAAAAAGCAGAAGCATTTGGGCAGCACTTACATCTTGTTTTCCAACCAAATTCCATTACTGATATAGAAACAGAAGAGGAGGTCATGAGTTTCTTGGGTGCACCATGTCAAATGAGTATGCCAATTCGGCATATCTCATATTCTGAGGTTCAGGCCGAAATAAGATGTGTGAAGCCTAAAAAATCGCCAGGATTTGAGAAAAATTGATGGCATTACTGTGAGAAATCTACCCCCGAAGTGTATCACCCTGCTAACTCATATTTATAATGCCATACTGAGACTTGACCACTACCCCAGCCAATGGAAATGTGCTGAGGTAATTATGATACCTAAGCCAAATAAACCCGAACAATTGACTTCTTCATACCGTCCGATTAGCTTGCTGGTGACTTTCTCTAAAGTATTTGAAAAAATACTTTTGAAAAGATTGTTACCGGTACTGGACGTTCTCAACATCATACCCGAACATCAATTTGGGTTTAGAAGAGGGCATGGAACGACCGAACAATGTCACCGAGTGGCGCAGACAATAATCAGTGCGTTTGAACAGAAAGAATACTGTGCTGCAGTATTTCTTGATGTTCAACAAGCATTTGACAAGGTCTGGCATCCTGGCGTACTCTATAAAATAAAGAAATGGCTTCCTGCACCATATTATCTCCTGATGAAATCATATTTGACAAAACGCAGTTTCTACGTTCAACAGCAGGATGAATCATCAATATTATATGACGTAAATGCCGGAGTACCACAAGGAAGTGTTTTAGGCCCCGTTCTATACACAATTTTTACGGCTGATCTTCCTGTTATGGACAACATTTTAGTAGCAACATATGCGGATGACACTGCGCTATTATCAAAAAGCATAAATCCAGTTGAGGCATCCCAGCGCTTACAGGAACAGCTCCATTTAATAGAAAACTGGCTAAACAGATGGAAGATAGTTGTCAACACTCAAAAGTCAATACAAATAACATTTGCCTTAAGAAAAGATAAATGTCCTCCGGTGATACTGGGTGGCGTGAACATCCCAGAATGCGAAAGTGTTAAATACCTAGGAGTTCATTTAGATCGAAGACTGACATGGAAAGCCCATATAAAAGCTAAGCAAATGCAGCTTAAAACAAAAAATAAAAAAAATGTACTGGCTAATGGGCAGAAAGTCGGAGCTGAGCCTAGAGAACAAGGTGCGGCTTTACAAAGCAGTTTTAAAGCCGGTATGGACATACGCCATTCAACTCTGGGGAACTGCAAGTACCTCCAACATTGAAATCCTACAAAGATACCAAAACATGACTCTCCGAAACATCACAGGGGCTCCTTGGTATATTAGCAATTTCGAAATACACAAAGATCTGCAAATTCCTTTTATTAGAGATGAAGTTAAAAGATTAAGTACAATATATATAAACAGATTGAATTCCCATGAAAATAACTTAGCCATCAACTTGCTAGACAATAGCAGAGAAACGAGTCGTCTTAAACGTTTCCACGTACTCGACCTTCCTGATAGATTATAGATTAAGTAAAACTTGTAAATAGTAAAATAAGTCAAAATTAATACCCTTATATGTATATCGATTGTACTTAGTGAAGCGCAATCGATCCTGCCATGATTATGCCCATTAAAAAATTTGTTTATTATCCTAAGGATAGATTACAAATAAAAATATATATATAAAAAAAAAAAAAAAAAAAAAAGATTCGTTAAATGGAAAGATTGTGGTCCACAAGCTTTACATTTTTTTGCACAGTATATTTGGGTGTGAGTGAGTAATATAGTATTGGCTGTGTTGATTGACAGTGTTCTCACTTATTCCATAGTTGTACAGCTGAAAATTGGTGTGCAGTAGTCAACGCACGGTACAGTATTTTGGTGTGCAGATGACTTACACACATACATAGTTCTCGTGTGTAAGTATGTCAAAAAAATTATACGATTAAAAAATTGAATTGTATTTTCGTTTCAAATGTATTTATTCTAAAATTAAAGAATTTAGAAATTATTAATATTTTAATTAAAACTAATTATAATAATTATTTTATGTTATTATTAAAAAATACTGTACTCATCTTCACAATTGTACACAGTAAACACACAAGCTATACAGCGTGTTTAAAAAAGGACAAATGTAGTACTCACTCAGGAAGAGTACAACCATATACTGTACTGACTCCAAGTAAGTGCACTGAAAATGTTGAGCTATCTTCTTCTGGCCTAGAGAATATACTGTATAGTAAAGAATGAGTGCATTATTTTGAAGAACACTACACTACTGAACAGATCTGTTATGCTAAAAATAGGTACATTCATGCAGAAGTCGAGACTCTAAAGTTATTAATGATTTGTGGTCTAAATGTGTGATGTGTGATCTGAAGCATTGCAACATTTTAAAACAAACTTGCGCTGCATAAGAAAATCTAGAATATTCATGATAAATCCCAAATCTCTAAATCGGATATCTTGACGTTCATACGGATAGGCAGATGAAATCCATTATGCCTCAAATTAATATAGGGAATTAAAAATTACACTATTAATTTTATATTCCACGCAATAAAAAATAAAACTATAAGCAGTTGTTTATAAAAGTAGTCTATATTAACGTAATTTAACGACTGTAATTATTTTTTAACTCCTCAAAAAGAGCTAATATAATTCCTGTGCTATTTAAGCACAATTTAGTATTGGTCAGTCAGCAATACTTACCTTTTCTACAGAAACATTTGTTGGCCTTATTGGTTACCCCATTATCGAAAGCGTTATCCTCGAACACATAGCTATATCCTTTTAGACTGCCATAAGTTTTCTCTTCGCCCACGCGGTACTATAAAGCAAAATTAGTGAGTTTGAGTTAAAGCTTCCCAAAAGGCTAAAAGCTCTTGTGAACATACCAAATTAATCGGTCTGCACATGCTCTTTCTAAAAAACTTTACGGTCTCGTTCGGTTTAATGAAACTTTTGAACTTTGTGCCATCGGATGCGTACTCTATGTTGTTGCAGTGATCTTGCTCCCATTGTGGAAGTTTTGTTTCTCCGCGATAGGTGGCATACAGCCCCGAGAGCGCCGGATTGGGGACACCTGTGTAGAACGTCTCGAAATCCGTAGAGAAGTCGTACATTCGATCAATAAGCCCCACCTTCTCAAATGATATCCAATTTGGAAGAAAGGTGTTGCCCAGTGTGGCCAAGGTCGAAGGGTATCCGAACATGAACTCTTTGGCAGTGGTACGAACTATTGGTTCCGACTTTGTACTTACAAGCAGTGTCTTTAGAGCCATTCTAACTAAGAAAGGCTGGTTAGCAGTTAGGTGTGATATGGCCTGAAAAGATAAAAATATTCAATAAATACAAGTATTCAATTTTAGCTTTTACTTAATATTTCTGTCTAATTTTTAAAAACAATTATAAAATATTGTATGCTTGTAACGGCCACAGATACCAAGACATAATTTAAAATCTGGGATACAATAAAAATGAAAAAAATTTGCTCATCATAAAATGAAAGAGATATCCGGACCTGTGAGTCAGCTCCCAAGTTTTCGATGTCACGAATTTACTTTTAGTTCTGTTTTTTATTAACCATTTCTAAAAAAGCTTTTATCCCATTTAAATGCATTTTATTAAATTATACTAACAATGTAAGCACTAATCTAAAACCTTAATAAAAACGAACGGTCGTTTTCTTAAACATTTTTTGAAAACAATGTACTTGATGGGCAAATTAGTGCGTTAGCTCGAATCTCATCGGAGTTTATTCAATTTTTTTTTGGAGTAACAGGGAATCGTTGTATCCGTAGGTAACAGGTAGAAGGAATCGCTTCCGACCTTATAAAGTATATATTGTCTTCCTCTAAAGTGTTAGCACACACAATTTTTTACTTTTAATCCTATTTTCAGGCTTTTGTAGAATTTAATGATTCCATTTGTTTTATTTGGTTAAATAAAAGATTTTTTATTTGAATGGCACCATTATTTTTTAATTTTCTATAACGTTATTAAAGCTATTTTAATTTTAAATGAAAAGGAACTTATTTCTTGACACTTATTATACTATTTTTTACATTTAATATTTGCTTGGAAGTTCTTTTTGTTTAATGGCATCTTCGTGACGTCTAGGCATGGTTTTTTATCACCTCTTGGGACATTTTCATGCTTTCTTATATTTCTAGCCAATTCCTCCCGCTGGTGCTCGATTGGATTGTAATTAGGTGATTGTGGGGTAAGTGACAGAACGTGTGCGATATTGTACGCGAGCAACATGCGAACATCCTCAAAATATTTAGGTAATCTGAGATCAATATCTTTCTTCCAGCTGTACGACTGTGGAAGTTGACTTCGTGGAGTGCCCTTCGTACAGTCATGGGGTGAACTTCCTTCCCAAACTCATTATTAACCTCTGCGGCAATCTGGGAAAATCGGCTCATTAACATTAGGTTTGGCGATTTCGCTATAGGATTTTCCTTCGTTATAGAGATGCAGAACTAGCAAGCCGAAGTTAATATATACTTTTGCATTTATTAAAAAACGACTGCATTTCGATTTCTAAGCTAATACTAAAAACAATAAAGCTATGTTTTGACAAAACTTAAAGTGTATTTCTGATATAGTAAATAATTACCATATCTAGTAAATAATTACTATATCTCAATAGAATATTTTGTTAAATAGAAAAACAGCAAAATATAATACATTGTTTTTAATTTTTAGATTTTTCAATAAGAGCTACATGATAAAGATGCTCGATTTTAATTTAATTAAGCCCGCAAAAAAAAAAATAATAAACACAAATTTGAACAATAAAGTTATTTACAAAAAAAATTGTACCCTGAGCTACACTCATGGACAAAATAATAGGAGTGTTTTTTTTTCTTTTTTAACTTCATATCTTCTCTAATCTCAACAAATCAAATTTTTTTCATAACTTCTATTAATTGTTTTTTAAAAAAAAAGTAATAACAGATTCACAAACCCTTTAACATAACACTAATTTAAATATTTTCTTAAATACGCCAATTTTGGCCGGAATGTTTAACTGTTTAAATTAAATTAATATTTCACTATATTTGGTGTTTTTTTATATTAATGGGGGACCCCCCATTCTCGGTTTCATAAAATCGTTTTTTTTTTTATTTAATTCGAACCAATAACTATTCAAGAATGTTCCTTTAAAATTTCTAGTGAAAACTTCAAAAACTTTTGAAGATATAGCCGATTTATGGTGAGAGCGTCAGGCGAGGGCTTCTCAAAACTTTAAACGCGTTTTTATCGAAACAGTATTTTTACGAATGGCGCATGAGGTTACTCAAAAACTATTAATCCAATCGGTTCCAAATTTTAATACGTTATTCTATACATATATATGTAGCTATAACATGAACTAGGATAAATCAAATCGTTAAGATCTTCTTTACTTTTCAACTTAATTAGTGGCTGAAAAGGAGATCTTAAAAAAAAAAATGTTCAAAGGTCCGCAATTTTGTAAATTTTTGTTGAGAATTTAATTATCCTAGTACATGCTAGGATCATACATGTACTCTTCCTAATCCCGATGGAATTTTTGGTTTCAGATGTTCCAGTGAGGTGAAATCCCATGCGCCGCCAAAATGAAGGGCTTTTGTTCGATGACAAAATACAACAACAACAAAAAAAACAGGAAGGGAAAGCTAACTTCGGGCGGAGCCGAAGTTGATATACCCTTGCAGAATATTCTGTAAATTATATTCTCTAAAATTATTTATATGATGCATTCTTAATACTCGTAAAAAATCCCAACCTCCTAACTTTACAAACACCAAAGTTATGGCATTTCCGATCGATATGGCAGCTATAGTTTATAGTCGACCGATCCTTATGAAATTTGGTAGGTCGGATTGATTGGCCAAAAATAAAACCCATCGTATCTTCCTAACTTTACAAACACCAAAAATTATGGCACAAAGATTAAAAAATGTAATCTTTTGGCGTGCGCTTCTCACTGAACATTTTTAAAAATGGAGGAAAAATATAAAAAAAAAACGAAAAAGTCGATTGCAGGAGTTTACATGTGGGGAAAATAACATTAATACTATCTAATGTGCCTCTTGTCAGAGCAAAATGTTTCTTAGGTCCAAAATGTACGAAAAAACAGAATAAGAGTGCAGCTATGAACTTTAAATTAGCAAATAATTATAAGTAAATTAAAATTTTAACTGCTTGCCAACAAACCCAGCTGATTGACAGTACGCTTAAATCTGATGAACTCTCGAAATTTTGGTCACACTGGAAAGATTAAAGTTTTTACGCTAGCGTACTCGATTGTCGATCTGAGTACTAGGCTTAAAGTTCAAATATCGTATTTGCGGGAAAGACCCTTTAAAAGATATTATCAACTACCATGGCAAAACAAGTCTGACGCTGTACAAAGAAATTGAAAAACAATACCATTTAAATTTAACAGTGGTTTTTTTTTTTTTAATTTACTGATAATTATTTGCTAATTTAAAGTTCATAACTGCACTTTTATTGTGTTTTTCCGTAAATTTTTCACCTATGAAACATTTTGTTCTGTGGGAAAGAGCCTTTAAAATATCAACTACCTTGGCAAGACAAGTCTGCCGCTGTACAAAGAAATTAAAAAACAATAAAATTTAGATTTAACAGTTGTTTTTTTTTTTAATTTACTGAAAATTATTTGCTAACTTAAAGTTCATAGCTGCACTTTTATTGTGTTTTTCGTACATTTTTGACCTAAGAAACATTTTGCTCTGAAAAAAGGCACCCCAGATAGTATTAATGTTATTTTGTCCTCCCATGTAAACTCCTGCAATCGACTTTTGCGGGTTTTTTGATTTTTTCCCACCATTTTTTTAAATTGTTCAGTGAGAAGCGCACGGCAAAAGATTAAGTTTTTTAATCTTTTCGCTAGGGTTCACCCAAAGTTCACTTCCGCAGTCTGCCAACGCTATGCAATTTTCTGGTATTTTTTCGTCGATCTGAGGACCGAGGTGAAAAAACCCTTGACGAAAAGTGAACGCCAGCTGTTTGCCACTCGCTCTCTCTTATGACTGGCGTAACATTTTTGTCGATCTGAGTACTAGGCTTAACAGAAGACAGAACTTTCATATCTTGAAATTCTTGAATAAATTTTTCAAGACAGTGCAATTAAGCAAGAACGTACTTTTCTTCTTTTAGGGTAAGATTGTTTTATAATCACATAAGTTTGCCGATCGCAGATTTTGTTTATTTTATTTAATTTGTGGGCTTGTATTTGTAGTGAAAACAAATTAAACTTTTAAATCAATCCAGGTGTCTACATTTATGTCAAAGATGTTGATTGCGTTTTCAGTAACATGGTCAGTCCTACCTAAAGCAAATATGTACATATCTGGCAATATTATTGAATTTCGACTATCTCATGTAGAATTGCTGCGTCAATTGTTACAAATATCTAAACACAATAGAAAAGTGTATGAAAACTAAAGCTTTGGACAGCAACAGTCAAATACAAGAAGGTATGGTTTCATGTAAGTGGAGTTTATATGACAAGGTCTTGTTAAAATAGATACCCAAATTGTAAGCTTTTAAAACATAGTCTACCTCATAGTTTATTCTAAGCTCAGATCTCTGGGGGTCACCAGGACGACTTGTTTTTAAAACAAGAGAGAACGCTATAGTCGGGTGCCCCGACTATCAGATACCCGTTACTCAGGTAAAAGGAGTGCGAGGGAGATGGAGATAGAAACTTTGATCACGCATAACTTTTTAACGAATGGTCCGATTTGAAAAATTTCTTCTACATTTCGATAGGTATTGATAAACACAATAAAACTGCATTTTTACTTTTCCGAAATATTTAAATTTTTAAAATCGTATATAAGCGATTGTGGGCGTTAAAGGGGGCGTGGCACCTTTTTGAAACAAACTTGCGCTGCGTAGGAACTCCTAGAATCTGCATGCCAATCTTCTAGCTTTTATAGTTTCCGAGATCTCAGCGTTCATACGGACGGACAGACGGACAGACAGACAGACGGACAGACGGACAGACGGACATGGCTAGATCGACTCGGCTAGTGATCCTGAACAAGAATATATATACTTTATAGGGTCGGAAACGCTTCCTTCTAGCTGTTACATACTTTTGCAAGAATACAATATACCCTTTTACTCTACGAGTAACGGGTATAACAAGTGAGAACGCTATAGTCGAGTGCCTCGATTATTAGATACCCGTTAGTCAGTTCAAATTATCAATTTGAATTCAGCGATCTCTTAAAGCTGGCAGCTTTACAGCACGGCCATCTGTTTCAAAGTCATCCGTTAGATGGCGCTATGAAAGGCGGAAATGTAGGCGCTAGCCAGGCTTAAGCGTTTAATGGGTTTTTGGGCGTTGGAGTGGGCGTGGGAAACTTTTATTAGGCCAATCGGTATTGACGAAACAAATACAGTGCCGCTCAACTGAATAGGTTTGAAAATTATTTCTTCTATTTTTATACCCGTTACTCGTAGAGTAAAAGGGTATATTATATTCGTGCAAAAGTATGTAACAGGTAGAAGGAAGCGTTTCCGACCATATAAAGTATATATATTCTTGTTTAGGATCACTAGCCGAGTCGATCTAGCCATGTCCGTCTGTCCGTCTCTCCGTCTGTCCGTCTGTCCGTCTGTCCGTCTGTCTGTCCGTCTGTCTGTCTGTCCGTATGAACGCTGAGATCTCGGAAACTATAAAAGCTAGAAGATTGGCATTTTGCATGTAGATTTTAGGAGTTCCTACGCAGCGCAAGTTTGTTTCAAAATGGTGCCACGCCCCCTCTGACGCCCACAAGCCACAAGCTGTGGCTACAGTTTAGATGCTATTATGAAAATTTTTTTTGATATGTATTTGTTTCGTCAATACCTATCGATTGGCCAAATAAAAGTTTGCCACGCCCACTCTAACGCCCAAAAACCCATTAAACACTTAAGCCTGGCTAGCGCCTACATTTCCGCCTTTCATGGCGTATACAATAGCGCCATCTAACGGATGAATTTGGAACAGCTGGCCAAGGTGCTCAACAGAGTCAACGTTAATTCTGGATGTTTTCTATTAAAGGAAATTGCGATGGCTTTTATTTGTCAATACCGAACTATATCCCAAGAACTATGCAAATCAAATCAAGTTAGCCAAATTGGTGTTCCCTGGGTACCGAGCTAATTCGAGCGGCGAAAAACATACAAGAAGGCATATTTATATTAAGTTGTTTAGCTGAGTAACGGGTATCTAATAGTCGAGGCACTCGACTATAGCGTTCTCTCTTGTTACTTCTCTCTTTGTTCCTATGGCATTTGTGCCTTCTTTCTTTTTTGTTTTGAACATTCATTTGTTTTCTCATAATATGACAACAAAAATATAACGGGTTGTATGCAACGGTAAATCAGAATTTTGCTTTCATCGTGAAATTCGCTAAATGTGTGTTCTATTTTTGGCTCATCTGATTAGGTTGGACAACTTTGACTTCACTTTGTGACTGACTGCGTGATTGAAAACATATAATTTCTTTTGTTTACTTAAATCTAAAGTAATTGCTACCATTTTTTTTTAATATGGGTCGCGGAAAATCTTTAACCGATTTTGAAAAAGGTCACATTAAAGGCTATATTGAATCTGGCCTAAAACATAATGAAATAGCAAATAAGATTGGTCGAAGTCAAAACGTGGTAAGCAATTTTCTTCGTAATGAAGCCGATTACGGGAAAAAAATGATAGGAGGAAAAAAATATGCTACGACGGCATCAGAGAGGCGATTAATCCTTCGAACTGCTTCGAATTCCCACCTGTCTGCCAGTAAAATCAGGGATGAATGCGGTGTAAATGCTAGTTTGGCAACGGTAAAACGAGTTATTCGGAGTGCTAAACACTTAAAGAGATTAAAAATAAAAAAAAAAACCTCCTCTCAATGATGCACGGAAGGAAGCGCGACTTCGATTTGCGCGGGATCACATGACATGGAACAAGGAGTGGAAGGCTGTGGTCTTCTCCGATGAAAAAAAGTTCAATCTCGACGGACCGGATGGCTACAACTATTATTTTCACGATATGCGAAAAGAGGAATGCTTTTTGAGTCGTCATCACTCCTGTACAGGAGGCGTAATGGTTTGGGGAGCCATATCGTTTTATGGAACTTGCGAGCTGCAGTTTGTTTCATCAAAGATGAATGCAAATGTCTACAAGACTGTGCTCCAAAAGGCTTTTCCCCAGTTTTCCGAAATTTTTGGACCTATTCAATGGACGTACCAACAAGACAACGCCCCCATCCATACAGCCCGGGTTACAAAACAGTGGATTAAGGACCAGAATGTGAACTTGCTCGAGTGGCCGCCATACTCCCCAGACATAAATATTATCGAGAACATCTGGGAACTTTTATCCAGGAGAGTGTATGAAGGGGGAAGACAATTTCAAGACTCGGCGACCCTGGTTGAAGCGATTAAAAAAGCCTGGGCAACTATTTCACTGAGTGAAATTGAAAAATATTACGACCTTATCAAATCGAATGTTTGAAATAATTAAGAATAGGGGGGGTCATACCAAATATTAAATAATTCAGAAATAATGTCTTTTATTATTTAAGTTACCAAGTACCATGAAATATTGCTGTGAATAATTTTTTTTTAATAGTTTTGTTGGTCAAACCTATTCACTTGAGCCAAAAATAATGTAGGTTTTCAGCTATGTTTTTGAAAAAAAGATAAAAAAAATATAAAAACCAAACCAAAAAAAAAAAAAAACTTTTGTATTTTATAAAGAATTGATCGTTTTACTTAAAAAAATTTATTTGGTTTAAATCCGAGAGCTCGTTATGAAGACATTATGTTCTAAGTCTAAACAAGAGAGAACGCTATAGTCGGGTGCCCCGACTATCAGATACCCGTTACTCAGGTAAAAGGAGTGCGAGGGAGATGGAGATAGAAACTTTGATCACGCATAACTATTTAACGAATGGTCCGAATTGAAAAATTTCTTCACATTTCGATAGGTATTGATAAACACAATAAAACTGCATTTTTACTTTTCCGAAATATTTAAATTTTTAAAATCGTATATAAGCGATTGTGGGCGTTAAAGGGGCGTGGCACCTTTTGAAACAAACTTGCGCTGCGTAGGAACTCCTAGAATCTGCATGCAAAATGCCAATCTTCTAGCTTTTATAGTTTCCGAGATCTCAGCGTTCATACGGACAGACAGACGGACAGACGGACAGACGGACAGACGGACAGACGGACAGACGGACATGGCTAGATCGACTCGGCTAGTGATCCTGAACAAGAATATATATACTTTATAGGGTCGGAAACGCTTCCTTCTAGCTGTTACATACTTTTGCACGAATACAATATACCCTTTTACTCTACGAGTAACGGGTATAAAAAGAAGTCAAACCTATTCAGTTGAGCGGCAGTGTACATATCAATTAAAATTTGCATAATAGCATCAAAACTGTGGCCACAGCTTGTGGCTTGTGGGCGTCAGCGGGGGCGTGGCACCATTTTGAAACAAACTTGCGCTGCGTAGGAACTCCTAAAATCTACATGCAAAATGCCAATCTTCTAGCTTTTATAGTTTCCGAGATCTCAGCGTTCATACGGACAGACAGACAGACGGACAGGCGGAGAGACGGACATGGCTAATCGACTCGGCTAGCGATCCTGAACAAGAATATATATACTTTATAGGGTCGGAAACGCTTCCTTCTACTTGTCGCATACTTTTGCACGAATACAATATACCCTTTTACTCTACGAGCATGCTTCCTATTAGATATATACGATGAAATACATTTCAAAGCTGACTGAGAAAATTTAAATTTTCTCTGCTGTTTCATTATTACTACTAAATCTTAATAAGGCGTATGCCTTATTAACGACCAGTAAACTAAGGAAGTTATTTCCAATTTGGATGTATATATAAGTATATGGAATTCGGACTGAAATTTAGCCTCTAAAACATCACACTGTGTGTAATGAGAACATTTTATTTATGTACGGTCTCTGCAGCAACACACATTCTATAGTCAGGTGAACAAGTATTCAAGAACTTTTTATTAAGTTCGTGGACATCTACATTATTTTCTATCACAAATTTTTTATTGCCAACTCTTAGATTTTTAATTTCTTTCCATATGTCTATTGCGCAATATGTAAAGATTTGCTCAGGGGGGTCAAGTTCAATGTTATATTTAAGGAATATGGGGTCGTGCATTCTCAGATGCAACTACTGGGCACTGAAAAGTTTAGCCGTGTATCTCGCATTGACCCGATCATCATCAGCTTGAACTTAGAACGAAATGTAAGTCTAAATAGCAGGAAATGTCCTTAATGTGCAGGCATAATTTTACATAATCTTTTTTTACCCCCGCGGGCCCATTCTTTTTATCTTAGCCTCAAAACTCTTTTACAACCATATTATCCAACCAAAAGTCACTAGAGCAAATGGCTTCAAATAGCTCGTTTGGGACAGTTATCTTGAAAGATGACATGTCTCTAGCATAAGAAAACTTAAACTTTCCACCTTTACACTATTTCTATTGGCTTAAGTTTTGTCTTGTATATAAGACAATACATCAGAAGATGTTTGATCAGGGGAAAGCCGAGAAACGAAAATTTGTTTCTTTAGTGGAACCACTGAAAGAGATTTTGTTTCTGCAAAACCAATTTGAGCCGGTTGTTCGGACGCAGTAGTCCCTTGAGAAAAAGGTGGATCCACTAAATGTGAAACCACTGCTGACAAATTGGAATTCATAGAGGTCCCTGGTTGCATGCATTCTACTACGGATTGTCCGGGTACCGAATCTTTTTTAGCTGCTGAGCTAAGCAACATTTGGGGGTTCGCTGCAATCATCTGCTGATCCGCCGAAATGCTCTGTTGTTATTTTGATTGCGGTTGCGGGGTGTTCCCCTTTTGCTCCTTACCACCAGTTTCCTTTTTGCGCATAGGGGACTCTTCTAATAGCTTACGACTATTAAACTATGAATACAGCGCAGAGAGGAGATCATCAGCACGACGAAAACTATCTCTAGTAACGCCGAACATCAGCCCCATCAAGCCGCATTTAGTTTGGAGCATGAACGGTTTCATCTCGTTCACAACATCGACACAAGCGTCACAATAGAACTGCGGATTTGCCCCCTTTGAAAAGTCAACACTTGTCCGGCCAGTAAAACCGGCACCATGTTTTCACACAAAACCTTCTAAATTGTAACATTTATTAAGCATACATACATACAATAAGTTAAATAGACACAAATCTCAATAACTTCATTGGGGCGGGTAACATAATTAATAATTTTATCAGTCTATTTTTATAATTTATTGACGTAAACTTTAGCCCTCGCAGTTTTTCGCTACGTTTTCTTATATGTATTCCTCTAAAAATTATCTGCTCCTGATACAGGCTTATTCCTTCCGGAATATTCCATAAATATTTTAAATTTTAAATTCCTTCACATCACAGTTTTTACTTACAACACTCACTGGGTAGAAACTCGAATTATTTAACGAAAAATTCCGCCAATACAACCGTCTGCGACCACTGATTTTCGCCCTTTCATTAACTTTGCTGTTCCAATTTCCTAATTATCTCTTCGCCAAAAACCACTCAAAAATTTTGGGCTTAAAACTAACCTTCGTTCCTTTGCGAGTTACCCGATTTAAAGAACCAGTTCCTTACTTGGACTCAGATGCTCGACTCCCTGGACTCACTAGTCGTCGATTGTCGGTTATCGAATCAATGCCTATAGTTGTCTGGCCTAACGTAAACGACTTATGCTGTCTTCCCACAGAGATCCACCCACCATCCACCATCCGTTGAACGGATGGTCCATAAGGTTTTTCCGTTCCGAAAATTCCCAGTTAGTTCCCCATCCGAATTTGACGGACTTTTTTATGCGATAGCTAGGCGATGTTTTTTCGGTGCAACTCTGAATTCTTCTTCTTGACAGTGAAAATTGAAACACTCATTACGAAAATTTAAAAAATAATGGCGGGTAACTTTTCAAAAAGGACGGCGCCAAATCAAAAAAAAAGTTTATACTTGTAATAATTAATTAACTACTGGTCCATCCGTGTGGCAGCATTAAGAGTTGCTCCACTCTTTCCTAGGCGCATACCGTACTCACAACCTAGAGCACCTTGGAGAATGAGAGAACAAAAAACAAACATTTATATACAATGAACTTGATTTGTTACCATTTAGACAATATGGGGCAAAAGTGGATCATATTTTTTCTGCAGGCTGCCAAAAATCTGCAGACATATTAGTTCGATTTGGTTGTTCGCGTAGATCACTTTCAGTGTGTCACCAAGTATCATTTATAACGCTGTTGTGCTCATTTCAAATGTTGTGCAAAATGCAACGGGCTAAAATGATGAGCCACAGCTGTTCAGATCAGCTGTCATCGGATGGTGGATGTGCTCTGTGGGAATCTGAGTTTCACATTTGTCAAAAATCCCTACCATTTCAAACGGATGGACTCTATGGGAAGAGAGCATTAGTTAAATTTGTAATTTTTTTATATTTTTTTTTAATTTTTGCACATAACGCATTCCATTTTAAGGATTCTATTTCCAGCAATATTGGCACTCAAATGACCATATTCGGTTCACCAGAATTTATAGCGTATATGGAAAGGCTGAAGATTACTAGTAAGAAGATTTCTAGAAAAATAAGCGAGCACTCAATTACCTGAACCCAACATAAAAAATAAAATAAGTATGAAAACTCGCAAATAACGTAATTTGCGTAAAACGGAACTATAAAAAAAATGTGGGGTGTAATTTTCTTAATTAGTAAAGCCTAGTACTCAGAACGACAAAAGAGTACGCAAGAGTAAAAACTTTAACCTTTCCAGGGTGACAAAATTTCGAGAGTTCATCAGATTTAATACTGATAATCAGCTAGGTTTGTTGGCAAGCAGGTAAAGTTCAAATAACGTATTTGCGGGAAAGAGCATTTAAAATATATTATGAACTTCCTTGGCAAGACAAGTCTGCCGCTGTACAAAGAAATTGAAAAACAATACCATTTAAATTTAACATTTTTTTTTAATTTACTGATAATTATTTGCTAATTTAAAGTTCATAGCTGCACTTTTATTGTGTTTTTTTTGTGTAAATTTTTGACCTATGAAACATTTTGCTCTGCGAGAAAGAGCCTTTAAAATATCAACTTCCTTGGCAAGACAAGTCTCTCGCTGTACAAAGAAATTAAAAAAACCATACAATTAAAATTTAGGCAAATTATTAAAAAAAAATTATCATATAAAAACACAACTCGTGGTTGATACGACCAAATTAAAAGTTTCCCCGTTAACTTCTTCTTTCCGAACTTGCTACACTCTTTCCTCTCTCTCTATCTACTGCGATCTCCCGCTTTTATGTTTCCTAACAGCGCGTGGCAAAACACGGTAAAAAAAACTATTAGAATGGTATATTTTTACTACACTATCAAAAACCAGGCCAAATAGATTTTCGCCAAAAAACGTATTTTGCGTATTCTGGCAGCAATAACTGTAAAGAGTACTTAAATTCGAAAATATATCGACTTTTTGCTTAGTTTCTTTGTTTAGAAGATAGCTAGAGCTTTGGTGAAACCTTCAAACAAATCGTTAAAGCTTAAGGAAAAACTTTACCCAAGGAATTTTTGAAGTGCCATTTTTCGACGTTTGAAGATATTTTTGGCTAAATTGTAATTTTAGAACTGGCGAGTTATAAAATACCTTATCGACCATTTCTCAATCTGCGAATCTCTGCTGCACCGTATTAAACTTGACTTAATTCTAGATTGGTTGGTAACTGGCAATGAATAATGGATCATATATGACAACAATAGAAAAGTGTATGAAAACTAAAGCTTTGGACAGCAACAGTCAAATACAAGAAGGTATGGTTTCATGTAAGTGAAGTCTATATGACAAGGTCTTATTAAAATAGATACCACCCAAATTGTAAGCTTTTAAAACATAGTCTACCTCGTAGTCTATTCTAAGCTCTAACACAGATCTCTGGGGGACACCAGGACGACTTGTTTTTAAATTTAATTTATTTCCGTTAATGACAACAGCATGCTTTTAATTAGATATATACGATGAAATACATTTCAAACCTGTCTGAGAAAATTTAAATTTTCTCTGCTGGTTCATTATTACTACTAAATCTTAATAAGGCGTATGCCTTATTAACGACCAGTAAACTAAAGAAGTTATTTCCAATTTGGATGTATATATAAGTATATGGAATTCGGACTGAAATTTAGCCTCTAGAACATCACACTGCGTGTAATCAGAAAATTTTATTTATGTACGGTCTCTGCAGGAACACACATTCTATAGACAGGGGAACAAGTATTCAAGAACTTTCTATTAAGTTCGTGGACATTTACATTATTTTCTATCACAAATTTTTTATTGCCAACTCTTTGGTCTTTTATTTCTTTCCATATGTCTATTGCACAATATGTGAAGATTTTCTTCAGGGGGTTAAGTTCAATGTTATATGTAAGGAATATGAGGTCGTGCTCTGAGAATGCCGGTACAGAAATCTGATCATAAATCAATAATTTTTGTAACATTGTTAGCAAAGCATACATCAAGCAAATTTGTGATATTCTTATTATAGAAAGTAGGTATCTCAAAAAGAATAAAGCTATTAAGCATATTGCACATTCAAGGCACCTGTCACAATTATATTATTATAATTTAATAATACTCATAAAAATACTTCAATAATCTTTTTCAATCCTGAAATAACAAACCATATATTAACAAACAAAAAAAAAAACAAAATTCGGCAGTCGGTTCGATTTTTATAAAATTCTGAAATCGTTAAAATTGACTGTATCGCGGCGTATATAAGGGTTAAGTTTCGCGCTTCGCTTTTTAATTCAAATGGAATCATATCTGGAATTGCAGTATACCGTTTGAGAGGTATTGGCAAAACCTTTTCAACGACATTTGTTTACATTACGCGCGTACAAATTACAATCCATTGAAATGGAGTTCACAAACGCTGAAAATTGTGACCGTTCATACGGATAAAATAATGGAAATAGTGGATTCAGATCGGAGCTCCAACTAAACTGAAATCGAGTTATAAAATACCTTATCGACCATTTCTCAATCTGCGAATCTCTGCTGCACCGTATTAAACTTGACTTAATTCTAGATTGGTTGGTAACTGGCAATGAATAATGGATCATATATGACAACACATCAGTCCTGCCTTTTGCAGGACCAGATGGGGTTTTAACATCACATCATCGTAATTTTCCAATATCGTCACCTTGCTCCTTAACTTTGAATTTCTAATATTAGGAGATTTTAGTAAAAGTACGTAAGTGCATAGGTGGACAGAAGAAGTAAAAATAGGAAGTGAACCTATTTTTATTCTGCAAAATTCGTCATGGGTGAATTTAATAAATGCAATGGATTACACAAGGTATTGGTGTCGACATAAACAAAATCTTAGTGTTAGCTTATGTTACTGTGTGTGCAGATTGCTGACGTTTTGTCTGACTTACGGCCTGGATGCTTGAATCTTTATAGTGTTTTTTTATAAGATTCGTTGCTCACTATTATGCTTGATATTATAAAAGTCGATGCGGTTTATAATTTTTCCGGCCGTTAAACAGGCGTTCAACCATCGCTTACATCGAATTAAAAATTGTGTGATATCGAACCCAGATATATTAGGTGGGGTCAAAAGTAACCTCCTTGACCGCCAGAATGCGCTACTGCAAAGAAGGTTATGGTTCCTTACGATGCGTTCATATTTAGGCAAGCATACCAAATTTCAGTGCGATACTACCCTTAGTTTTGTTTTGGCAGCTGATTGTTGTTGACGTGTTTGGCATCATGTTGAATATGGACAAAAACGATTTTCGTTCTATCATAAAACATTATTTTTTGAGAGGCAAAACGGCAAAGAAAACAAAAGAAAAATTGGACAAATATTATGGGGCAAATGCTCCGTCAGATTACACCGTGAAATATTGGTTTCGAGAGTTTCGTGGTGGCCTCAACTCCACTAACCATGAAGTCCGCAGCGGCAGGCCTTCCGATGCGGTTACAGAGGACAATGTCAAAAAAATACATGAAATGGTATTGGCTGATCGCAAAGTGAAAGTGCGCGAGTTAGCAGATGCCACAAAGATCAGTTCTGAGCACACATGCCATATTTTGAGCGAGATACTGCATATGAAAAAGTTAGTCCTCCGAAGCGGCGTCAGGCATACTCTGAGTGGACTACCTCGAAAAAGTTAAAACCATCAACGCGAGTATTACTGTGCATTGTTGGAGCAATTGAAGGCCGAAATCGCTGCAAAACGGCTTCACATGAAGCGAAAAAAAATTTTGTTTTTGCAAGACAATGCAACGGCGCACAAGAGCGTAGCAACCACGGCTAAAATAAGTGGCGCCAATTGCTTCGGCATCCACCTTATTCACCCGATTTGGCTCCCTCGGACTATTATCTCTTCCCAAACCTGAAAAGATGGCTCAATAATAAAGAAGTCAGCTCACGCAAGGAAGTCATCGACACCGCGGAGGAGTATTTTGTAGACCTTCTGAAAAATTACTTTTCGGATGGGATCAAGAAGTTGGAAAATCGCTGGAATAAGTGTATCGATCTAAAAGGGGACTACATTGAATAAAATAAAAAAACATTTGAGAAACAAAATTGTATGCGGTTTATGTGAATATAAGCAGGATTAACATTTTTAGGGCTGTATAACATTGATTTGATTTTTTGTGGATTTCCAGGGAAAACCGATATCAGGTCAGTTCTTTCAAGGTATATTGTGTAAGGTTGTTCATTGCAGCTGTCTGCAATGAGGTCTATTAATTCGATTGGTACGTTTTTATTGAAACTTTGTTGGAAAGAAGTTGGTTCTACTTAAACCGGACTTTTGAAATTTGAAAGGCTTAACCGTTTGCCCATTTTTTGCCCACTTACTATATAGCCGCCAATTAGATTTTCGGCGCACCGTCAGTTTAGAAATTATGGAATCTTCTTGTTCCGTAATCACGATGCTGTTTTCGAAGATTTAAAATTTTTAGACAAAAAAAAAACTAGAAGGCAAAAGAATAGGCCTTTAAAATTTTTGTTTAAGTCGATCCAACAATTTTGAGATCGGAATTCGATTAATGCAGCCTAAAAGAACGGACATGTTTAACGCTAGCCCCGGGAAAAGTTGAAGGAAATATATTAAGGACAAATAAAAGTTAAATGACCAATGAACCAAATAAAAAACGCATAAGCTTTATGAGCCGAAGAGAAGGGTACTTCTCGTATATCTCTAGGCCAGATAGCCAAGTGCAAAAAGTATACAAAGAGTAACCCGGCTCTACTGACAGTCGATACCCAAAGAGCACGATCTTGCTCACACTCTCTACTCACTCTTACTCCGTGGAGTGGAGTTCTCAGTGTAAAGCCCCCACACCATCAGATTCGACCCCTGGCGCATAACCAACGTGGAGCGGTAAAATTTCTGCAATCGCTTCAAAAATAATAGGTACAACTACAACTACCAACACTACCATCCACAGCAACGGCTCTTATCGCGGAATCGACTGAAGCGCCAAATACAAAGTCAACTAGAAATATGACAATAAAACCAAAACAATATTCAACAAGCGGATCCGGCCATACAATGCCAGTCTGTATGGCCGGATCCGCTTGTTGAATATTGTTTTGGATCATCCAAATAAAGCGTAAGCTTAGCCCGCAGAACACCGCGGTGAGTAAGAAGCCATAAATAAACCGTGTCCAAAAGGACAACGATTTAACCGGGAGATATAACAACAGAAGATTTGCCTTCCTAGCTGAAATTCAACCAGAACTGGGTCAAGAGACCCAACCGAAACCAAAGCCCACACCAATTTACTTTAGGAAGAAAATCTTAAACGTCCTGGTCAAAAACGGAAATTTTCATGTAGTTCTGATCACTAAAGGTAATACTCACGAAACCAAACTTCAGACCAAATCCGAAAAACATCATTAACAGAAACAAAAAGCCGCAGCCAGTCTTCAAGTTAGAGCTGGAGCCAGACATCAGAGTCTTTAAGAAATATGAAGTGCATGCCATTTATAAACGGCAATACCTATTGCACCGAAAAATTAAGGTTGAAGAACCACATGAAAAGAACGTCCCAGTGCAATGTATAAACTGTCAGGAGTATAGACACACCAGGACACACTGCACACTTCGATCAATCTGTATAGTTTGTGGAGACTTTCACAATTCCGCTAATTCCCCTGCAAACAAGGAAGACCCCTAAATGAAGAAATGTTGTTTCGTTGCTTTTTTTCTATGCGAACTAGAGTCTCAGTTTTAAAGATATCCAATTCAAACTTTGCCCACACCCTTCTTTTCTTTGCACGCAGTATATAAGTCAGATCGGACGGGTTTGGACGACTTATCCTAAATAGTGGTTCAAACTATTATAATTATAATAACAATTAAGGGTATTTAATTAAATAGCTTTATAACCTGCGATTTCGTATCAATGGCCCAAAACCATCTGATTGAATTTGCTTAATCAAACATTGACAAATGAAAAAAGTTAAAATTTATCTTTTTTATTGGGTCCTTTCTATGTTTTCTGCTGACGAACAAAATAAGGCTTTCAGTTTGGTAGCAACTGGGAAGCCAAAACTCTAGGATTTCAAGTAACAGGGACCAAAGTAACCCAATACTAATCTTTTTAATAAAGATGGTATCATTATACCTGTTACTCGTAGAGTAAAAGGGTATACTATATTCGTGCAAAAGTATGTAACAGGTAGAAGGAAGCGTTTCCGACCCTATAAAGTATATATATTCTTGTTCAGGATCACTAGCCGAGTCGATCTAGGCATGACCGTCTGTCCGTCTCTCCGTCTGTTTGTCTGTCCGTATGAACGCTGAGATCTCGGAAACTATAAAAGCTAGAAGATTGGCATTTTGCATGTAGATTTTAGGAGTTCCTACGCAGCGCAAGTTTGTTTCAAAATGGTGCCACGCCCCCTCTGACGCCCACAAGCCACAAGCTGTGGCCACAGTTTTGATGCTATTATGAAAATTTTAATTGATATGTATTTGTTTCGTCAATACCTATCGATTGGCCTAATAAAAGTTTGCCACGCCCACTCCAACGCCCAAAAACCCATTAAACGCTTAAACCTGGCTAGCGCCTACATTTCCGCCATTCATGGCACAATAGCGCCTTCTAACGGATGACTTTGGAACAGCTGGCCAAGGTTCTCAACATAGTCAACGTTAATTCTCGATAAGGATTTCTATTAAAGGAAATTACCAATACCGAACTTTATCCCAAGAACTATACAAATCAAATCAAGTTAGCCAAATTGGAGGTCTGAGTCAAGCAATGGCGTATGTGTGTATGTATGTAAGCATTGCACTCAAAAACATAAACATAAACACAGCTGTTGGTGCAGGACAAAAGTTGCCTGCGCTAAAGAAGCGCTGGTGCTGATGCTCGTGATGTAAGGCTGCCAGCTCTAAGAGATCGCCGAATTCAAATTGATAATTTGAACTGAGTAACGGGAATCTAATAGTTGAGGCACTCAACTTATAGCGTTCTCACTTGTTTTTATAATTTTTTTCGACTTTGTGGAGACAAAATAGAACGTCTCCACAAAGTCGAAAAAAATTATAAAAATGATACCATCTTTATTAAAAAGATTAGTATTGGGTTACTTTGGTCCCTGTCAATTCAACAACATTTTAACAAGAAACCAATAACTCGGCGTAGTACAGCCCTGTGACCGTTTTGCCCTTCTCCAGGTAGTCGATGTAGGTTACACCTTGTGAATCCCCAAAAAGGACATCACCTTTCCGGCCGATGGGACAGTAGCCGTCTACGCGAATGTACTACACGATAGTAAATTTCTCTTCCGATAGTGACGGCATCGGGCGGTGAGGCTAAGTACTTATCGGATTGCCCTCGTATGTATATTGAATGACGGTACCCACAATGACGCAGAATTGAAAATCTACGGTGATAGTTCGATCGGAATGATAGTATTGCCCTAACTTAGTGGATTCCCTACCGATACTTAAAAACTCAATAATATTATAAGAAATAACCGTAAACATTTCAAAAATTATAGCTTTTGGGTCCGCTCTCGTAAAATGTACTAGTTTATTAGCTAGGTTATACTCTTGCTGCTAATATACATCGTATATGTAAAGAAACAACGAGGTTACATTTTTATTTCCTTTTTGTTCATATTAGAGCTTTATGACATAGTATCAAATCCGGCCTGTTCCGACTATTAGCTGTAACAGAATGAAGACTTTTATCAAAGCTTTAATAAATAGCTATAAAACAGACAGACAAACTAGATCGACTTGCCTGGTGATGCTGAATTGTATACTGCGTGCAAAGGAACGAAGGGTGTGTGTATATACATCTTTATATCTTTATATATCTTTAAATATCTTTAAAACTGAGAGACTAGTTCGCGTGGAAACAGATAGACGGACATGTTTATATCAACTCAGGACGCGATCCTGGTCAAGAATATATATACTTTATAGGGTCGGAGATGTCTCCTTCACACTTCACACTTCATACCACAGCGTTTTTTTTAAATATATATTAAAACTTATCAAAATTAATATTTTTTGGCTTCAATAAACTTAATCTTTAAGATTTCGAATACACCAAAATAACCTACGTCACTCCTTCGTGAATATTATGTTCACAGAAAAAAAATGGCTAAAAATCCCACTAAAAAAGTTTACGTACGCTCGTGATCTCTGTTTCTTTAAAATTCCCCTTCCCAATTTAACGGTGATCGGGAATTTTTCCTTCAGTTCACCCTCAAATTGTACGAAATGTGATTCTCAAGGAGGGGAACAACGCACGAACATCTCAAAGAAAGCCATAGATTCCCTTGGTAAATCGGAAGAAGAGGATAGATTTCGCATACAAATATGTAAACGAGTCGTATTCATTTTGGGACAACGTTATCTGGAGTGAAATGTAATATTTTTGGTTCAGATGGATCCCAAAAAGTTTGGAGGAAACGCAACACCGCGTTGAGGCTTAAAAATTTAACACCAACCGTTAAGGATGGCGGCGGTAACAAGATGGTCTAGGGGTGTGTTGGGACAGCTGGAGTTGAGAAACTTGTGTTTATAAACATTACAATGAACAGGCATCTATACCTTAAAATTTTAAGGGATAACCTTAAGGACAGCGCGACCCAGCTCAAGTTGAATGAGACTATATTTCTGTTTCAACGCTATAACGACCCCAAACACACCTCCTATTTGGTCAAGGAGTGGCTGCTTTACAACAACAAGCAATTGCATACACCTCCACAGTCTCCAGATCCCATTGAGCACGTTTGGAATTTGAATAAAAGAAAAAAACAAATATTGTCAAAAGAGTCCCTTAAGATAATTTTGCAGTCTGAGTGGGAAAAAACTGAGAAAAAGGGTAGCATTCACCGACGTATACTAGCAGTTATTGCTGCAAAAGGAGGTCCAACCAAATATTAATGAGTTAGAAGCTAATTTTATCTTGGGTGTGCTTAAACTTTTTTGACTATGAATATGGAGTATTTTTACGATTTTTTTATATCTTGTTATTTTATAAAATAGGGAAACAAAAAGACTTTGATTTTCTAAAAATATATAACCTACCAAACCGAAAATTTTTGAAAATTATATCTGTTTTAGTTAATAGCGTTTTGACTCCATCAAGTTGCACAACTATGGTGCACTTAATCTAATAATAACTAAAATATTACAATTTCCCTTTCTCGATTACGTTACTTATTTACTTGGACCTCAAGACATCTCTGTTCCGAAATATCAAAATTACAAATTAAATGTTTAGCTAGTTGTCCAATTATTGAAATCACCTTTTCGTTATTAAGCCGGTTGCCTGGTCCATTGAGGATGGATAGAATGTCTTACTACCTACAGCACAGCATGATTTTTTTGGCGGCCTGCTTGACATATCCTTATCTCAAGTAAACCATGTTCAAACCATGGTCGCCTTCTTGATTTGTGTTTGGTATCAATCCTGAAGGTGTGTTTCTGTCCAGAGTAGCACCACTCAGGCAACCTAAAGATCCATATCACCCTATAATCGAACTTTCATTTGATACGGGTAGAGTTATAGAAGAAAAATCAGAAAAATCATCCAAGCGAATACATTGTTTTCGCAAGGCAGACTTTCTGAGGCTAAATAATTTTATTTCTGGCTTTAATTGGTCTGATCTTTACTTATGCAATAATATGTCCGATGCAGTTAATGTCTTTTACACTGCAATAAACACATTTTTTAATTTCTGTGTTCCGTGGCACTATCCGTCAATTTCCAATAAAACACCTTGGTTTTGCAAAGAGTTGACACACTTAAGAAACTAGATATTACTAGATATTTAAGTGCCCAGTCAAGATTTACCGTGCTTAATGATCAGTGTTATAATAGTTACTTAAACCGTTGTAAGTTCCAGTTCTCTCAGGACCCGAAACAGTTTTATAACTTCGTTAACACCAAGCGTAAATCTAATTCTTATCCTTCCTCGCTGTCGTTCGAAAACATGACGGCAACCACAGATCAGGCAATAGCCGATTTATTTACCCAATTTTTTCAAACGACCTACTCTACTTTAGATTATTCATCACAGCCTTATTCTTACACCAAACATCATATTCTGTCCCATTTTAACAGAAAGCTCTCTTCTTTTCGATCTTCTTCGTATTAAGCCTGTTTATTCGCCAGAGCCCGATGGTATTCCAGGGTGCGTGCTTAGGTATTGCGCTAAAGCCCTGTGCAAACCTCTTCACAAGTTGTTTACCTTATCTCTAGAAACTTCCCAATTCCCAAATATTTGGAAGGAATCATTTGTTATTCCTCTTTTCAAAAAAGGTAACAAGTTAGAATCCAGTAACTATAGAGGTATTTCTAAGTTGTCAGCTATTCCTAAGCTTTCACTCCTCATCTGCAGCACCTTTGTAGATCAATCATTTCTCCGTGTCAACACGGATTTATTAACCGTAGATCAACAATCACAAACCTTCTAGAGCTCTCTACATTTCTAATAAAAGGCTTCAATAGTAGTTTTCAAACAGACGTCATTTACACTGACTTTAGTAAAGCATTTGACTCTGTAAATCACTTACTGGCAGGACACAAAGAGTCCTTTTTAAAAATTCAATTTCTAAAATTGTGTTACCCGTGTTACCTCCGGTGTCCCACAAGAAAGCCATCTGGGTCCGTTGCTTTTTACATTATTTATTAACGATCTTCCCTCAATCATAAGTCATTCTCGCGTACTTATGTACGCAGATGATGTTAAGTTATAAGGATATTTCCTGCCATTTAGACTTACAATCCGATCTAGATAATTTTCAAAACTGGTGGCTAGATAATTTACTAAATTTAAACGGTTCCAAGTGAGAGCTGATGATTTTTTATCGGGCCAATCCGATATACGCGACTTACACGTTAAGTGGTAGCTCTTTGGATAGAATAACTCATGTAAACGATCTTGGCGTTTTCTTGGACCCTAAAGTAAAATTTTTTAATCACATTTCGTCCATGGTTAATAAGGCAAGAGGAGTGCTTGGATTTATTAAAAGGTGGTCAAAAGAATTCGATGATCTGACTAAAACTTTATTTATTTCGCTAGTCCGTCCAATTCTGGAGTATGGGTCTCCCGTCTGGAGTCCACAATACGGAATACATATTGGTCGTATTGAATCTGTACAAAAAAACTTCCTTCTTTTTGCTTTACGGCGCCTAAACTGGGATGCAAATCTTATCTTACCTTCTTATTCTAATAGACTTCTTTTGATTAATTTACCATCCCTAGCCAACCGTAGAACGATGCTTGGTACTATCTTTATTTATAACCTTATACATGGTGATATTGACTGCCCCGACTTGTTAAGTCGGCTAAACTTTTCTGTGCCAAGTAGATTAACTAGAAATTATATTCCCCTAACTTTAAATCATTGTAGATCTAATTATGCCTTGCATGAGCCTTTCAGAGTATTATGTTCTGACTATAATAGACTTTTTCCTGTAATCTCAAATCTTGACTCTCTGCCGTTCCTAAAACGATTAATACTTGCTTCATTTGCACAAGATTGATCTAACTATTACTTTTTCCCCGGACCTTTACCTTTATTTTCTTATCTCGCGTCTATCTTCTCGCGAATCGTGCCGTACTTTTACACGGCTGTGCCCTTCGGTCGGTTGGAAAAAAAAAACTAGTGGGTATGACAAACTTTTAAATCACATCACATTTGCTAACGTTTTGCGCAGATGCCATTGAGCGTAAAGGTAATTATTTGATTCGGATATACTGCCACTAACTAAATTTATTAATGCAAAACAGCTCTTTTTCTCACTAGAATTCTGACTAACTTTCTCATTCCTATTTTAGCCTTATGTTTGATGATTTACTTGCTTTCTACTATTATTATTGTTTGATGAATCGATGGTTGACCTTAACGTTAACTTCTACGTTGTTTGTTTTTTTTTTGTTGCTTTTAGGTCAGCGAATATAATTAATTTTCATCAAGTGAGAGTACCCAATCTCTGTTGTTGCTGCGAACCATTTCGATTAGTAAGAACATGTGTTTTGTGACCTTATTTGCTTATACGGTTAAGAAATTTGGTTAAAATTCACATAATTAAATTGAAATTATGAAAAATCTGTTGCTTTAACAAGGACGGCGCACTATTCTTAACAGTTGCTGAGTTTATACTATGGCCATTTAATACAAAAATTTTATTAAATGGGCAAAGCACATATCCCTTGTCTCTAATACAGAGCTCGAAAACAAACACATAAAAGCTACTATGGCGTGGGGCAACCTCGTTTTTATTGACGGGAATTAGGAATTATGAATGGCCAAGATATACAAGATGTACAAGATGTACCTCAAGAATAGCTTTAAATCAACCATGTTTAGAATTTTTTACATTGTGTTAATGGCTTTCTTAGTGCTGAATTTATCAGCATGTTCGGCTTGTAGACTTTCGTCAATAAACGAAGTTTTACGAAGCTTTCGTAATTATCGATTTCTGATGTAAATTTATCTACATTTTCCCTTACTTTAGTTTTTGTGTCTTTCATACATGCGTTATATAGTGTTCATCATTTTCTTTTATTTCATATTTGCGGTAGATTCTGCATCTTCTTCTTCTGCTTAGTGTAGGATCTATTGTCAAAAGGGGACTTATGATTGTCATTACTAATTTTCATATTTTTGACCGATTCGTTTTTTTATTGTTTCAATATTTTATTGCACTAATATTCTTACCTCATAAAAAGATTCGACAAATATTTTGTTATTTATTTTATTACCCTGTTTCATAGGACTTACCAGAAGTGTATTTTATTACACTACATAACTTTTACATAATTTTTAGTACAATATTATTTTATAACAATTGATTTTAACTACTGCAGGGAAAACCTTAAAATTCTTTAGAGGGGAAAACACTTTTCCTTGAATAGTGCTTTAAACCAAACCTTTCAAAATATTCTTCTTCAAAATCATAAGGTTCTGTTATATTTCTAAGTTCTTTCTTGAATGTTATTTGTATACATTCGTTTGTATTTATTGTAAAAAATTTTGTATTTGTTTTTTTAATAAATAATGTTTTTAGTATTTATTTGTTTCTATATTTTTAATGATAATCGTTTGTTCATTAGCATTAATTGATTTTTTATCCGGATCGTTTGCTTGCATAATCACCTTTTTGAATAAAAGCGCATATAACTAGAACGATTGTCAATAATAATATACTTGTAAGAACCATATCAATAATTCATTCTTCTTAATTAGATTTGTCGTGAAGTGTATTCTTTTTTTTCGATTTACTCTATTTTGAGTATATCGTATACACCATTAAGTTGGTCTGCTTTCCTTTACTATTACCTCTTATTTATTATGTAAAAATATATTAGAAGTTTTCATTTAGAAACAAGTGAGAACGCTATAGTCGAGTGCCTCGACAATTAGATACCCGTTACTCAGTTCAAATTATCAATTTGAATTCAGCGATCTCTTAGAGCTGGCAGCTTTACAGCACGAGCATCAGCACGAGCGCTTCTTTAGCGCAGGCAGCTTTTGTCCTGCACCAACAGCTGTGTTTATGTTTATGTTTTTGAGTGCAATGCTTACATACATACACACATACGCCATTGTTTGACTCAGACCTCCAATTTGGCTAACTTGATTTGATTTGCATAGTTCTTGGGATATAGTTCGGTATTGACAAATGAAAACCATTGCAATTTACTTTAATAAAAATCCTTATCGAGAATTAACGTTGACTCTGTTGAGCACCTTGGTCAGCTGTTCCAAAGTCATCCGTTAGATGGCGCCATTGTATTGCATTGGTACCACGGGCCATAAAAGGCGGAAATGTAGGCGCTAACCACCTTGAGCGTTTAATGGGTTTTTGGGGTTAGAGCGGGCGTGGCAAACTTTTATTAGGCCAATCGATAGGTATTGACGAAACAAATACATATCAATACATATTTTATAGTTTCCGAGATCTCAGCGTTCATACGGACAGACAGACAGACGGACAGACGGACATGGCTAGATCGACTCGGCTAGTGATCCCGCAGCTTATTTCGTGCAGTTCATTCTACTTAACTTATTATTTGTAATTTAAAAGCTAATACTTAGTATGTCCTCCTTTCTCGTTCAGAACAGCTTCATGACGATTTCCCATGGAAGAAACTAACTTTTTAGTGGTTTCCACTGGAATTTTAAATTATAATAATAAGTTAAGTAGAATGAACTGCACGAAATAAGCTGCGGCATGACAAAAGCCTGTACATTTTGTTTTTATTTAAATATTCTTTAGTTTTTATGATTAAGAAATTCGCTTTCGTTTAATAAACATGTTAATATTCCCTATTAAAATACTGCATTTAAATTTTTCTGTTATCTATCAATCTTCAACTATTTGTTGTATTTGCCAGTCTGCATATTGAAAAAAGCGAGGGTTTTTCAACAGACAAAACACTGAAAAAACTTTCAAACACTGATAGAAGCTTTAACGACAGAACTCCACCTATGTTAAAACCAAGGAACTTTGGCAACTCACAATTGCCAAAAAGCTTCTCTGATCGTAACATTGGGGAGTTTCTGACGCTCTGCTTCCATCCCCGTAGATAGCTGATGAGTCTGAGGTGACGTGCAGACGAAACTAGCTAGTCCTATCATAGTCGGGTTTACTCCCCAGGGAGTGCAAGTGTGATGAAAGTTAAGTTGTTGTGTTATAGAAGAAATTAAAATATAACCAAAGTATGACCTCGAGTAATTCAATAACACTACAATTATTGTTTAACAAGGTCGATACAAAACCAACATAAACAAAAGGGATCCACTCGCCCTAAATTCAGCAATTAAAACAATCTTCAACTATTTGTTGTATTTACCAGTCTGCATATCGAAAAAACCGAGGGTTTTTTCACCAGACAAAACACTAAAAAATTTCACACACTGATAGAAGCTTTAACGACAGAACTCCACCTATGTTAAAACCAAGGAACTTTGGCAACTCACAATTGCCAAAAAGCTTCTCTGATCGTAACATTAGGGAGTTTCTGACGCTCTGCTTCCATCCCCGTAGATAGCTGATGAATCTGAGGTGACGTGCAGACGAAACTAGCTAGTCCTATCATAGTCGGGTTCACTCCCCAGGGAGTGCAAGTGTGATGAAAGTTAAGTGGAATAAATCGTTGTGTTATAGAATAAATTAAAATATAACCAACGTATGACCTCGAGTAAGTCAATAACACTGCAGTTATCTATTTTAGTTTAGGAGGAATAACGACTTGAACTTTTGTTTAGGTAACTGCACAAAATAAGCTGCGAGCCACTGTAAATATAAACGCAATTAACATCACTTTACATAAGAATATCCGCAAAAAAACCCGCAAACTGGAGTACGTAATCTGTTTTACTCGCTACGTCTAAGCTAATCTGCAATCGTGGAAATGAATGTACGTTTTTTAGCCCTTTTTCGCAGACTGATCGCTGCAGAACATACAAAACTGTAACAACAACAGAAGTGAAGTGGAGAAAAAAATAGTTATATAAAACCATCTTATATATGAGAACTATTGAACAAAATCTACAATAACAACAAAAACCCAAACACGAAACAATAAAAACAAAATTAACAGGAATAAATAATTCTATAAAAATTTTCAAGAAAGAAAATCGCCAACAGCAGTCCAACCACAACATATTCAACAAGTACATTTATGGTCGAAGGAACCTCGCCAGTCATTAGTTATATACAGACGAACAAAGGGTCTCACAACTGTCAGCAGCCACAACATGGAAGAAGAGAAGAGCTAGTCTCGGAATATATGACGCAAAATCCGTAAGTTCGTAGAATATTTAGAGTATAAATTATTCGTATCACTTAAGAATAATCCAGCAAATATCCCAGTGTATAATGACACTATGAATATCACTGACAGGTTGTTCATGACATTAGCCAAACACCATATTGCCGTGGTCACTATATTAAAACAAGTAGCCCAAAAAGAAGGTTGTTACGACAGTACCTTTTTTATCGGACGTTGATGCACTATGAACAGCGCAAACAAGTGGCCCTTACGACACCAAGTAGTGATTGTTACGCGCGGAGCCTAATAGGCGTAAAAACGAGATCGCGAGAAGTTAAAAAGCACAATGTAAAAGCGGACAGACTAAGATTAGAAATACGTACTAATACTAATTTTGTGTTAAGTAAGATAAAATTAATGCTTTTAAGCTTAGCAAAGAGTCGGTAGTAGAAATAATATGGTATAGTAAGAAAAACATAGTTCCTGATAATTATATTAGGCACGGAGGAGCTTATGCGTCCCAGTAACTCGGGACTCTCCACATCCCCGTGATTAAGTTTATAGATATAATTGTGCCAAGCATCGTTCTACGGTTTAATTAGGATGGTAGATTAATTAGGAGAAGTCTACTAGAGTAATGGATGGTAAAATAAGGCTTGCATTCCAGTTAAGGCCCCGTAGAGCAAATAATAAAAAGTTCTTTTGCACAGACTCTACCCGGTCTATATGTACACCATACTGAGGACTCGAAACTGTTGAACAGTGCTCCAGGATTGGACGGACTAGTGAAATGAACAGAGTCTTTGTAACATAAGGATCATCGAATTAATTTGACCACCTTTTAATAAATCCTAGTACTCCCCTGGCTTTATTTACCATAGAAGTAATATGGTCACAAAACTTAAGTTTTGGGTCAAGGAGGACGCCAAGGTCATCAACGTGCGTAATTCTAGACAACGCGCAACCACCCAGCGTATACGTTGCATATTGTGGGTTCACCCGAAAAAATGTCATTTTGCAGTTAGCGCTATTTAAATCCAAAAGATTTTCACAACACCATGTTTGAAAAGCATTTAGGTCAGATTGTAAGCCTGAACTGCTAGAAATTTCGTTATATTGCAGGCATAACTTAACGTCATCTGTGTACATAAGGACACGCGACCTTGTCAAGACTAGATGGAGATCGTTTATAAATAAAGTAAAAAGAAGTGGGAAAAGGTTGCCTCCTTGTGGGACCCCTGAATTAACTCGGATCAAATCTGAGATCGAGTTTTTAAGGGGGACTCGTTGAGTCCTACCACTCAGATAACTTGAGATCCATGTTAGAAGATCACATGGAAACCCTAAAACCCTAGCTTTAATACAAGAAGCGAGTGATTTACTGAATCAAACGCTTTACTAAAATCAGTGTAAACTACGTCAGTCTGCATGTTCTTTCTAAAGCCATTTATTACAAAAGAGGTTTGTCGTCGTAGATGTTCGCCTAACAAATCCATGTAGACATGGAGATATAATCGATCTACAAAGATGTTGCAAATGGGGTGTAATAGTGTTTTCGAAAAGCTTTTGGGATGGCGGATAATTTGGATATGATGGAAATAGATCGGCAATTGAATGATAGCGATGCAGGGTAATAGGCGGATTTACGCTTAGTGTTAACAAAATTACAAAACTGTTTTGGATCTTGTGAAAATTGGACCCTACAACGAGTCAGATAGCTTTTATAACACCGGGCGTTAAGCACGGTAAAATTTGACCTTAGGCAGATTGTGAACCGCGCATTTTAAATTTATTGAAAAGTCTGGACTTTATATTTTTTAGGTGTGACAACTCTTTATTAAACCACGGAGGTTTATTTGAAATTGAGTATCACGGAAAACACAGATAAAAGAAGGAATTCAATGCATATAAAAGATATTAACGACCTCAGCCACGTTAGTGCATGAATAAAATTAGGACCAGTCATAGCCGGATATAAAAGTATTTAAAAGATGAAAGTTTGCCTTACGAAAGCAGCGGATTCGTTTAACCGACTTTTCGGATTTTTTATTCAGCTCTGTTCTTACGTCTACAGTCAGCTCTAGAGTTGGATGATAAGGATCTTCCGGTTGTGTAAGTGGTGACGCTCTTGATAGGCAAACGCCTTCTGAATTTGAAACAAAACACAAGTCCATTAAACGTCCTAAGGAGTTCTTAACATGGTTCAATTGGTAAAGCGCAATGTCAAGCAAGCCGTCAATAAAGTCATGCTGCGCTAAAGGAAGCAACATGTTAGAGTTTTCGTCAGGGGACCATGTCGCACTAGGTATATTAAAATCACCCAATACTATTAACTGATCTTGATTTGACAGTTTTTTGGAAATTGACTGAATACAGGAAAGGTGATTTGCGTAAATAGGGAACTCAGATGATGGTGGGATATATGAACAAGTAATGTATACAAAACTACCGGGAAACGATAATTTTATACCTAGGAATTCGATGTCACAAAATTCTTCGAAAGTTAGTAATTCAGAGGAAAAGGTGGAGTCGGCAGCAATCAGGACTCCACTTCCCCGTATGGACTGACGATCAAGCCTATAAATAGTGTACTTACCCAGGATAATTTCGGAGCTAAGAATATCCGTCTTTAACCAGGTCTCTGTACATACCATAATATTATATCGGAAAGAAAAACTATCCGAATACAATTTAGTCAGCTTACTAAGTAAGCCTCTTGTATTCTGATAGCAAAGAATAAAATAGAAGGCTAGTTTTTTGGGACAGAAGAGGATGTGGAGGGCGTTGGGGATGGTTTTTTAATGGTATTTTCCATTTCCCCTGAACAATTCCGTTTTCTCTTAGCTTCATACTCTTTTACAAATATGCCCTTGGGCCAGAAACTGGTGGAACACACAGATGCAAAAAGAGCACAAGGAATACCAATCTTAAATGATGATACTTTCCTAGCATAAGAAAATTTAAATTGTTCGACTTGGGTTTTGTTACGGATATAAGCCGTAATATCCAGTGATGAGAGGTCTGGGGCGAGCCGTGAAACAAATACATCTTTTAGTTGGGGCACCCGAACACAAGTAACCGTTTTTGGTACAACACATGCAACCCTTTTTGGTACTACAGAATTTGTATCTGTACTACCAGTATCGGCCAGTAATCCTTTATTTGATCGGACAGAGCGGAAGTACCTAGCGGTGTCACATCGATTCCAGCAACTTCGGATACCGAATCACTTTTTGCCCCCGATCTTAGGTACCATTTGAGTGGCGCTTAAGATTGGCAGCTGAGCTGGAATCGAATCGCGGGCAGCAGGTTGCACGGCACCTGTCATAGAATGCCCACCGACCGCGACTTTATTGCGCTTTGGGGAATCGGGCTCAGCTAGCATGCGACCAGGCCAGAATAGCCAAGACACTTTGCGTGATACATTTTATCACATGTATGGCAGGGAATACTTTGCTGTCCAGCCGAGATAGCTTTCTTGCAATTTTTAAATGAACAGAAAGCCATTTTTGCTGACCACGGATCACTGTGCACTATAGCGGACAAAAAAATCTAAAGCGATAAAGAACTTTTTAATGAGAGATCAAGCAGAGCGACAGAGCGGGAGCGAAACACCGAATAACTTTGATGTTAGGCACCACAAAACGAGATAGAAACGAAAATATAGAGAGAGAGCGGGATTGTTAACCGATTAACTCCGGTATAAAACATCTCTGAAAGATATTACCGTTGGAGTGCGTGCCGTTCCAACAGCGCTCAACGACGAAAGGAATGACTGTAAAGAGGGGCAATAGAAAACAATAACAACAAACCAGCGCCGAATTAAATTATGATAAAAACTTTTTGTTTACTAAGCACAAGTTAATCACTATGCACTCGTGAAGCGAACGGAAAGTTGTTCGAAAACACTTAAAGGTGTAGAAACGTTAAAGTGATTTAAGTAAACCCCGGTGGTTTCAATAAGAAAAATGAAAATTCGGAGCGCAAAACAAAAACACAACCGTTCTCTGTGAAGACGCATTTCAGACTTGAAAATAAAAATTCCAAATATATATATATTCACATATTCAGTTATGTACCAAATACCAAATATTAATAGGCAACCTAAACTATCCACATTCGGAGCAGGCGATGCCGCTTTTCAATAACATAAACCCCTTGCAGAATATTCTGTAAATAATATTCTCCAAAATTACTCATAAAAATCCCAACTTCCCAAACTTTAAAAACACCAAAGTTATGGCATTTTCAATCGTTCAGTTATATGGCAGCTATAGGATATAGTCGGCCGATCCCTATAAAATTTGGTAGGTCGGATTGATTGGCCAAATATAAAACTCATAGAAAATCTCAACTTTATAACTTTAAAAACACCAAAGTTATGGTATTTCATATCGTTATATGGGAGCTATGGGAGCCGATCCTTATGAAATTTGGTAGGTCGAATTGATTGGCCAAATAAAAAAGCCATAGAAAATCCCAGCTTACTTTACAAACTTTACAAACACCAGAGTTATGGCATTTCCTATCGTTCAGTTATATGGCACCTATAGGATATAGTCGGCTATTCCGACATATATACTGCGTCCAAAGGAAAGAAGGGTATCTTTAAAACTGAGAGACTAGTTCGCGTAGAAACAGACACACGGACATGCTTATATCAACTCAGGAGGCGATCCTGATCAATAATTCAATAACACTACATTGTTTAACAAGGTCGATACAAAACCAACATAAACAAAAGGGATCCACTCGCCCTAAATTCAGCAAATAAAACAATCTTCAACTATTTGTTGTATTTACCAGTCTGCTTATCGAAAAAACCAAGGGTTTTTTCACCAGACAAAACACAAAAAAATTTCACACACTGATAGAAGCTTTAACGACCGAACTCCACCTATGTTAAAACCAAGGAACTTTGGCAACTCACAATTGCCAAAAAGCTTCTCTGATCGTAACATTGGGGAGTTTCTGACGCTCTGCTTCCATCCCCGTAGTTAGCTGATGAGTCTGAGGTGACGTGCAGACGAAACTAGCTAGTCCTATCATAGTCGGGTTCACTCCCCAGGGAGTGCAAGTGTGATGAAAGTTAAGTGGAATAAATCGTTGTGTTATAGAAGAAATTAAAATATAACCAACGTATGACCTCGAGTAATTCAATAACACTACAATTATTGCTTAACAAGGGGTTTACAAAAACAATATATATATAATATATATACTTTATAGGGTCGGAGATGACTCCTTCACTGCGTTGCACACTTTTGACCAAAATTATAATACCGTCTGCAAGGGTTATTATACCCTAATATCCCAAGCGGGCGATCTGGCGCCCAAATTTAAATTTAACATTTTTGTCGCAAGAATTTAGTCTTAAGCCAATCTTCAAATAATAAAGACACATCACCGCATTTAATTGTGTTTTAATTCAAAGTTAAT
The DNA here is from genome assembly GCA_018153365.1 of Drosophila fuyamai. NCBI lineage: Eukaryota > Metazoa > Arthropoda > Insecta > Diptera > Drosophilidae > Drosophila > Drosophila fuyamai. The sequence goes on along the minus strand of JAECXW010000355.1, from coordinate 124,915 downwards.
TTATTCGACTCAAACTCAATAACTTCAGTGGCGCAGTTGATAGGATACAACAAGTATCCGAAAAAAAATCACGAGTGGAAAATAGATTAAATTGTATAATCCAGTTCTCGATATATAATTAAGCAACACACTTCAAAAAGCTTCAACTTGCATTATAATTCCAAATAAATAAAAAATAATAAGTCCAAAGGCACCTAACAGTTAAATAATAAATAAAATTTTAGTAAATTGAAATAAACAAACACTACAACTTTAATAAGTGAAACCAAAATAAAAATAAAACAAAACTTGTATTTTTACTATAACAACAAAATTACAACTTTACAATAATAAAGGCAAAACCAATTATCGCCGCACCCCAAATGGCGACAACAGCCTTGCTGAAGCTTGTCGGCAGCTAAAATACACAATGCCATTTAAGGATGAACCAAAAATTCGCTCTTGAACTCTTCCAAACCATTAGGGTTGCATCTAGAAAGTAACCTATCAAACTTTCTAATTTATGTTCTGTACTGATCAGAAAATTATCAAACATATTTTTCACTATTTTGTTTCATCATGATATTTCAGACTTAAGATCGTTAATTACTATTATACAAAATGAGGGAATATATGAAAACATTTTAATTTTGAATTTAAAAAAATCCAGAAAACCATTATAAAAGGCATACCCTACTCAGAATTTTAAATCACACAAATTCAATACAAATACCCAAACCAATTACCCATAATATTCTCAACCATTCCAACCTAATTTTAATAAAACACTCGCAATCATTTAGACCCAACTATATACAGTAGATAACTAACAACAAAGCTATGTGGCACGTACCAAATTATTTCGGACCTAACCAACACATGAACACACAACCAATTACTCACAAATATCCATTCCCACAATATTCCAATAAAATTAAAAATCCTCAAAGAGCATATTTAAAAGAAAATACATACACTCAACTACAACCACCCACATCTAAAAATACTAGCTTTCTGGTTACCAAACGACTAAGACCATCGGACAGTGAGCAAACCAAAATGTCTATTGACGAATTGAGATTTCAAGACACACACGAATACGAAGAATTACAACCTAATTACTATGAACAACAGTATTATGACCATAGATTGATTAATGTATTGCAACAACAGTTACAATCCATCCAAAATATAGATGAACAAAATCAAAATAGCTAAGAACCAAATGAAAATTTTCGGTTAAAAGCCCCGGACAACACCTATACATAGACATGGCATACAAAGGGTCCACATACAAATACCTTATAGAAACAGGATCAACAATAAATATGATCACTAAAAATATATTTTGACTTCCTATTCAATTTATTTATAGAATCATTACCATTTGTATTAAGAGCGATGTAGATTTTGAAATTAATCAAAGAGCATACAGAGAAATTATTAAAACCACTTACATTAAAGTCATTCTCAGACCTATTTATTAAAGAATATTTGTTCATACATCGAATTAAAATAAAACAAGAGAGAACGCTATAGTCGGGTGCCCCGACTATCAGATACCCGTTACTCAGGTAAAGGGAGTGCGAGGGAGATGGAGATAGAAACTTTGATCACGCATAACTTTTTAACGAATGGTCCGATTTGAAAAATTTCTTCTACATTTCGATAGGTATTGATAAACACAATAAAACTGCATTTTTACTTTTCCGAAATATTTAAATTTTTAAAATCGTATATAAGCGATTGTGGGCGTTAAAGGGGGCGTGGCACCTTTTTGAAACAAACTTGCACTGCGTAGGAACTCCTAGAATCTGCATGCAAAATGCCAATCTTCTAGCTTTTATAGTTTCCGAGATCTCAGCGTTCATACGGACAGACAGACAGACGGACAGACGGACAGACGGACATGGCTATATCGACTCGGCTAGTGACCCTGATCAAGAATATATATACTTTATAGGGTCGGAAACGCTTCCTTCTACCTGTTACATACTTTTGCACGAATACAATATACCCTTTTACTCTACGAGTAACGGGTATAATAATACTTCAATCACATGAACAACTTTTTTACATCCAGGTATACAGAAAATGACTAAATTATTCCAAGAAAATCACTTCTTTCCAAATAGCCAACTATTAATTCAGAATATAATAAATGAATGCAAAGTAAACAGAACACAGAAACACCAAAATACCTTTTAAAATCACACCCAACCCTGAACATTGTCGAGACAAATTTGAGGTAGAAAGTTAAGTCATCTAAGGGAAAACAATACATTAGTTGCATTTACATTTATTTTAAATTCGCTACACTTGAGCATGAGCATTCTAGCAGGAACGTGCTAATGTGCATATTTAATCAGTTAGGGAGACCCCAAATAAAAATTATAGAAAATGTAGACGAAGACCATTACAAAACTACTAACCGAAATATTGAAACCCAATACCACAAAACACAATTAAATAAACATAACATAAGTTAACGTTAAACTTCCATAGGAACGTTGCGTACAATGATGTTGTGTTGGCTGTGGCTGCGTACCGACGGAGCCCCAATCTTCAGCAAAATATGATGCGGCGCACAGAGTGATTATCCACCTGTGACGGCGTTAGAAGTTCCTCGGTGTGGTGGTCTGTTTCCCAAGGTCCCAAATAAGAAGTCGAAAGGTTCCAAAAATCAACTGTGATCTGGTTCGGTCTTTCGAACAAGACTACGATCAAAGGGCAAAGAAGAATGTCTGTAACTAGAGAGCTTACAATGCGACGTCAGTTACACTGCAAATTCTCAATTATTAGAATATTATTAACTGCTTCTTCAACGTAGGTTGGACGCTAAAAAGATAATGCAACTTAGAAAGATAATGCAACTGGCCGTTTAATAATACCACTCTGAGACTGGAGTTTAACCACTCAAACCAAACCATCTTGGCCGCAATGAGTTTCAGTAATTCGGCCAAGAGCCCATAGATTAGACGGCAAACGTTCATCATTAATGAATACTAGATATCCAGCCTGCAAGTTACGCCTATTTTCCAACCATTCTCCGAAGGACCAACGCTTCCAAAATTGCTGAACCAAGTGCTGACAGTTCCTCCATCTCTCGGTGGCACTTAGTTTATCGGCTGGCTCTGTTGGCATAGCGAGTAGAGCATCCCCAACTAAGAAATGAGGCTATTTCTTAGGAGTTAGGACCATCAAATATTCCGGGTCATTGCTTAGCGGGAACAACGGACGAGAGTTCAAACACGCTTCAATTTGAGCTAATACAGTGGCCAATTCCTCGTATGTAAGCGTACGATCACCAACTGTCCTTTTTAAGTGGTGTTTCATTGATTTAACACCCGCCTCCCATAGACCTCCAAAATGTGGAGCGGAGGGAGGGTTAAAACGCCACGTAATCCCGTCATCTGTGAGTCTACCTAGAATCGTTTTTTCGATGTACAACTTGTATGCCAACTTGTCTGCTTGCAGCTTCCGATTTGCCCTGACGAAATTTGTGCCACAGTCGCTAAAAATATGAACACATTTTTCACGTCGGCCGATGAATCGGTGAAGTGCTCCAAGAAATGCGTCCGATGTCAAATCCCCCACTGGTTCTAGGTGAATAGCCTTTTTTACAAGACATACAAAAACAGCGATATAGCCTTTAACCGAAGTCCGTCCTCCGTCCAATCCCAACTGACGTAAAAGCCTTCTGTGGCCGAATCCTGGCCGGTGGCAGATTACCCATCTTTTGACGTGTAATACTAGGGTTAAATTTATAGCAAACAATACATTTAAGGATTTCTCTTCGTAAGGCGTTACGTCCGTTGACGATCCAACATTTTTTCCTGATGTGATTGAGTTTAAGGTACTGACATGGCTATAACGAATGACCAAGCTTGTAAATGAATACTGATAAGGTAGAATGTATGGATGTTTTTCCGCCATCGGTAGCAGTGCGTCCCTCAAGCGTCCTCCAAGTCGAATGAATTTTTCCGATTCATCAAAATACGGATTGAGTGGTAATAGCGGACTTTGCTTATGTAACATTTTCCCTTCCGATAATAGTTTCCAATCGCCTGCAAAGCCTTCCTTTTGGCACATACGAACCGCACACAAAAACCCTTCAGAAAGTTCGCTTAACGTGAGAGAATCTACTATTCGAGCAGATTTCGATTTCTTGCAATTCCTTATAAATCTATGAATATAGGCCAGAATGAGAATGAGAACTGTGTTCGATGATATATCGGATCCGATCTCTTTCTCCACAGAAATAGCGTTGCAGTGCATCTGCTTCTGTTCGCTGGTGACTCGCATGCATATCGGCTCCAGAATGTAGTTTTGTCGATGGCCACTCACACTCTTTAAATCTCAGCCACGGCGGTCCATTCCACCATAATTGGCACGATGCTTATTTAGTAGCACTGAAACCCCGACTTAGAAGATCGGCAGGATTATCCTCAGATGCTATTTGTCGCCATTGTTTCCCATCGCATAGCTCCAAAATTTTGCTTATGTGGTTGGCAACGAAAACCTTCCACCTCGAAGCGCCTCCTTGGATCCAGCTCAAAACGATCATCGAATCTGAACAAAAGACAATCTCTGCAAAATCAATATAACTATTCATATTGAAGTGATCCTTTAAATACTTAAATATTTTCGCAGCAATGACTGCTGCACACAATTCAGCTCTTGGAATCGTAAGCTGCGGCTTGATAGGCGCTACCTTGCATTTCGCTAAAATTAGTTCCGTATGAAAGGCGTTCTCTCCTATCGGAATTCGTAAGTAAGCCGCCGCACCGTACGCGTATCCTGACGCGTCGCAGAACATGTGTAACTATGGAGTTCCCTTTGACATTCAACAAGCAATGTAGCGCGGTATATGAAACTTAAACAAGTTTGGCAGCTCTTGAATGAATTTCTGCCATTCTTTTTGAAGTTCCAATGGTACGTGGTCGTCCCAACTAAGTTTTGTCTTCCACAGAGCTTGCACCATTGGCTTCCCAACAACGGTGATTGGGCTCAACCATCCCATTGGGTGGAATAACCTCGCAATCGTCGAAAGCATCTTTCTTTTCGTTGGTGTACCTGCCGGGAGATCAAAATTAATTTGAAATCGAAACTCATCTTCATTGGGTTTCCAATATAATCCTAACGCTCTAATCGTCTCGTCATCTTGAAAGTTTAGAGGCTCTTTGGTTTCCCGATGTTCTAGAGGTATTCCTTCCAACAGTTGAGGACAGTTGCTGTCCCATTTTCGCAACTCAAAAGATCCCCTTCTCATCATTCCTCTAACTTGAGCTTGCAGTTCCTTTGCATCGGAAATACTATTTGCTCCAGATAAAACGTCGTCCAGATACATCTGTCGTTTAAGTACATTGGCTGCCAGCGGGTAGTTATGCTCTTCATCTTCGGCTAACTGCTGCATAACTCTAATGGCCAGATACGGAGCACAGCTCGTTTCAAACATCACCGTGCAGCAGGCATATTTCTCTACCTGGACAATGTTGTCCGGTTTCCACAAAATTCTTTGAAATTGAGCATCCTTCTTATGTATATTAATACATCTATACATTTTTTCCACGTCCGCGAGGAATGCAAATCTTATTACTCTCCAGTTGATCAGTATTGCTCGTCTTCATCTATCCGTCAAATACGACGTGCACCTTGGTAGTCGTTGACGATTCCTTGATTTCTGGTTACCGTTTGCCCAGCTTGTGTAACAACCTTTTCCATTTGGCCCAACTCCTAATATTCTTTTATGGTTTTGGAATACACCTCCTTCAGGTTGGCATCGTTGCGTAAACGCTTGTCCAAATGGCAAAACCGTTTCAAAGCATCTTGACGCGACGACCCAATTACTAACTGGGGATCCAAAGTGGATAGAAATGGCAACCGCACTTGATATTTTCCTGAAGGTAACCGCACATGTGTATTAACAAAATGTTCCTCACACCACAAATCTTCCTTCGATAAAACTTCTGCTGCCTCATACAACAGTTCAAATTCCCTGAATCTGCGAATTAATCCTTCTAATTACGCAGATGATTCGTCGTTGATTACGGTCACCGTATGCACCGAGACCCTTGTGATGGGTTTCTTAACTTTTCCTGATATAATAAATCCAAGTCGTGTGCTTTGAGCAATAGGCCAGCCATCCGGTCCACGAAGTATTTCACTTAGCATCAATTCATCATATATCACACTCCCCAACAATATGTCCACACCTTGTGGAACAAAATAATTAGGATCAGCCAGGCAAAGCTGTTCAAATTGAGACCATTTTTCCACAGATAAGCGACGATTTGGCATGCGCTTACTCACCTTTGGTAACACATACGCAGTCACACTATACCTTGCCTGTGGCTCAAACCTTGATCCAAAACATAAAAGAACGGAAGAAGACGCTTCGGTAACTCGGGCGTTGGCCAGTCCATTAACCTTAATGTATGCCTTTTGACGAGTTAGTCCCAACTTCTGAACTTTTCCGATACAAACGAAGCTTGCGATCCTTGGTCCAGAAATGCTCGGAGCTGTAGTGTAAAACTTTCTGCGGACTGGATCAGAACTAATACTGTTGGCAATAGAACTTCATAACTAGTCCCAGTTGTACTCGAAGTCCCGCTAATTGCGTTGAAGTAACTTGTTGAACCTGCTCATTTGGCTCTTTAGTTAGCCGAACTTTATCCAAATGTATGAGCGTGTGATGCCGATCTGCGCATATCAAACAATTGTTTTTAAGTTTGCATCTCCTCCGTGCTGTTAGATTCATGTTTCAAAAACCTTGCAATCTTGGACAGAACGGCCTTTCTTGCAACATATGGCACATTTCTGCTCCGATCGGGCGACAAAGGAAGATGATCCCGATGCTCCCTTTCAATTCTTGTTAGACAATATTTTCCTCTCGCCACTGGCGGACGTAAGCATAGTCCTGTATTGTCCTATGACATGACTTTGATCGAAAAGGTTAACGCCAACATTTTCCAATGATTTAATACAAGAACGACAAGTTTGTAAAACCCCTTAAGCGAAACAGGGTCATCGCTCTGCACCATGGGCTGTTGTTCTAATACCTGCATATAATGTTGAAACAGAACACGCTTATTATCATATAAGTTTAATAACATTTGCAAAGCTGCTACATGATAATTTGTTTCGATCAGTGTTAGATGTTGGATATCTTTGATTGCTTCCCCTGACAAAGAATCTTTGAGGTAATGGAATCGATGTAGATCAGTGAGTCTAGGGCTATTATGAACTCGCTCTTCAAATATTTCCTTAAATGCCGGCCAATCTACAAATTCACCGCTAAATATAGGCAATTTGACAGTTGGAAGTTTAACCTCATCGATCGTGGTTTGCTCTGGTGCTATAAACCCTGGCAGTGGCGCGTTGCGATGCCCATCCTGAAAATCAAGATTGTTAATTCCTGTTGATGCAAGAAGTCGATCCTTAGTCTCATTTAGGTCAGTTCTAATCTGCGCCACACTATCAATATAGGCTTCTTGGAACTTTCCTTCAAGATCTGCCTCAATATAATCGTTCTAAGCCATTTCGTCATCCGAACGCACCAATTTTCGATGGTTCTCCCGGAACTCCATGCGAGTATTGGCCAGAGATTCTAATCTAGTCTCCATACGCGCTTCCGACTTATTAGTGCCAGATTTCCGAAAGTTCTCTAACATGCGGCGTACAGAATTAAACAAAGCTGATTGCTCCGCAATTAATTCCTCAAATGTCTCAGCCATGACCTTGACCCTCTTTCTCACAACAAAACACAGTGCACTAACATTTTACAATAACATCTTCGCGCTCCAGCGTAGTCCAAGTAGTGACCCACAGATATTCCACTCAGACCAAGAGAAGTCTTCCCAAAATGTGTTGGCGGTGGCTGCCTACCGACGGAGACCCAATTTTCAGCAAAATATGATGCGGCGCACAGAGTGATCGTTTGATCGTTTTGAGATTTTGCACAGTATTTCTCTACCAGATTCCTCAGGTGACGCTGTCGAGTTTTTTTTTTTATACCCTTGCAGAGGGTATTATAATTTTGGTCAAAAGTGTGCAACGCAGTGAAGGAGACACCTCCGACCCTATAAAGTATATAGTTATGTATATAGTTTTTTTTTTTAACTTCGGACGTTGATGCACTAAGATCAGCGCAAACAAGTGGCCCTTACGACACCAAGCAGTGCTTGTTACGCGCGGAGCCTTATAGGCGTAAAAACGAGATCGCGAGAAGTTAAAAAGCACAATGTAGAAGCGGACAGACTAAGATTAGAAATACGTACGAGACTAAATACTAATACTAATTTTGTGCTAAGTAAGATAAAATTAATGCTTTTAAGCTTGGCAAAGAGTCGGTAGTAGAAATAATGTGGTATAGTCTATTATAGTCGTTACACAGTACTCTAAACGGTTCATGCATATCAAAGTTAGATCTACAAATATTTAATGTAAGAGGAACATAGTTCCTGGTAATTCTATTAGGCACGGAGAAGCTTATGCGACCCAGTAACTCGGGACTCTCCACATCCCCGTGAATAAGTTTATAGATAAAAGTTGTGCCAAGCATCGTTCTACGGTTTACTAATGATGGTAGATTAATTAGGAGGAGTCTACTAGAGTAGGATGGTAAAATAAGGCTTGCATTCCAGTTAAGGCCCCGTAGAGCAAATAATAAAAAGTTCTTTTGCACAGACTCTATCCGGTCTATATGTACACCATACTGAGGACTCCAAACTGCTGAACAGTACTCAAGGATTGGACGGACTAGTGAAATGAACAGAGTCTTTGTAACATAGGGATCATCGAATTCCTTTGACCACCTTTTTATAAATCCAAGTACTCCCCTGGCTTTATTTACTATAGGATTACTATCAGGATCACCTCCTGAGTTGATATAAGCATGTCCGTCTGTCCGTCTGTCTGTTTCTACGCAAACTAGTCTCTCAGTTTTAAAGATATCGAATTGAAACTATGCACACACCCTTCTTTCTTTTGCACGCAGTATATAAGTCGGAACGGCCGGGATCGGCCGACTATATCCTATAGCTGCCATATAACTGAACGATAGGATATGCCATAACTCTGGTCTTTGTAAATTTAGGAAGTATGGATTATCTATGGCTTTTTTATTTGGCCAATCAATTCGACCTACCAAATTTCATAAGGATCGGCCGACTATATCCTATAGCTCCCATATAACGATAGGAAATACCATAATTTTGGTGTTTTTAAAGTTAGGAAGTTGGGATTTTCTATGAATTTTATATTTGGCCAATCAATCCGACCTACAAAATTTTATAGGGATCAGCCGACTATATCCTATAGCTGCCATATAACTGAACAATTGAAAATGCCATAACTTTGGTGTTTTTAAAGTTAGGAAGTTGGGATTTTTATGAGTATTTAGAATGCATTATATGAATAATTTTGGAGAATATTATTTACAGAATATTCTGCAAGGGTATATCAACTTCGGCTCCGCCCGAAGTTAGCTTTCCTTTCTTGTTTTAATTTATTATTTTTAGAGCAACACATAGCTCGACGTTTTGGGGGAAAATCGTGGTTTTGACTTTCAAGTGACTTAAATAATCGAAATCCCATATTCACATATTCAGTTATGTTCCAAATAACAAATAATAATATGCAATGTAAACAATCTATATCCGGAGCAGGCAATGCCGTTCTTCAATAACATAAACAAGAAATAACCCAAGTACTTTAAATAATTCATAAAATAAAAATAATTGTCAGCAAAGGAACCAGACAAATGCTGAGTATCAGCAACAGTATCAGAAGCTATTGCAGAATTTAAATCAAGGTAGGGCCCAAAATCCAATGCATTATCCGCAACAAGGCTGGTCTAATACTTATCAAATAATAAGCAGCAACAACCACATGGTCTATACCAAAGCCCGAATCAACTCATGAAAAGGCAAATTGACAAAGGGATTGATGATTCAAGTATGTAATTGACACGGGGAGCTCTATACTTCTAAAAAAAGAAAACCATTTTTTATTTTCCGTTAGAACTAAAAACTTAGATAAATGCGAGTTTATGGAAAAGGTAACAGAAAGAAGGTATGGAAATAGAGCTGTTACAAAAATTTCCAATTCCAAAAATCCAAAAGGAAATCCGATCTTTTGTAGGCCTACTAATTACTTTAGACCCCATTTTGATCTTTCCAAATTTGGACAAAAAAAATTTTACTCACTATATATGCGAGCAATAGCTCGCTCTGCTTTGCCAGCTGAACCTTTAATCAAAACGAAATTAACTATTCTACCATTGAAAAAGAATTTCTGGCAATAGACTGGGCCACAAAATATAAAACTTCAGAGATAGAAACTAAAACTAAATGAATATGAATAATAAATAAAATATCTACCTCGTAAAGAAAACCACGTAGCAGATGCACTTTCAAGAGTAGTAGTAATGAAAGAAAATCAATAGTAAGCATTCGCTTCCTAAGCTATTTGCTTTCCTTTAGGTGTAGCGTTGCACCAATTTAGTGGGTGTAGCATACAATACCTCCTTTGTTCTCTCTCACAGCTCCTTCTTCTACTTAGATGAACTGCATATTTCGCCAATTGCGATTTCACATGACTCCATAAATGTTCAATTGGATTCATATCTGGAGATTGTGGTAGCCACTTCATGGACTGAAATTTTTGTTTTAAAACCCAAGTTTTGACCAAAAGGGACGAAAACTTTAAGCGTTTTGTCTTGCTGAAAAAATCATTTTTCAACAGAAAGACCCTTATTCCGGATGACTTTTCGAAGATTTTCTTTTATGCTCAAATATTGTTTCTTTCATTATTCTTTTGATTAATTCCAAGGGAAGAAGTACATTTTTATGGATGCACCCCCAGACCATAATTAAGCCGCACATTACTCGGTGACTGCAATGTGTGGATCTCTAGTCCAATACCAAATCGATTAATTTTTTTTTTTGTCCGACCATATAACTGAAAACCCAAAATGGTAAACATAACATAAACGGTAAAAAACGGTAAACATAACTAAAACACAAGAAACATGTACAGATTTATTGAATCAAGCTAAAGAGCTTAACTACATAGTACATATACAATATTTAACAGACAAACTAAAAAGAAATATTAACGGCATTAATATAAATAAAAGACAGAAAAAAGGATTACTTAAAATAATAGGAAAAGCTTACAAATACTTTTTTGGCACACTTGATTTTAATATCAATATGAACAGTTTCCCAGAAAATGAATTCAATCATGTAATAGTTAATCGAGGAATAAAAGTAATGAATGAACTGAAATTACAATGCGAGTAGGAAAATAAATTTGAATGGCTAATAATTAATCTAAACCATTTTACAGAATACATAGAAGACATTGAGTTAGGGATGCAGATCATTAGATTAGGTATGTATTTTCAACCTCAAATTATTAAAATATTTCATTGAAAAAATAAATTCCGAAAAATTACAATTATAACCTAGGTAAAATTAGATAGTCCAAAAATTTTGATCGTATCCCAAAAGAATTAAAACAATTTTCGAAATAATACCATATCCAGATGAAAACAAAATCATCATTAGAGGAAATATTGACGAAAAATAGATTGATCTTTAGTAATTAGTAAAGAAACATCAGAAGTAATAAATTGAACGTAGGTAAGTAAGCTTGGGTGTTCAAAACTTTAAAACGCTCTCCTGAAAAGTTGCCATTTCAAAGTCGGTGTACACGATCCTGTAAAAACCATCGGACGGGTGGATTTGAGTTTTTGCGCAGTATTTCTCTACTAAATTCCTCAGGTAACGCTGTCGAGTTTTTTTTTTTTTTAATTTATTTTTTTAAACAAAAAAATATGTTGACGTTTTGCGTGAAAATCGGGGTTTTTGACTTTCACTTTTTTTAACTAATGCAATTTGGTTTTTATACCCTTGCAGAGGATATTATAATTTTGTGAAGGAGACATCTCCGACCCTATAAAGGATCACCTCCAGAGTTGATATAAGCATGTCCGTCTGTCCGTCTGTCTGTTTCTACGCGAACTAGTCTCTCAGTTTTAAAAATATCGTATTGAAACTTTGCACACACCCTTCTTTTCTTTGCACGCGGTATATAAAACGGAACGGCCGGGATCGGCCGACTATATCCTATAGCTGCCATATAACTGAACGATCGGAAATGCCATAACTTTAGGGTTTTTAAAGTTAGAACGTTGGAATTTTCTATGGGTTTTATTTTTGGCCAAACAATCGGACCTACCAAATTTTATAAGGATCGGCCAACTATATCCCATAGCTGCCAGACAACTGAACGATTGGAAATGCCATAACTTTGCGGTTAGTAAAGTTGAAAGTTGGGATTATCTATGGGTTTTATTTTTGGCCAAACAATCCGACGATTGAAAATGTCATAACTTTGGTGTTTAAAAGTTAGGAAGTTGGGATTATCTATGGGTTTTATTTTTGGCCAAGTTAGTTGCTACAGTTAGCAAGTTGGGATTTTTTATGCGTATTAAGAGTGCATCATATGAATAATTCTGGAGAATATAATTTACAGAATATTCTGCAAGGGTATATCAACTTCGGCTCCGCTCAAAGTTAGCTTTCCTTTCTTGTTTAAAATAAAATGATTTTGTGACCAGTTGAGGTGTACAGAGCAAAACATTTTTTTTGTTTAAATTGAGCTGAGACTATCCGAATCGCCAATAAAAATTCTTAAAAAATGACCGCATTTGCACCGAATTAACTACACCCCCTTAAGACGGCAAGAATCAAAAAAATAATTGATTAATCTATAATACAGTTAACATAATAAAAATACTACTCACCAACATGGCAATATTGAGCATTACAACCTCATCATCCTCACGACGACCCCCCGACATTTGATCCTGCCAGACCAAGGGATGACTGGGTGTGCTGGACATAGTGTTATTTACATTGAAAGTGACGTTCTCGTGAGTCATCACCTCCCTTTGTGCAATTATTAATCATTGGAATATGTTTTTTTTTTAATGTGATTTACTTACTTGTATACATAGGGGCCAACTTGTTCAACTTTTAGCTGCTCCCGACCCGCCAAAAAAGCTTGAGCATTGGTTATGTTAAACAGATATATCTTAATATACAGATCGACTGGAGGCTGAGCCCAAAGATTAAAGATTTCACCCCCCTCCGTCATTATTAACTTCTGAAAGGAAAACGCTTATATAAATTTCAAAAGGTTCATTGACATTGACAACTCGCTGTGCGCTAAAACTTTTTACATCATAGAACTTACCCATTTGAATATTAAATCGTAGGGTTCGAAAACTTTAACCAGCATCGCTACTGCTATGGCCAAAAATCCAATAGCTAGCAGCAAAAAGGCGCCTGCAAATAAAAATATTAAAATTTTAAAGTTTGTTAAATTCATTTAAAATGCTTAAGTTAATAAAAATCCTCATTCCACCATGTGTATAGAATCCTGCAATTGTAATACAGGCATGTTACTCTAACTGACAAAATAAAAATAAAATAAAATAAAATAAAATAAAATAAAATAAAATAAAACAAGAACGGAAAGCTAACTTCGGCCGGAGAATAACTTGATATACCCTTGCAGAATATTATGTAAATTATATTCTCCAAAATGAATACTCATAAAATATATAAACTTCCTAACTTTAAAAACACCAAAGTTATGGCATTACCTGTAGGATATAGTCGGCGGATCCGAATGAAATTTGATAGGTCGGATTGACTGGTCAAATATAACTCTAAAACAAGAAAGGAAAGCTAACTTCGGGCGGAGCCGAAGTTGATATACCCTTGCAGAATATTTTGTATTTTTTTTTATTAGATTGTTAAACACGACACACAAGGATGGACCTTGTTTTCGTGTATTGACGAATTATTTCTAAAGATCCCAAAAAAAGCGGTTAGCGGGTGCTCCATTCTTGGGCAAATCAGGTGTGGTCATAGCCAATCAAAAGTTAATCAAGATGTGTAATTACAGAAGACGACCGTGTCCGTCGGCACTCGGTAACGAAGACGATTTGTAAATCCTCAAGACGATACCGGGAACGTTTGCTCGCACATGCAAACTATGTGTCCTGGAACAAAACTCGGTTTTCAACATAATGGTGCCACTTCACCCCCAGCATTCTCCTGAGAGCCTTTGTAATGCACCCTTTGTAGTGACGAATCACAGGCCGTGCCCCAGTGATTCCCCAGTTTATAGTTGGAAGGACAATGGCCTTAAAAAGCCGCACCTTGGCTTCAAGGGATAGGTTGCTACCTGGACGAAGGAGCCAGTCCAATTCCACAAACTCGATCAATTTGTCCCTTCCAACAAAGGCGACGGTCTAAGGTAACTCCGAGCAACTGGGTTTGGAAGATCCGAAGTGTAAATTGTATACAGGACCGGACCAAGGACGCTTCCCTGCGAGAGACGAATTGGGCGAAGTCCAGAACGTTGTCCACGAATATCTACAGCAAACTCCGTATTATCTAAGAACGATACAATGAAAGTCCAAAGCCTTTCAGGCAAAAGCGGCATTAGCTTGTAGAACAGTCCTTCATGCCAAACCCTGTCAAAGGCCTGTCGAACGTCGAGAAAAACGGCTGAGCAGTATTTGTGGTCTTCGAAAGCTCCCAGAACATGGTTAATTACTCTGTGTACTTGCTCGATAGCACTATGGCGACTACGGAAACCAAACTGCGGTTCGGAAGTGCGTCTTCAAAGGCGTTAATAGCTAAAAGTCTACCAAGCATGATCCGCTCAAAAATCTTGGAGAAAGTGGACAGCAAACTAATCGGCCTATAAGATTCCGGGCAACATGGGTCTTTTCCTTTTTTTGCCACCATTGTGACTAATGCTCGATTCCAAGGTGATGGAAAATAACCAAGGTCCAGGTAAGCATTAAAGAGGAGACAGAGCTGTGCAATGAAAGAGCTAGGCAGAGCTTTTGCTACTTTGCCATCAATCGCGTCCATGCCAGGAGCTTTAGTAGTAGCCAGTCGCTTTATATGACCACGTACCTCATCTTCGTCTACTGGACGGACAGTAACAGAAGGGCCAAATGAAAGTCCTAACCTAGAGATTGTTGTTTGGACTTCTTCGCTTGTTACAAATTCAAATGGAGTAAAGCGATTTTCAAGATCATCAGCAAATACTTCAGCAATCTCGGAATCACTGTGGACCACGTTTAAGGGAAAACCTGTGAAGCGGCTGTCTTTTAAGGTTGCGGGTGCATTTTGAGAGCGCAAATCCGTGGTTCTGGTTAGGATCAATTGCACTGAGCTTGTCTATAAAAAATGCTGACTTGCCCGAACGGAGGACTTTCCTTAGTTCTGATACAGTAGCCTTCCACCTTGCCATATCGATGGTAAGCCTCGACCTCATCCAGACACGGCGAAGTGCATGACCTTTTCTGGCCAAGGCAGCAATTTCTGGCTTTGAAAAAGGCCAAGATGGAGGAGGAATAGGTATACTTCTAGGAGGAGGGGCAGCTTGATGGATCTGTTCGACTAAGACCTCAGCGCAGAAAGAAGAGAAGTACGAAAGTCCCGGGCACTCTGAGATTGTAAGGTGGTTGCACGGGATGCCTTTGTACACAGCAAAATCAATGGCCGTCGGGGGGTGGTCATTGATTTAAGAAAAACGAGAGGGTCCGCCAGTAGCCAAAATCTGCATATTTGAGTCAGCAATAACTGACATCAGGGTGTTTCCCCGAGGGCATGATCGCCTGCACCCCAGAAACCGTGGTGCGCAATCCCCTCCAATCCCCTCCAATGAGAAAGCGGCTACCTAGAGAGCCAAACAGACGCAGATATTCCTCAGTCGTCCAAGAAAGGCGGTGACCAGGTGGACAGTAGACAGCACCAAATGAAATTCTGCCATACCCAGTGACCAAACTTATGGCAACTGTTTGCAGGTGAGGCTCCGATATTGTGGCACTTAGGTGATAATCTAAACAGGATTTGGTGATGACAGCAGCACCACCACGATGTCGATCATCAGGGTGGTTGGCAGAGTGAACAGCATATTCATTAATGTGGAAGAATGAACGGCTGGTAAAATGTGTCTCTGAGATCAATAAAATGTCAATGTTACGTTCCTGGAGGAGGTGCTCAATCTCGAGTCATTTGCCAACTAAGTTGTTGGCGTTCCAAATAACGATATTTATACCGTAATTAGTCATCGTATTGCGTTGACCCTGATAGATTGGCGTGCTTAGAAATCATTACTGACATCATTTGATCAAAGCGTAACAACAACTTATCAATTGCAGCCGCTTGGGCTATCGCGGCAGCCTCTTGTTGCTTCCTTAATCCATTAATAAATTCCAGAAGTCTGTCGTAAGTAGGTTGTTCAATCAATGAGGTCTTTTCACTATGATGTGAATTAGCCGTTGGCAAAGTTTGACTTGAGGATGCAGAAAGACGCGTAGAAAACCAAGCATTATGAGCCGGGGGCATGGCAGACTTAAGAGTACGTTTTTGAGTGGGTCTACGCTCTACAGAACCAGTCGGCTTACGTCTTTCAATAGCCTCTAAATAGGCAGCATATCGACGGAAAGACGCACTATGATTAGAACCATAGTTAATGCACTTGAGTTGTTCCTCATTTATGGCCAAGCACCTCCCCTTGTCTTTTGTCTCATGGTCACACTGCCACACTTTGGCGAGAGTGAGAATGTCCAAATTCTTGACATCGGAAACACCTTAAAGGACCCTTTCTCTGAAGCTGCGGTTCCACTTTAACCACCAGTCAATTATCTGGATATCAAATTACACCAGGGGGGTTGAATACAGGGTTGTGACCCACAGCTTTAAGTTACTCAGTAATTTCGGCTATTACAGGGGAAGCGTAAAGTCCCTTAATGACGATTTGAAAGGGTCGAATTGTCTTGAGGCGAAAATCATTGGACACAGAAAATAGTAGGGCAATTAGTTCCCCAAAAACCAGTGATTCCCCTCAAAAGGAATTATTAATACGAATAGAGGTCTTTTTTATCATCATCATCATCGTCGGACAGAATAGCAAAGCTATTGTTCTTTCCTAAGTAGGTAGAGTCTTCTTTACTTGAAGAATGTGATTGTATAGTCATGCCAGAGGCTGCAGCTTGAGGACGTTTAGGGTCGCCAACAAGGCTTAGCAGCGATGATTGGTTGATATTACTACCTCCGAGTATGTCAAGATTTCGTCTTTTCCTTAGGTTACTTACCTAAAGCGTTCTTCATTGGCAGCATTCTTACTAATCCACTTGGGGGTAAAAATGGTCATAGTCGAAACAGATGAGGTGTCTGAATAATTGGAATCATCAAATTCATCAGAAGTATCAAAAAGGCACATATTGGCATCAAAGGCAGTCGCCTTGGCATTCCTAGAGGCATTCATAACAGCTACTTTAGCAACTTCGTCTGTATTGACTGGTGGTCGCGTAACTTGGTCTGACTGTTTGGTGCGCTTTATGGGCTGGTGGAATAATTGGTCCATACATCTTTCAAAACGATGATGGCCAGAACGTTACAGTCAATGGTGATCGGTATAGAGCCATGATTACTAACTTTTTCATTCCTGAATTGAGCAGCCATGATTTCCAGGAGCTGTACTTCCAACAAGACGGCGCAACATGTCACACAGCTCGTGCCACAATCGATTTATTGAAAGACACTTTTGGTAACCGTCTAATTTCACGTTTTGGACCTGTGAATTGGCCTCCAAGATCTTGTGATTTAACACCGCTAGACCACTTAATGTGGGGCTATGTAAAGTCATTGGTCTGTTCGGATAAGCCACAAACGCTTGACCATTTGGAAGACAACATTAGCCGTGTTATTGCCGATATACGGCCACAAATGTTGGAAAAAGTCATCGAAAATTGGACGTCCAGATTGGACTACATCCGAGCCAGCCGTGGCGGTCATATGCCAGAAATCATATTTAAAATGTAATGCCACAAGATTATCTTTCGAATAAAAAAAATCATGTCAATCGAAAAATCCATCGTTGATATGTCGAGCCCTATTCATATATGAGTTAACACCCAAAATTATATAAAGACCCAGACATAAGTGAGAGAAGCATTGATTGCACAACAAATGACCTCAATAAAGTTCACACGAACTAAGCCACGTGCGCTGAGCTTGCACCTTTCGGTTAGCGATCGTGGGAATGCAGAATAGCCAAAATTCCAATAGCCAATTTCCAAAGTTTATCGAACTCGGCCAAGTGCATACAACAAAAACAATAACTTGAATGCATTGGCCAATGACAAATAAATTTGGCCAACAGCGACAGCGAAGAAGAGCAGCAACCAATAATAATAAAGAACGTTAGCAGAAACAGCAGCAGCGGCAGAGACGGTGGCAGCGATGGAACGATGCGTAGACATAATGAATAATTGTTTAGCTTAATTAAAATCAGTTCTTATTTCAACTCAATAAAGTAAAGTTTGATTTTTTTATATAAAAATAATAATCAATCTTTTAACTGGTGCCTAAACAGGAACCTGATTAAAAGCCGCGAAGAGGATAACAAGTACCGCTTCTCGTGAAGTTCGGGAAAGTACAAAAAATTCGGACACTTCGTTTAAACCTCCGCGTAATCCGTGAGAAGTGAAGAGAAAAATCCGAGACCCAGTTACTCGGGTCACTCCTTGAAAAAACAGGACTTGTGCCTAGCGAACTAATCAGGCCAAACTTATCGCCTTGATCCCTTTAGTATCCGTTTGGAGGGAACGTTTATAAGGTACAGAGGAGGCCCCTTAGTAAACCCGCACTCAGGAGAGATCGCTGCAGGGTGGGATAAACCGGATTTTGTCGATCCTGTCGTCACAAGATCACGCCTAGATATGTTATTGCTGTAAGAATAGTTTTAAGCAATTTATCAAAGGAAACAAATTTTAAATTGAAATATAAATACTATCTAAAAAGAGATTAAGCTTTAAAAAATTCACACACAATATTCGAAAAATCCACACCATAATCAAAGACCCACACTATATTTCGTTAGGTAACAAACTTCCGAATTCCGAGTAAACAAAACTAAAAGTTAAGATCAATCCTTCATTGCTCATATATCCCAAATGACTGATCATGAATCTTGGCGAACCTTTGTCAGTTAATAACGCACAAACAACCAAGCGAATCATGACCGAGAAAGACATCGAGGAAAAAATGAAAACTGTCCTAGAGGAAATACTTAATCCCAATAAAGATTTTTTCAAGTATACAGACCAAACAATTAAAAAAAGTGTCGAAAGGGTGTTAAAAATCTGGTGAGAATCGGCTCACCAAAATATTATGGAATTCTTCTAGCAATCCGAAACAAAATTATCGGGCAGGCGGACGCAGTACTAGAATCCTATAATACCCTCTTAGATTGGACAGCTATCTCAAAATGCCTAACAGCGCATTTTGCTGACAGACGTGACTTAAAGACTTTCAAATATCAGCTTTATGCTCTTAATCAAGGTAGCGATAGTATTGTAGATTATTATCAAGCAGTTTACCAACAGCTATCACTAATTCTAAACCAAATTGTCAACTTAGATGCCCCACAAGAAACTGTGCAATCTCTGACAGCCATGTACAGAGAAAAAGCCTTAGACACCTTTGTCAGAGGCCTCAACGGAAACTTAGCACAACTACTAGCCATTAAAGAGCCACATGGACACGCTCTACATCTGTACAGTCTACTCAAAAATCAGAACACTCGGAATAGTCAGACATCATATTTAAAGAAGGCACCTTTACTACCACCCAAACCCCAACAGCCATATAGGATGGTAGGTCAAACAAAACTTCCATCCACAACTCTATCATAACCCAAACCAAATGTAGTGGGTACCCGTAACTGGAACAACCCCAATTACACAGACTAACCAATTTAAATCTTATAATCATACAAATCAGGCCAGTGCAGTAGCATCCTTCAGCACAACAACCGAAACCGGTACCTATGAAGGTCGATCAGTCAGATCCCTCGCTTCATATAAATTATATGAACAGGCCGGCAAATAACGATTATGCAGGGAAAAATCCTCAGTGCTTCCAACCTTACAAACACTAACAAAACGCCACGGCAATTCCATATTCAGCCAAAGAAAGAAAGCACCGCACAACAAAATTCAGAAGAAACTACACCAAGTTCAGAACAAGAGTATTATCGGTTGGTAGAAGAAAATAATGTAAACGAGCTTCGGGAAGAATATGTATGGCAAAACGATACTGAGAAGCAGGAATGCAAGTTATGTGACACATTACTTAGGGGCCCTTGCCCAATTTATAAACAACTTTGAGCCAAGAGCTCTTTCCAATTAACTCTGACTGACTCCGAGATTAACCCGTGGTCAGCTATTTCTGTAAACAAAGCTTCCAATCGATTCCCACCCAGATCAGTTTCTAGCGATCCGCTTCAAACGGATTCTGTAAACATCCAAGCCGATATTGTAAACATCAGAGCCCCAAAAAGGGAGCCCCAAGTCCGCTAACGTAAACATTAACTTCCGGTAGAACTTCAGTTCTGAAAAATTTCAATTTCAAATTTAATTGACAAATTTCATCATCTTTTTCCGATTTTCTTGGATGACTCTCTTAATCAGATTTTTGTGATAAATCTCTTAAGCCGAGGTTTGATTATTGATGATTGACCCAAAGTAGTCAGTCCGATTTTGCAACCGAATAATACAGAACAAAAGAAAGAGTTGTGAGCAGTGAAAAATAAATTACGAACCAAAAAATGTTGTAATAGCGAATAAGTGAAAATAATAAAATAAAAATAAATTTTTTTAACAAATTCGCGAGTGAGAAATTTAATTGGCGCCCAACGTGGGGCGGTGCTGTTTAAAAATAATTCATGAAATACGTTTTAAAACAAAACAGTTTTCCAAAACAAAAAGGGAACATAACCGATGGCATAAAAAAGTGTTCGCATAGTGAAAAAAATCTAAAGGTGGAAATTAATAAATGATACAATCCCCTTAACTCACAAAATTACAAAAAGTGTTCGTAACAAAAAATTTAATTGCTCCAAAACGTTTAAAAAATTAAAATAATCAAAAGTAAAAATAAAAAGAAATAAATTAAAGACAGAATCAACTAAATAAAAAAAACCAACAATAAAGAGAAATAAATTGAAGGAAGAGCTGAGGGCCAACCCTCGCTACAAAGAAAATAATTTGAAGGAAGAGCTGAGGGCCATCTCTCGCTACAAAGAAAATAAATTGACGGAACAGCTGAAGGCCATCCCTCGCTATACGCAGACCATAAACAGGATCATCAAGCAAAAAGAAACTAAGGAGAAAATTAGTGAGCTGTTTAATCATAGTATTGTATTTTAAGTAAAATTTACTTCAAAAAAATTTTTAAATAAAAATAAACAAGGATGAAGAATTAATCAATGATTTTGAAAAAATTCTAACCATGACTCCACCCTTACCTGTAGTGGCTTCTAGCAGCCAGAATGTTAATGTAAGCGTTTTAATAGCACAAATAGTAACTAATGAATTGAATCCATTGAGGAATGAAATCGCTAGTTTAAAAACTCAATTAAATCACAATATAAAGAAGGTTGAGGAGTTCAAGGTGGAAGATATTGATCCAAACGTAAGGAGCGAAACTTCTTATGAAATCATTAAGTCGGTGCGAGAATATAAAGGCGAAGAAGATAGTTATGTTAGCTGGAGAGAATCGGCTGTAATAGCAATGCGACAATACAAAAGGGGAAGTGAAAAATACTTTTCGGCACTATCTATTCTTTGAAATAAAATTACAGGCATTGCCAATGATGCTTTAACTCACAATGGAACCGTATTGAATTTTGATGCCATAATGGCAAGACTAGATTTTGTTTTTAGTGACAAGCGACCAATACATATTTTAGAGCAGGACTTAAGTGTAATAAGTCAGGGGAAATTATCAATTATGGAATTTTATAATTTGGTAAATAAAAAATTAACTCTCTTAATTAACAAAACCAATATGACACATGGTAGGAATAACCCAATTACATCTGAGCTTAACGAAAAACATAGAAAGAGTGTTCATAACTGGCCTCAACGGCCATATTTCATATATAATATTTTCAATGAATCCACCAGATTTACCGAACGCAATGGTAATAGTACAAGAACTTGAAAGCAACAATTTGAGGGACCAATTTACGAACAATTTTATATCTTCACAATGCAAGACTAATGAGTCAAACTTATATGGGCAACCAAACTCAAATAATAAACCCAGGCAAAATAACTATAATAACTATAACAGTAATTATAGGAATACAAACAATTTGCGGTTTATTCAACCCGAAGGGAAGGTTTAATAATAACCAACAAAATTAGTGGAACTCCTATAGACCACAACAAAATAAGCCAGAGCCTATGGATGTCGATGAATCTATTCAGATGCAAAATAGGCCCCATAATAATAATAATCAGGGATATAATAATTATCAAAATAACAACTACAATAAATGGAACCAAACTAAAAAAAATGAAACACAAAACAAAAGAGTGCCAACAGGAACTGTTAACCAACCGGCTAACAAAACTATGAGATTGAACAACATTGAAGAAGACCATTTTTTAGGGCAAACTCAGGAGTAGGATTAGATATGATAACAAAATAAATAAAAAGCTAAAAATATTAATTGATACCGGGGCAACTTCTTGTTATATTAAAACAGGAATCTATGGAAATAAAAATGAACTACCTATATATAAGAGAGTATCCACAGTCAATGGATATTCAATAATTAAGTTTTATCATATGATAACTATCTTCGATACGCGATATACTTTTTATGAAATAGATGTGCTAGACTCAGATTTATTGGTTGGCTAGAATTTATTGAAAACAAGAGAGAACGCTATAGTCGAGTGCCTGGACTATTAAGTACCCGTTACTCAGCTAGACAACTTAATATAAATATATCTTCTTGTGTTATATTTGCCGGGCAATTGCAACTGTGTACAAAGTAAATACATATGTACAGATGTATATGCTTACATACATACACAAATACGCCATTGTTTGACTCAGACCTCCAATTTGGCTAACGTGATTTGATTTGCATAGTTCTTGGGATATAGTTCGGTATTGACAAATGAAAACCATCGCAATTTCCTTTAATATAAATCCTAATCGAGAATTAACGTTGACTCTGTTGTGCACCTTGGCCAGCTGTTCCAAAGTCATCCGTTAGATGGCGCTATGAAAGGCGGAAATGTAGGCGCTAGCCAGGCTTAAGCGTTTAATGGGTTTTTGGGCGTTAGAGTGGGCGTGGCAAACTTTTATTAGGCCAATCGATAGGTATTGACGAAACAAATTCATATCAATTAAAATTTTCATAATAGCATCAAAACTGTGGCCACAGCTTGTGGGGCGTGGCACCATTTTGAAACAAACTTGCGCTGCGTAGGAACTCCTAAGATCTACATGCAAAATTCCAATCTTCTAGCTTTTATAGTTTCCGAGATCTCAGCGTTCATACGGACAGACAGAAGGACAGACGGACAGACAGGACAGACGGACATGGCTAGATCGACTCGGCTAGTGATCCTGAACAAGAATATATATACTTTATAGGGTCGGAAACGCTTCCTTCTACCTGTTACATACTTTGGCACGAATATAATATACCCTTTTACTCTACGAGTAACGGGTATAAAAATAGGAGCTGTAATTGATACAGCAAAAGGGATAATTAAGTATAATTTAAAGGAGGAAAAATTAAATTACGATAACGGTAATATTTTAAACCAACTCTCTTTGACAGAAGAAAACACCATTCTTCCGTTAAAAGAATTCATAATAAATAAATACTTCGATCAGAAGCCTCAAATCAGATCCGAATCTGAAGAAGGCAATCAAAGTGAATTTAGTTTGGGATATAAAAATCCTAAACACGCCGTCGTTGAAATATCCGACAAAAATAAAAGTTTGGGAAATAAAAATCCTGAACACGCCGTCGTTGAAATATCCGACCAAAATAAAAGTTTGGGAAATAAAAATCCTGAACACGCAGCCGTTGAAATATCCGACAAAAATAAAAGTTTGGGAAATAAAAATCCTGAAAGATTTGGAGGACAATATATTGAATATTATTCATAAAGAACATTCGAAAATAAATATGCAGATTCCGTTTAGGACTGACATACGCCGTGAAATAAACACAGAAAATGATAGAGCTATTTATAGTAAACAATACCCCTATGCTCTATCAGCTTCAGATTTTGTAAACTCTGAAATTAGCAGAATGCTAAAAGAAGAAATTATAAGGTCAAGCAGAAGTCCTTATAATTCACCGGTATTAGTTGTACCAAAAAAGGGTTTCAACGAGGATGGAACTCCGAAACTTAGACTAGTATATTAGATTATAAGAAACTTAACGATAACACTATACCAGATAGATATCCAATGCAGGACCCTTCGGTAATTTTGTCAAACCTTGGAAAGGCTAAATACTTTTCTACAATTGATTTGGAATCAGGATTCCACCAAATTCTCATGAATGAATACAGACATGGAACAGACAATGGAAAATACGAATTCCTCAGAATGCCATTTGGGTTAAAAAACGCCCCTAGAATATTCCAAAGAGCAATGGATGATATTTTGAGAGAACAAGTTGGAAAGACATGTCATGTCTATATGGATGACATTATTATTTTTTCAAAAACAATTGAACAACATTACACAGATTTAATTGTTATAATAAAAATTTTGCTGAACGCAAACATGAAAATTTCGATTGAAAAATCAAAGTTCTTTAAATTGGAAACAAACTTTCTCGGTTACGTTGTTTCTCACAATGTGATCAAAACCGATCCCGAAAAAAATTCTACAATTTTAAAATATCCAATCCCTAAAAATATCCGAGAACTTAGAAGCTTCCTAGGCCTTTCAGGATATTACAGAAAATTTGTGGAAAATTACGCTAAGATTGCAAAAGCTTTAACAAAATATTTAGAAGGCCATAATGGCAAGGTTTAAAAAAAGGCATCCCGTAAAACTTTCATACAGTTGGATGAATCAGCTGTAAGAGCTTTCAACGAGCTCAAAAATAATTTAATTGCACAAATAGAGTTAGTTCTACCCGATTATAATAAAAAATTTACCTTAAGCACCGATGCTTCACATTTAGCTATTGGTGCTGTTCTTTCTCAGGAAGGAAAACCTATTATTTTTATTTCTAAAACCCTATCAAAAACTGAACAATTATATGCTACTAATAAGAAGGAACTTTTAGCTATAGTATGGGCTTTCAAAAATTTACGTAATTACTTATATGGAGTTAACAACATTGAGATCTACACAGATCATACACCTCTTTCGTTTTCAATTTCTCAAAAGAACCCAAATATCGAAATGAAAAGATGGTATTCTTTCATTGAGTGCTATTTTCCAAAAATTATTTATAAGCCAGGAGCAACAAATGTTGTTGCAGATGCATTATCTGGGATACAAATTAATAACTTAACAGAAATCAATCTCAGATCAAAACACTCAGCATTCAGCAGAGAGTAGTTTTAAGAATGTAATACAAGAAACCCGAAAACCCTTAAACCAGTTTAAGCAACAATTGCTAATAGCAACGGGGAGGTATACAATACATGAGTCGATTAATGTATTCGGAAATACTAGACATATAATAGAGTATGATACTCCGGAAAATTTAGTAACTGTCTTAAGGGAATACATTCCTCCTAGTATAACAATTGGAATACATTGTACACTTGAAGATTTTTATATAATTCAAAAACCTTTAAAAGAAAACTTCGTTAACAAATTCCTTTACACAAGGACATTCCTTCAAGATGTAGAAAACAATGAACACAAGGCTATCATAATAGAAGAAACACACAGTAGAGCTCACCGAGGACTAGATGAAAACTATAAACAAATCTGTAGATTGTATTACTGGCCCAAGTTATATTTAAAATTAAAAGAATATATTAAAAACTGTACTATTTGCAATGGAAACAAATATAACAGATACCCAATTAAAATTCCTATTGGTGAAGCCCCAATTCCATCTAAAGAGGGCGAAAATTTACATATTGATATATATTATGCGCAAGGTCTCATTTTTATAACTTGTATTGACGCCTATTCCAAATTTCTAGTAGTTAAAGAAATCCAAAATAAATTAAATATTGAAAATAAAGTAATGGAACTACTTCAACAATTTCCTCAAGCCAAAATAATAATGACCGATAACGAACCGAGCTTTACTTCTGCTCAATTTAAATCTTTTGCACAAAGAAGTGGTTTAACTGTACATTACGCAGACCCGATGCACAGTACCTGAAACGGTCAAGTTGAAAGGGTACATTCGACATTAACAGAATTAGCCCGCTGCATCAAAGAACAATTCAATTTAACAGACTATACCGTAATACGAGCCGCGCAAGAATATAATAACCAATCAAAAACCCTTTGACATAGTTTACAATAAAATCGAGCACGATACTATTCCTGTACTGTTAAAAACTACACAAGAGAAATTGTTAGAGGGACATAACAAAGACAGAAAAATAAAGGACTATCATGTAGGAGAAGTAATTTACGAAAAGAAACACGGGAAAAGAAATAAGCTTAACTTTAGATATAAAAAACAGGTAGTTAAGGAAAATCATCCTAATAAAGTTATTATTAATAACAGAAACCGTACGATTCATAAAGATAATATTAAATTTTAAACAAGTTGATTTATTTTAAATTCCAGATAATGAATTCAATAATGTACTTATTATTGCTGGTAGCTACAACCAAATCCGAAATTATGGATTACACAAACCATGATTTTTTCTTTACAAGGATACCAAAGAAGTCCTCATTTTTGAATCATAACTAATTTAAGTTTTTATAAAGATATAATTAATCTTGAATCAGAATTTTTAAACAGACATAACAATCAGAATTTACATTGGGAAATATCACACGATTTAAAAATTATTAAAATACTTATTTCTCAAATAGTACCCACTAGATCAAAAAGAGGTATTAATGAATTAGGAACAATTTGGAAATGTATAGCAGGAACACCAGATCACGATGATTTCATAACAGTTCAAAATAAAATTGATGATTTGATAAAAAACAATAATGACCAATTCTAGAATATTGAAAGAAATTAAAACTCTATCTGACAGTTTTAAAACCGCTTTTAAAGATCAAGAGATTCCACTGAGAAAATACCGCCTCCGCTTGCTTACTTACGATCTTATGAACTTAATGGATACAATTACACTTGCTAAAATTGATGTATTTAACACTACAATTTTAAACAGTGATGACATACAGGAAATTTATAAACATGAACAAAAACCTTTAATTATTACTCATCTATTGGATATATCTGAATTTAAAATCGCTTTGCACCAAAATCTTATCATTATATATATTAAATACCCCATAATTGTCGATCGTTGTGAAGTTTATAACTCAAGATCCATTTCACACAGTGATGGAAAATTGTTAATCAATAATCATGTCGCAAAATGTAAAAATAAGTTTTATGTAATGTCTAATTTTAAGACGGAATTATTTAACAACTATTGCACATTAAACCCAGACGGTTCATGTTTTACCAGATTACTCAATGGATTTAATAACCTTTAATGGCACCACTAAAATTAATAATGAATACTACACTAATATAAACAATAAGATATTGAAATACATCACTGCACGAAAATACACTGACATCTTAATATCCGAATATATTATATCAAATGATTCGGAACTCTCATTCGATAATATTAACGTATTTAAATCTTCATTAATATTGACCATAATCGCATTTATATATTTAATTACCATGCTTTTAATTAAATACATAAAATTCTTAATATTCAAACCACGGCAAATTAATATTGAAATACAACCAGAAACTAATATCCCCGACAATGAAAATACCGTAGAAGAAAATATCATTGTCGAGTTGACTAATCAATTACATTCATTATACCCATCAGTTCCAATGAATCGGGACGATTCAATTTAGAATGGGGGGAGTTATGTGACACATTACTTAGGGCCCTTGCCCAATTTATAAATAACTTTGAGCCAAGAGCTCTTTCCAATTAACTCTGACTGACTCCGAGATTAACCCGTGGTCAGCTATTTCTGTAAACAAAGCTTTGAATCGAATCCCACCCAGATCAGTTTCGAGCGATCCGCTTCAAACGGATTCTGTAAACATCCAAGCCGATATTGTAAACATCAGAGCCCCAAAAAGGGAGCCCCAAGTCCGCTAACGTAAACATTAACTTCCGGTAGAACTTCAGTTCTGCAAAATTTCAATTTCAAATTTAATTGACAAATTTCATCATCGTTTTCCGATTCTCTTGGATGACTCTCTTAATCAGATTTTTGTGATAAATCTCTTAAGCCGAGGTTTAATTATTGATGATTGACCCAAAGTAGTCAGTCCGATTTTGCAACCGAATAAGACAGAACAAAAGAAAGAGTTGTGAGCAGTGAAAAATAAATTACGAACCAAAAAATGTTGTAATAGCGAATAAGTGAAAATAATAAAATAAAAATAAATTTTTTTAACAAATTCGCGAGTGAGAAATTTAATTTGCATAGATATGTCAGAGCTTTATTTTTTAGAATAAATCGTTCCTCATTACTTTACTTTCAAGTAGCCACGGGAAACGAAAAAATTCTACCATTTTTAATAGATACGGGCTCAAATTAAAATTATTTTCAAAACCAATTAGTATCAAAACCAAAACAAAATGAGAAAAAAATTTCCGTTAGCTCAGTCGGAGGTACACCTAAAATAACACAACATGCAATACTTAAGCTTCCTAAAATTTCAGATTCACCCATAAAATTTGTTTTACTAATAACACTAAAAACCTTTCACGGTATACTGGGCAATGACACAATGAAAAGTTTAGGAGCCATTATGGATGTGAAGAACGATACAATAACTCTCGGAAATAAACGCAAAATTAAAATACACCAATTAGCTACATAAGCAGAAAACAATTGTACCGCAAGACAGCCATATGACCGAGTCTCAAAAATCAATTATAAGTCTCTTCGTACAAAGTCACAAAACCTCCATTGCAGATCTTGATACGAAGTTAGCATACACAACTAAAATAGTAGGCGAGATCAGAACTTCGTCCGATTCCCCAGTTTACGGAAAACAATATAATATAATGCACCAGTCTGGGTAGTTCCGAAAAAGTCCGGTCAGTCCGAAGAAAAAGTGAAGTTACTATCTCAGATCGGTATCCGATCCCTGAGATAGGCGAAATTATTGCACAACTTGGGGAGAACGAGTATTTTTCGGTATTGGACCTCAAGAGTGGTTTTCACCAAATACCATTGAAAGACACGGACATAGAGAAAAAAGCATTCGCTGTTATACCGTTCGGTATAAAAAATTCCCTATCCATTTTTCAAAGAGCTTTAGATGACGTACAGAGGGAATACATAGGAAAAATTTGCTATGTATACGTAGACGACCTCATAGTCTTTAGAAAAAATGAAGTATACCACGGTCAAAATCTTGAAGAGGTATTTTCAACCATACAAAACGCAAACATGAGAGTCCAAATAGAGAAATAACATTTTCTCAAAAACGAAGTAGATTTCTTGGAGTATACGATATCAGAAAATTGAGTTAAAACAAATATAGAAAAAATAAAAGCGAAAATTCCGGTCCGGAAACACTAAAAAATCATCGTTTTTTCTGGGCATGGCAGGTTATTATAGGCGGTTCATAAAAGACTATTCAAAAATAGCAAAGTCTTTAACCATTCTCCTAAGAGCCAAAAAAGGCCGTATATCTAAGATCAAGTCAAGCAAAACTGCTATTAACCTGAGCAAAGATGCGATTACAGCATTCGAGAAACTTAAAAATACCCTCGTCTCCAGAGCTGTAACCCTTTCACATCCAGACTTCTGAAAATAATTCCAGTTGACTACCGATGCTTCAAGCTACGCAATAGGCGAAGTATTGGAACACAATTATAGGCCAATAACGTTCATTTCACGCACCCTGTCAAAAACCGAAAAAAAAATGCTTGCTATAGTTTGAGCTCTTAAGACATTACCTTTACGGGTATTCAAAGGTGGTAATATACACAGATCACCAACCCTTGAGTTTTACAAATAGCGTACATATTCATAACGCTAAACTAAGAATTAATTAAATTCAATCAGCTCCTCAGGATCAGTCCATAGCGACGAAAGCTCATCACACAACTTCATATTTTCGGTAGAAGCTCCAATCAATGTACTATTTAAAAACCAGATATACTTACTGACAGCTGACACAGATTCCTATAGTTTTGAAATACCATTTCCAACATACCACAGATATATAATTAAACAAAAACAGAAGAAAAACTTATAATAATTCCAACTACCAGACTTGACCCTAAGCTTATAAACGGAATCATTACATCCAAAAAAGTAATGGGAAAAATTAAAAAAATGAGTTCAAATAAGTAGAAATATATGGGGTAAAATATATTTCAACTCATACAAAATATGGTTTACTCAAATGAAATAAATCAAAACGAAATAATTACCCTCAAACATAAAAGAGCAAGAGAAAATAAAATACAAATTTTAAAAAATAATTTTTTTCCACAAGCAATAAAGAAAATCCAAATCGAAAATTTGTTAGAATGTAAGAGACAATTTTTTGCAATTAAAAAACCTTTCAAATCCCATAAGACAATTTGTAACTCCGAAAATTTGTTAGATTTAAGCAATTATACTTGCGTAATCGCTCTCCTGAACCTTCAAGCCTGTCAAACTTGTAAAGAATCAAAATATGATAGACACCCCCCAAGAGGAGAAATCCAACCAACCTCTATTCCTAATTACCCAGGTGAATTTGTTCACATTGATTTTCATAATACAGAAAAACATAGAATCTTAACAGGAATCGACAAATTTTCTAAATATGCTCAAGTAAAAATTTTAGAGTCAACAGCATCTGAAGATATTAAAAATCCGATGAGGGAAATGCTGATTGCTTTCAGTATGCCGAAATGGATAATAATGGACAACGAACGCTCATTAGGGTCAGCAGCAATCAAGTTCATGTTAGAAGATTAACTCAAAATATCTGCGCACACGACTGCTCCGTATGCATCGATAAGTAATGGACAAATAGAGAGGTTTCATTCAACCCTATCAGAAAACATGCGGTGCCTCAAAAAAGACAACGGGAGCATAACATTTTAGGACTTAATTTTTAAAGCAGTTCAGGAATATAATAAATCGATCCATTCTGTAACAAAAGAAATCCCCATAAACATATTTTTTATAAGCACAATCTCCAGTTCAGCAGAAGACATAGAAAAAACGAGAAGAAATTAAACAGAAAATCCAGAAGAAACAAATAGCCGACATCGAATATCACAATCGAGGCAAAATACAACCAAAACTTTTTAAACCTGGCGATGTAGTCCACGTAAAAATTGATAAAAGGTTAGGAACTAATCTTACATCTAGATACAAAGCTGAGAAAGTGACAGAAAACAAAATGACCACTATTAAAACACAAACCGGAAAAATCATACATAAAAATAATATAAGAACATAATTTTTCAGGCTATTTCTACCAACATGCCTGGGGATAACCACAGTGCTCGACTATTCTAACTCACAAATCATCTCACTCGAAACCGGATTAGCGGCTAAGCAAGACCGAATATTTAAAATCATCCACATCTTTAACTTACACAGCTATGAAGAAACTCTGGCGAAGTTAGAAGATTCATTTCATTCACTCACCTCATCTCATCCATTAAACCCATGTCTCCTACGAATTAAAACAGATTCATAATGATTTATACATTCTTCAAACACAAAAAAGACAAAAAAGGGCAATAGAAGCAATAGGTTCTGCATGGAAATGGCTGGCGGGATCACTAGACCACCACGACTACAAGATCTTAGAAAATAAGATAAATGAGCAATTAGAAAAAAACAATAAACAAGTAGTAATTAACAGATTAATTAATAAAAAAATTGACAAACTTACTAATGCAACTAACGCAATATTAAATGTTACCCAGAGCTTGAAAGAAATCGTAAATCGGAAAGCAAATATTTTAAAGTATAAAATTCAATTAATAAAAGAAGAAATAACCAATATAAAATACGCAATTACATGGGCCAAATCTAACACAATAAACTCTTTTGTATTCACAAGCACAGAAACCAAAGTGGGGGAAGATATTTTTAAAAAGGAAAACGACTTATTTTTTAACATAGAGGAATTATTGGAATTTGATAAACTTAAATTAGCCACAAATGGCAATGACCTCATTTATATTATTAGCCTCCCAACTATTAAAACTGATATTTGTAGAACCTTAAAAATTAAAGCAATAAAAAAAGCCCAACTAATCAATGATATAAAATACGAAAATTGTTAGAATGTAGGAGGCAATTTTTTGCAATTAAAAAACCTTGCAAATCCCATAAGACAATTTGTAACTCAGAAAATTTGTTAGATTTAAGCAATGATACTTGCGTAATCGCTCTCCTGAACCTTCGAGAACGAGAATGTAAGATGATCCACAATCAACACATACCAGATTTCGAAGAAATACTGCCAGGCAGTACTACTAAACGATTTCAATGGGCCAGTCTCGCTAGACGAAAAACTTCTACAACTGCAAGGCTCAATCATAATACAATACCGTAATTCAATAGTAACTATTGGCGAAACTACTTACAAATCAAAAGAGATCAACATAGTCGTACCAGAACCACCGTTATTCCAACTAATGGAAGAAAAGACGAAGTTAGAGGAAGTTCTGTCACTACAAATAGTAAAGGAACTCAACATTAACAACACAAAAGCGCTGGAAAAACTAAGAAGCAAAACAACTATAGAATACTCCGTAAGCTACGGATCCGCCATCATTCTACTTATACTAATAATAAGATCGATCACGGAACTCCTACGAAGACGTAAATCAACGGAAAGTTCATCAGCTTCCGTGCCAGAAACGCAAGAAAAGCACCCACATTCTGGAACTATTCTCAACCTTGTTGCAACCGAGAACAGTCGCGTTTAAGGAGGGAAGAGTTAAAGCCCAAAATTATACAAAGACCCAGTCATAAGTGAGAGAAAGCATTGATCGCACAACAAATGCCCTCAATAAAGTTCACACGAACTAAGCCACGTGCGTTGAGCTAGCCAAATTCCAAAAGCCAATTTCCAAAGTTTATCGAACTCGGCCAAGTGCATACAACAAAAACAATAACTTGAATGCATTGGCCAATGACAATTAAATTTGGCCAACAGCGACAGCGAAGAAGAGCAGCAACCAATAATAATACAGATAATAATACAGATAATAATACAGAGACGGTGGCAGCGATGGAACGATGTGTAGTCATAATGAATAATTGTTTAGCTTAATTAAAATCAGTTTTTAATCCAACTCAATAAAGTACAGTTTGATTTTTATACCCTTGCAGAGGGTATTATAATTTTGGTCAAAAGTGTGCAACGCAGTGTAAGAGACATCTCCGATCCTATAAATTTAGGAAGCTGGGATTTTCTATGGGTTTTATATATGGCCAATCAATCCAACCTACCAAATTTCATCGGCCGACTATAACCTATAGCTGCCATATACCTGAACGATTTACAAGTATTAAGAATGCAATATATGAATAATTTTGGAGAATATAATTTACACAGTATTCTTCAAGGGTATATCAACTTCGGCACCGCCCGAAGTTAGCTTTCTTTTCTTGTTTTATATAAAAATAATTATCAATCTTTTAACTTATGTTTTAAAAACTATGCATTTATGGAATACCTTCTGATAGTTCTTATTACAGCTATGTTGTAACATAAAAGAACTATTTGTTTTTTAGAATTGTGCCCGTAAACATTATCTTTAGCAAAAAATTTAAGAAAAATAAAAAAATAAAAACTCACTAAATATTTATAGGACATATTTACAATGTTTTTTTTTTTTTTAAATTTTAACTTTTGTTGTCTTAGTTAAAAATTTGTATTCGGACTCAAAAATTATAAAATAATAAGTAAAGCCCAGTGTTTACTTTTCATGAACTTTTTCACATCGAATAAATAGACAAACGGATTTTTTCAGAAAAAATACTTTTGCTGTGGCTTAAATGCAAACAAACAAAAATGCAAGCACGTTACGTTCATCCTGAACAGGCAAAACTGCCCGCCCCTTATGTTAAACCATTTTCTACACCCGCAAGCAAACGAAGTGACATACATAGGATTACACCTCGAAGTCAAAAGAACACACCTAAAGCTAAAAGCCAGTAGCCTTCATTGGCTTATCAACGCTCGGTCTCCCCTTAGCAGTTATGGGGGAATGCCAGCAATAGCAATATTGACATAGTCCAGCGAGCTCAGTCGAAGATCTTGAGAACAATCACCGGGGAACCGTGGTACGTCCGCCACGAAAATATACATCGCGACTTAAACATTCCACGCAGAACAGAAGGAAAGTACTTTACCAAGCTATCGTGGCACTCTAACCACCTGGCGAGAGGTCCTACAGGGTTGATCAACCAATCACGCCTTCATCGCAACAACTTACCCACCCAGCGACCGACTTGAGGGGGATGCAGAATGCAGTCTTATTATACTGTTAGTTAAATTTTAATGTTGAGATTCGTAAACTGATTGTTAGCCTCAAAATTAAGAGAAAATTCAATAAATAAAAGCAAAGTTTAAAATAAACGAGGACGGAAGCTAACTTCGGCAAGCCGAAGTTTTAATACCCTTGCAGACTTAGCCGAAATGTGTAAAATAAACCCGAAGTCTTCTTAATACCAAATCCCAAGAGCAATAGTATATAGACGTCCGATCGGCAAGCGCTTTTACCCTGATCAAGGTATGCGTAAATAAATAAGACTTGGAAAAATTTATGTCAATTGCTTATACACTGCGCGAAATATTCTAAAAATAATGAAATTTTGACCGATTTCACCGTATTGTACCTATGGGAGCTATAGGATATAGACGTCCGATCAGCACGCGCTTTTACCTTGATGAAGGAATGCATAAAAAAATACGATTTGAAAAAATGTATAGCAATAGCTTTAACACATCGCGAAATATTCTGAAAAACATCAAATTTGGACCGATTTTACCCTATTGTACCTATGGGAGCTATAGGATATAGACGTCCGATCGTCACGCGCTTTTACCCTGATCAAGGTACGCATAAAAAAATAAGATTTGGAAAGATTTATGTCAATAGCTTTTACACTGCGCGAAATATCCTAAAAATCATTAAATTTTACCCGATTTTACCCTATTGTTCCTATGGAAGCTATAGGATATAGACGTCCGATCGCCACGCGCTTTTACCCTGATCAAGGTATGCATAAAAAAATACGATTTGGAAAGATTCATGTCAATAGCTTTTACACTGCGCGAAATATCATAAATTCTTGCAAGATATATCCAATTGCTCCTATGGGAGCTATAGGATATAGACGTCCGATCGGGGCGATTTTCAAACTTGATCTGCGTACACATGTTTTAGGACGATTGTGAAAGTTTCAGATCGCTAGCTTTTAAACTGAGCTCGCAAACGGTATTGAAACAGACGGACAGACGGACATGGCTATATCGACTCCCCTATTGATCCTGATCAAGAATATATATACTTTATGGGGTCGGAAACGTCTCCTTCACTGCGTTACAAACTTCTGACCAAAATTATAATACCCTCTGCAAGGGTATAAAAAAAATACCAATTTAAAAAACGGTCATGAAACTGGAAGTCTTAAACACAAGTGTTCATGGGCATATTACTTGTTAAAGACATTAATTTATATCGATCACCCTTTAAAACATTGATTATTTCAAAGGTGCCTTTAAATTTCGAATTTTGGTTTCCCTCTTCATTTCTTATCAAAACATAATAATTAACATGGTGCTTTACAAGCCTTGTTTTATCGAATCTTTTTTTTTTCAATACTGAGCGTTACGATCAATTTTTTCCTTGGCTTGTACCCCAACTTTATTCTTGACTATTATTTTCTCATCATCAGTGATGGGCAATGATTGGCAATTACACGTAGCACACAACAGTTTTCATAGCCGTTACACAGTTTTCCATGTCTAAACTTAAAGTAAAGTAAACAAATATACGAACTTCGTCTTTTCCCAACCTCGGTGCATTACAGCTTCGTATACGTGTTTTATTACTGAACATACGGGTAGGCAACGTGTTCAACCATTACGTTGAATTTTTTGATGAAGCATGCCCCTTCTAACTTCGTAGGTTCTAAGTAAATCTTAAGCCAGCTCATAATTTTGTCATTTCTTAATTATTTCCGATTCTTCTGGGTCGCGTTGCTGCTCAGCAGGTAATCACTTGTCCGAGATCTCCGTCAAATTATCGCGCTTTTCGACAACCTTTTGTAATTGTGTATTCTTTTCAGCGGGAAGTGGATTACGGCTTAAAATCTCCATTTTCTTCACTTTTCTGTACTCAATGTACTAGAATGCAAATTCTAGTATACTGAAGTACTAGTTAAGATTGCCTTAGTGTTTCGTGTTCGCTTTGTAAATTCAGTTCATTGCATTTCTAAAAAGTTATTAGAAACAATGGCTTTAATATTTCTGAAGACTTTGGCAAAAATTGGCGAAAATAGGAAGCTATTCCGATAAATTGCCTAAGCCGCGATACCGTTTGTGGAGGGTGTATGTTGAATATTTATATATTTTTAGTTTAAATTTAAACATATAACAGACGAACAGTGTTGAAGAATACATTTATAATTTAGCCCTTTTTAAAATAAGAATTTTTGTAAAAAACCGAATTGGCAACGCCGAGAGAAGAGGCGACCACTTGCGAAATAAAGTGTCTATGTGAGACGCGCATTTTTAAATTTGGTCTTTCGATCGGATATTAATAATACAACCTCAGGTAAACCCTCAACATGGTCTTTCGATCGGATATTAATAATACAACCTCAGGTAAACCCTCAACATGGTCCTTCGATGTCAACTGAACAGCAAATGGATTGAAAAATAGTTTTCGCAACCTCAGAACTTCGCATACATGCTCACATAGACGACGACTTGAGTTGTGTGTGTGTATTCGCGAAAGCTTGCAATATATCGTAATATTGTGAAATTCGGAATCTACGACGCAATAAATGATTTCTCTACAACCTCAGTGAGGTGAAAACAAGACGCAGACAGCAATCATGGCACCAACAGGACATAAAAAGAAATCGCAAGGAAATCAACAACAAAAATCTTCAAACACAAAACAAATTAAAGCGGACTTGACGACACACCGCGACCCGATCTTTCGACCACAAGGGACACAATTCTAGAAAATCGCAACCAAACACTGGTTCGCCGGTGTAGCGTTTATAAACGCAGTGAATGAATCCGTACATCCGCATGGAAACCGCATACACTTCGGAGGAAGTCAATCCTCCCGCAGTTCAGCCAAGGTGCAACGACTTCAGGTACAGCTTGAGTACTCTAAGAAACAACAGGAGCTACGGGATCAACTGGCAAAACAGGAACAAGAGCGAGCACGGCTACAATTTCAACAGGAATAATTGGATCTCGAGCAGCAATTATATTTGGCCCAATTGGGATCCGATGCAGGCAGCCAAATAGATGACAACAATCTGGACAATCTGGAACAATATGACGACGACAACAAAGATTTCCGTACGCGTGAGTGGGTCAATGGAGCTCAATGTAAGCTTAAGTTTCAAAACGATACTATGTCTGAAAAAAAATTATCTAACCATAACGATATCGAAACATTCATGGCCAGGCAGACGATCAAACAAGATCTTCCATCGTTTTCAGGGGACCCATTAGAGTGGCCCATATTCTATACAGAGTTTGAAAATAGTACTAAAATTTGTAATTTCAATGACTATGAAAACTTAAGTAGACTCAGAAAAGCTTTAGGAGGACGTGCCAAAGAATGTGTTCAGGCACTTTTAATTTTACCAGAAAATGTCGACACCATTATTGAAATCCTTAAAGAGCGTTTTGGAGACCCATGTTACATAATAAGATTGCTCCTTGACAAAATCAAACAGTTCCCAGTCATTAGAGACGACAAATACGACAAACTTTTTGCATTCTATGACATAATCACCAATCTGGTTCACACTTTGCTGAATATCGGTGATATAGATCAAATTCGAAACCCTTTAATTTTCGATGAGATTTTAGACAAGCTTCCCATGCATCAACGTATTGCCTTCGTAAAATACTATCAAAAGTTAAAAGAAAAAATTGACCCAAAAATAATTATTTTTCATTCGTGGCTAGGTGAGACTATCAAAGCTGCCACCACTTTAGGATTCGGCCACATTATCAGCAAGTCTAGTGACACCACTTTGACGGTTTCGGGTATTCGGAATGGCACAGGCAAAGCTCAGGTGAAAGGTTTTTACAATTTTTGCAAACTGACTGATCACTACGTGAATACTTGCACTAAATTTAAAGATTTAAATGTTGACAAACGCTGGTAACGCATGTAACTCAAAATAACCTGTGTATTTCGTGCCTTGGTAAAAACCATTTACTTAAAGACTGCAAACGTAAAAGGCAATGTAACAGAAATAATTGTAGTTACAGTCATAATAGTCTTCTACATAAAGACAAATCTCAAAACATACAATCATGCAAGTCTGAGGGTAGTGAACAGACAGACTCAAGTAACACAGAAAAGAATTGCAACGTTAACTGGAATACAAACAAAGTTTTGTTAAAAGTGGTACATGTCACTCTTATGGGACCACAAAATACGATTGAAACATAGGCTCTTCTTGATGAAGCGTCCACCATTTCCTTAGTTGATGAAAAGTTAGCTAACGATTTAGGTCTTGACGGTACAAAAAAGCCTTTGAAAATGCAATGGACTAACAATGAAACATATGAACAAGATAACTCTAAAGTAGTCAGCGTACGCATCAAAGGCAGTGGTTCTAATTCTAAGACACACACGATGAGAAGGGAAAGGACTGTTTCTAGTCTCAATTTGCCGCTGCAAACCTTAAACATAGACGACATGATAGACAACTTTCAGTTTTTAAAGAACTTTACCCATTGCTCTTACGATCGGGCACATCCTAGAATTCTAATAGGACAAGACAACTGGTCTCTTATTGTATCACGCAAGTTGAAGTACGAATCCTTTGACGGTCCGGTTGCTAGCAGCACATGGTTAGGTTGGTCGTGCATGGTTTAACACAACCTGAAAGACAGTCGAACGAGACAAATCATACACTACATGTAACCAACCATTTTACAGAAACTGACGATTTGGATGAGCTTCATAACCTAGTAAAGTCTTACTGGTCAATCGAAAACGAACTCTCAACTCAAAAAGACTTTCCAATGTCTGTAGACGACAAAAGATGCATAAGTATTGTTGATAATACTTTAAAACGAGTAGGTGACAGGTTTGAGTGCGGACTTTTCTGGAAAAAAGATAACCTACAGCTTCCTGAAACCTATAATAACGCTATGTCTAGGTTACTATCATGCGAACGTAAAATTGACAAGAATCCCGACTATGGACAAAAATATTCCGAAGTAATGGAATCTTATATTTCAAAAGGGTATTTAAAAAAGCTAAGCTCGACAGAAGCTAACATTAAAACACCACTGACTTACTATCTTCCGCATTTTGGTGTACAAAACATTAACAAACCAGGAAAACTGCGAATAGTGTTTGATGCCGCTTCTAAAAGCCACAACTATTGCTTGAATGATTTTTTACTACCTGGACCTGACCTTTATAATCAATTATCTTCCGTTCTTATGAACTTCAGAGAAAAGAAAATAGTTTTCGTAGGAGACATTAAAGAAATGTTTCTGCAAATCCAAGTACCTGAGACAGATAGACATGCTCAAAGAATTCTATGGAGAGGGGATAGAAGACAGGGCCCTCCGGACGTTTATGAAATCCAAGTTATCTTTTTCGGAGCCAAATGCAGTCCGAGTATAGCTCAACAAGTAAGAAATTACAACGCGAATGATTTCCAACAGAAGTATTTTAAGGCCTGTCAAGACATTATAACCAAGCATTATATGGACGATTACTTAGGCGGAGCAGATGACATGGCCAGTGCTGTTCAACTGATCCGAGACATTTCATTTGTACATCAAAAAGGTGGCTTCCAAATGTGTAATCGGATATCAAATTCAACAGAGGTTCTGAATCAAATAAATACTGTCAATGGTCAAAATAAAGCTCAGGCTTCTCAAAAAATCAAATCACTTACAGAAGAACGTGTGCTAGGGCTAATGTGGAATTATGAAACCGACACATTCACCTATAATCTTCAGTTTACAAAATCACATCATGAAATAATTAATATGTCCAGGCGACCCACCAAGCGAGAGATTCTAAAGATTACAATGTCGATTTTTGATCCATTGGGTTTTCTCTCAAATATTCTCATAACTAACAAAATACTTTTGCAAGCTATATGGGATAGTGGTATTGGCTGGGACGACCAAATCATTGACGAACATTTTGCGATTTGGAAAACACTCTGCGATTCTTTTCGAAAAATCCGAAACTTTGCAATTCCCAGACTTATGACAACATTGCCAATCACAGAGTGCGACATTCAGTTGCACATATTTACTGACGCATCAAAATTTGCATATGCAGCATGCGCTTACATTCGATTTGAAAAAATGAGACAATCGATTGCATGTTGATAACAGCGAAGTCACGAGTCGCTCCTCTTAAGCCTATGTCGATCCCAAGATTGGAATTACAAGGTGCTTTATTAGGTGCAAAAATGAGCAAAGCACTACTAGAAACATTAAATTTGAAAATAAATAAAATATATTTGTGGACTGACTCTCAAATTATTTTGTACTGGCTATGGTCTAGCAGTAAGAGATTTAAAACCTTCGTATCCCAGCGGTTAGGTGAAATTCAAGAACTAACCAACGTTCGTGATTGGAGATATGTTCCATAAAAAATTAATCCCGCTGATGAAGCCACAAGGGTCGCAAAGGTAGATTTGGAAAAGAGCAATTCGTGGATAAAAGGCCCAGAATTCTTGTATACCAATATTAAAAAGTGGCCAACAAGTCAAATAACCTTTGAAGATGACGACACCAACGAATACGTAAATGTAATATCTGAAGCGAAACGTACATTTGTTTTACCTGATGTAAGCAGATTCTCCAGTTGGACAAGGTTTTTACGAACAACCGCTTGGCTACTTCGATTTGTGAAAAATCTCAGGAGCAGCAAAGAACTTCGCCTTTATGGCGAACTTACAGCTAATGAGTTAGTTGATGCCAAAAATGTAATTCACAGAAAAATTCAATCGGATTCCTTTCAAGCTGAAATTCAAAGTCTACAAAAAGGAGAGTCAATAGGGAACTCAAGTCGCTTAAAAGCTTTGCCATTATATTTTACAACCGACGGATTACTCAGATTAAAAGGCAGATTGGACAATTTGAATTATGTGGGCTATAACATGAACGCAAAGAATCCGATACTTCTTAGTAACGACCATCCAATCACTGCGCTGCTGATCTTTTTTTACCATAAACAAAATTGTCATATTTTTACTGAAACGGTCATTTCTAATCTTAGAATGAAATATTGGATAATTAGATGTAGAAATACGGTGAAGAAAATAATTCGTGAGTGTCAATTTTGTAAGAATAGACGTGCTAAGCTACAGACAGCTCTAATTGGACAGCTTCCTAAATGCAGAATTGAACCAACAGAAAGAGCTTTCCTAAAAGTTGGAATAGATTACTTCGGTCCCATCGAGGTATTGGTAAACAGAAGTCATGTAAAAAGGTATGGTGTAATTTTCACTTGTATGACCACTCGTGCAGTTCATTTAGAAATATCAGAGGACTTGTCTTGTAATGCATTTATGCATGTGTTTCGTCAGTTTGGTTGCCGTCGTGGCTTTCCAATAGAACTATACTCAGACAATGGGACCAATTTTAAACGAGCAAGTAAGGATCTTAAGACAGTAATTGACAATTGGTCAAATGACGAAATGACACAGTTCTTGGCACAACAAAATTGCACATGGTCGTTTAATCCCCCATTGTCGCCTCATATGGGAGGAGCCTGGGAGAGATTAATTCAATCTATTAAAAAATATTTATGTTTTTTACTTAAAGAACGGTTCCCAAAAGAGTACACACTTAAAACTTTGTTTTGCGAAATTGAATTCATGATGAACAGTCGTCCACTCTTGTTTGTGTCATCTGATTTACCAGAAATGGAGGGTAAAACTCACAAAAGTCGATTGCAGGTGATTACATGTGAGGACAAAATAACATTAATACTATCTGGGGTGCCTCTTGTCAGAGCAAAATGTTTTTTAGGTCCAGAATGTACGAAAAAACACAATAAAAGTGCAGCTATGAACTTTAAATTAGCAAATAATTATCAGTAAATTAAAATAAACAACTGTTAAATTTAAATTGTTTTGTTTTTTTAATTGAGTTGTTTAGCGGCAGACTTGTCTTGCCAAGGTATTTGATTATATCTTTTAAAGGCTCTTTCCCGCAAATACGATATTTGAATTTTAACTGCTTGTCAACAAACCCAGCTGATTGACAGAACGACCGTAGCACGCTTAAATCTGATGAACTCTCAAACTTTTAATCACACTGCAAAGATTAAAGTTTTTACGCTAGCCTAATCGTTTGTCGATCAGGATACTAGGCTTAAGAATACACAAACGAGACAATGTAGAGTTGTTGTCCGTTACTTTGATCGCCATTTGGCGTTCCCGATCAAAATTTCTCACCGATTTGTCAAGATGGCACCACCTAGTCGAAAAATGCGGTTTTCTACTTGTACTGTTTGTATACTATATTAAATTATATTGTTTTCTAATTTCATTCCATAGCGGCAGACTAGTCTTGCCAAATTAGTTGAGAATATCTTTTAAAGACTCTGTCCCGCAAATAATTTTTGAATTTTAATTGCTTGTTAACAAGCCCAGCGGATTTGCAGCACGACTGATAAGCTCTCGAAAATGCTGTCACACTGGAAATATTCAAGTTTTTTCGC
The DNA here is from genome assembly GCA_018153365.1 of Drosophila fuyamai. Lineage (NCBI taxonomy): Eukaryota > Metazoa > Arthropoda > Insecta > Diptera > Drosophilidae > Drosophila > Drosophila fuyamai. Next base: position 81,894 of record JAECXW010000355.1, on the reverse strand, counting down.
TGGCGAACTACTGCCGAGTAGTAGGCTAGGGCCTGACGAAGGTTCACACAAAATTCAGTCCAGCAGACTGGCAACGCTTTGGTATTTTGGTATTTTATTCGTCGATCTGAGTACCTGGCCTCTCGAACAGTGTTCGCCAGCTGTTTTCCTCTCGCTCTCTCGGCCCGAGTACTATTCTTTACGTATATGTTGTTGTGCACCTTAACCAGAAGGAAACAAAGAATCAAATGATAAAAGACTTATTCCAAGATTGTCAGCCAAGCCGTTAGCAATACCCGTTACGATTATTGGCAGAATAACTTTTCTCCATAAAGCCTAGTAATCAGATCGACAAACGAGTCCAATTTGGTGAGTCGGATTAATTGGTCAAAAGTAAAACCCATAGAAAATCTTATCTTCCTAACTTTAAAAACACCAAAGTTATGGCGTTTCCGATCGTTCAGTTATATGGCAGCTCTAGGATATAGTAGGCCGATCCCGTTCCGACTTATATTTTGCGTGCAAAGGAAAGAAGGTTGTGTGCAAAAAACTGAGAGACTAGGGCGCGTAGAAACAAACAGACGGACAGACGGACATGCTTATATTAACTTAGGAGGCGATCCTGATAAATAATATATATACTTTATAGGGTCGGAAATGTCTCCTTCACTGCGTTGCACACTTTTGACCAAAATTATAATACCCTATGCAAGGGTATAAAAATACGCAAATGTCAGATAATTAATTAAAAAAAAACTACTGAATAAAAAACAAAGGAACGGTCAATCTTGCCAGTCATTTGAAAAGATTATGGTATTATTGGCTTGAAAAAATGTCAAAATATGCCCGAAGATTCGTCGAAAACTGCATCATATGTAAAGTCGAAACCGACAGTTGCCAAACTACAAGTAGGGTTCAATAACAAAAATAAACATACCATACCATGGATGTAAAGGAATATTTGATTGTTCTTACCTATTCATAAAATATAATATGTTTACCACACATTAAACATCGGAAATGAAAATTGTATTGGGACTCTAAAATAAGTCGTGTCCTCGAGGGGATTTGTTAATCTCAAGCAAGCTGAGACTTTTGAGGACTTTCAAAAGCGTTAGTTCGTTATAGCTTGTAATAGGCAAAGAAGTAAAGCCATTTGTTCTATTTCCGAATAGAAAAAAATAACATTTTCGAAGAAAAATATGCTCGAAAATGCACAGTGGTCGCCGCTTTAATAAAAAAAAATGATTTGAGCTATTCGAGCGGATAGCGGGTTTACGATGAGTTTATTGTCCAAACTTTGTGATGCATTCATTTTGTTTGCATTTATAACGGTACTTTCAAGAAATTCAATGAAAAGAGCGACCACGTGTATTTGTGTATTGTGTATTTATGTATTTGCAATTTGTCCAGAGGGCAAGGCAACACAGTGAATTTCAAAAATTAAAATATATTTTAAAACACTCAAATAAAACCGATTGAAATAGATATCGTACAAAGTAGGAAATATACAAGAAAGAACGAGAACCAAGAGTCGATTAACATACTCAGTAATATATATTTCGCTACACAAAATAGTTGTTTTGCACTTTTTAGATCGATTGCTTTTTTCTAGGAGCAAGTCGTTTGTAGAAACCATGAAGGGTCTCTACTGTTGGGTAAATACCCACACCAAAGGCATTCTTATTCATAACTATTATTCTTCTATGTTAAGAAGATCTGGTAGTTGACAGTATGCTTTCATAAGATCCTACCTATTCCACTCAATGCCATAGATCGGCCAGTGTGCCTTGTATTTTAGTTTTAATTTTTGGATACATGCGGTTGATCTTCTCTTTACTTTGTAAGGTCAAATAACTTTTCCTTCAATTTAAGACTTTGCTTTAAAATGTAATATTTTACCATTTAGAGTATAGACGGAAATGGGAGAAAGGAAAAAAAATAAAGTGGACAAATCGGGCAACCCTTTATATGTAAAGTCCTTTCAAAACTTTAAACGCGTTTTTCTCGAAACGTTGTTTTTAAAGTCGGAGAGCAAGATTTCTCAGAAACGCCTGAACAGGTAGAGGACGCTATAAAGTTATATATTCTTGTTCAGGATCACTAGCAGAGTCGATCTAGCCATGTCCGTCTGTCTGTCCGTATAAACGCAGAGATCTCGGAAACTATAAAAGCTAGAAGATTGGCATTTTGCATGTAGATTTAAGGAAATCCTACGCAGCGCAAGTTTGTTTCAAAATGGTGCCACGCCCCCTCTGACGCCCACAAGCCACAAGCTGTGGCCACAGTTTTGATGCTATTATGAAATTTTTTTTTGATATGTATTTGTTTCGTCAATACCTATCTATTGGCCAAATAAAAGTTAGCCACGCCCACTCTAACGCCCAAAAACCCATTAAACGCTTAAGCCTGGCTAGCGCCTACATTTCCGCCTTTCATGGCGTATACAATAGCGCCATCTAACGGATGACTTTGGAACAGCTGGCCAAGGTGCTCAATAGAGTCAACGTTAATTCTCGATAAGGATTTCTATTAAAGGAAATTGCGATGGCTTTCATTTGTCAATACCGAACTATATCCCAAGAACTATGCAAATCAAATCAAGTTAGCCAAATTGGAGGTGTTCCCTGGGTACCGATTTTAACATAAAAATCGGGAACTGATTCGAGCGGCGAAAAACATACAAGAAGGCATATTTATATTAAGTTGTTTAGCTGAGTAACGGGTATCTAATAGTCAAGGCACTCGACTATAGCGTTCTCTCTTGTTTTTTTTTTTTATTTTTCCTTTTGAATGCACAACATTTGAAGAATATTGTGTTAACATTAAAGATTGATCCGAGTAAAACTTCCGAAATAGAAGAAATAGAAAATCCCAAATTCCTAACTTAAAAAACACCAACGTTATGGCAGAATATTACAGTATATTACAGAATATTCTGCAAGGGTATATCAACTTGGCCTCCGCCCGAAGTTAGCTTTCCTTTCATGTTTTTAATACTTCTTTGTAAAAATTTGATAAGACCTTCTTCGAATGTGATACTTTAATGTACCATTCGTTGAGTGAATTCATTTTAACTGTGTCGTCAGGAAAAAAATGACAAAAACATGGATTTTTTCGTATTATTTGACATTATTACCCTTAAAGCTATTTGCTTAAAACTTTCCCAAAACTCTCGCATTGGAACAATAAGAAAAATATAAAAATAAAATATAACTTTGGTGTTTTTGATTTTCTTTTTAATCATTGCGATTTGGTAATATGATTACTGTTTAAATCAAAATCAATCATTAATATCATATAGCTTCGATAAAAAATCAAAAAAATAAAAATTAAAAAATTGTTATTTTGCTGTTTTTCTATTTATCAAAATATTCTTTTGAGATATAGTAATTATTTAATTATTTACTATTTAGTATTGGCAAAATCGGACAACAATATCATATAGCTGTCATAGAAACTAGCCAACACATGGCAAGATGCAGCCCAAAATCGACATAGCTTCTTTGTTTTTAGTAATATAGGCAATAGAAATCGAAATCTAGTCGTTTTGTTATAACTGCAAGCTTTATAAACTTCGGCTTGCTTAAGTTTTCTTTCTTTCTTGTTTATTAATAGTTTAGAAATTATTAGTCAATCAGATGAAGCTATATCTGATTGACTAATAATTTCTAAACTAGTAATGTTCGCGCACTTTGCGTTTTTTTTGTTTGGTTAACTAGTGTAAGGCGGGAGCGGGAGCACAATAAAGATCTAATCGCTCTCGCGAATTCGCCCCGTCTCTCGCCCCCTTCGTTAAGTTAGGTTTAAGCGTCGATATATTGAAATTAAATGTTAGTTGTTATATGAACATCGTTCTGATCAAACTCCTTTTCGTCGCCATCGCCAAAAAATAAATTCTTCCCTGCGTTCACAAGTTTCGCGTTTATTAATACAAAACAGTATTAAATTTTCATGGTGACCCCGACGTGATCTGCAGTGGAACGCGAGTGTATTTTTGGTGAAAAAACAAATTAAAAACAATAAATCGCGCCGGCTTTAAAACATTGAAGTTGTTGTTGCCGCTGCTTTAATTCGTCGTTGTTGCCGCTGCTTTAATTCGTCGTTGCTGCCGCTGGACAATTTGACCGCTGCGCCACGTTAACTGGACCAGAAGTTGTTGTTGCCGCTGCTTGTCGCCAATTGCTGCCAACGAAGGAAGGCATATGGATTCGAAGAGGGAAGTTGCCGACGGATGTGTATCGTCCCACCAGGTATAGAGTGTTAAAAGTTGAAAGTTAATCTGTGGCGTGTTCTAAATTGTGGTTTGGCCCATCTTTCAACTTTTTGCATTCGTGTGAAAAATTCGGTAGATAGCGAGCATTCTAACCAAGACATAAATAAAACTTGCATGTACTAACAATTATAATTCTGATATATACATCCATACATATTTACATATTTCGAATTATTCATACATAAGTAAGTGAATCGCTTTGGACCAAAATAAAATAAATATTTGTCGGCATCCTGGCTTTTTTTTTTTAAAAAAATAAAATTCCCCCATTTCTCGTCGTTGTGAACACCAATTATAGCTGTGCAAAAAATTAAAAAGGCAAAAGTTGAGACTTGTGGAAAGTTATAATTCGAGAATTAAATCCCCGGCAAATTTTCTGCCGCGCATTTTCGTCAAATTTCCCTCGCTTTTCGCCATTTCCCGCGCTTTTAAGCGTCAGGTTTATATATGTATTCGTTGCCCTTAGTTATCGGTCAGTGCATCATCCTCCGTTAGCATTGCGTTGAGCACCGCCAGCCGGACACACATACACACACACACAGACAACGCAGCCCGTTCTTTCGAGTTCTCTTTCGTCGTTTTCGTTTTCGATCGCTGGAACGGTGCAAGCGTTGCCGCTGCCTAAACGTTTGTTCGTTTTTTGGTGTTTGAGTTTGGCGTGTGCTCCCCTACACTACGTGCGCTCGGCATATTAAATTGAATTATTAAATAATTTAGGATTCCTTAAATTAATTCCTTTTAAATAACTCCCCTACACTGCTTGCGGTCAGCTTATTCCTCTCGTTGGTTATTATTATTTAAATTTAATAAATTTAAAAACAAAATTTTTTGTACACATTTACATATAATTAAAAAAAAAAAAATAATAAATTAAATTAAATTTAAAAATCTTCGATACCAAAAAAAAAAAAAAAAAATGCTTAAATCAGAAAGCAACAACCAGAAAATCGAAGAATTGAAAAACCAACGAGATGGATATATGAGGAGTATAGAGCGAACGCAAAGATATTTAAATGAGGGTCGATTCTCTTTAAATACGGTTGAGTTAGAATGTCGATTAGAAATCCTAAATACGCACATCGAAAATGCTTCGCTTATACAAAATAAAATTGAAGCGAAAGATGGAGATGATGAGTACCGCGAAGAGTTAGAAGAGACTGCGATAATAGCAAAATCGTTGCTAATTTCCCTAATTGCGGAAACAAAGCGTAAGAGCGTTGACAATTCCGCTCCGCCGGCAACGCGCACACCCCAATGCCGTTTGCCGAGCGTCGCTCTTCCAACCTTCAGCGGAAAACATTCCGAATTTAAAAATTTTATAAGCCTTTTCGAAACTTTTGTTGACAAAGATGACACGCTGCACGATATCGAAAAATTCAACCATCTAATATCGTGTTTGGCTGGAGACGCGCTAGGAACAGTCAGGGCATTCCAAGTTACCGCGGATAATTATCCAAAAGCTCTGGCTAGCCTAAGGCGGGTGTACGATAATGATTGTTTAATTTTCTTTGACAATATATCGACACTGTTTAATCTGCCAAAGATTGCCCAGCCATCAGCTACCGCCTTGAGAAACCTGATCGACACAGTCACAGCGCTGTACGATTCTCTTTTTGTCCATTGGGGATGACAAACGTATTACGAATGCCATCCTCATCCATCTAGTAATGGGCAAAGTCGATGCAGGAACTAAAAGAAAATGGGAAGAACAATTGGATTATACCTCGCTTCCTCTTTGGAGCGAGTGTGAGTCGGCCCTGAACAAGCGCTATCAGCATATGGTTGCCGAAGAAGCGTGTAAGCCAAAAATTGTTCAGCAGAGCCAGGCTTATCCAAAGAAGAATGGAAACAGGAGTTTTTCGTTTGTTGCTGCCATGGACGACCGCGAAGTATGCGTGTTTTGCAACTCAGCAGAACATCAAGTAGGAAATTGCACTGCTTTTGCTGCCCTAACAGTTCAGCAAAGATTCGATTTCGCAAAAAAGGCTCCCTTGTGCATTAACTGCCTTCGTAAGGGCCACACGGTAAAAAGATGCAAATCGAAGAGATGCAGGGTGTGTAAGTCCTCACACCACACATTGCTGCACATTTATTCGCCATCAAATCTCGCGTTGCCACCTCCTCCTCAGCCCACGCTCTTGCAGAATACTCCATCCACTTCGCATGTCTTGCATGCGACTGCATCGGATAGAGTTATTCTTGCCACAGCCATCGTGAGCGTCCAAACAAAAAGTGGCGAATTAGTTTTGGCTCGAGCGTTGCTCGATTCTGGTTCACAAGTAAATTTTGTGACCGACGAGCTCGCTCAGAGACTTCAGATTAAGAGAGAGGACGTGTGTTTGAGCTTGCGGGGCATTGGTGGAACTAATGCTCAAGCAACCAAGAAAATACACACGATAGTCAAGTCGCGAGTGGGTAGCAGTCAATTGTCGTCCGAATTTTACATACTAAAAATATTTCTGGTTATCATCCGGATCAAACGGTGAACACCAGCGGCTGGAGGGTGCCTGAAAATATTCAATTGGCAGATCCATTCTTCTTCAAGCCCCAAAAAATAGACATGCTTATAGGCGCAGACTCGTTCTTTGAACTATTGTCAGTCGGCCAGATAAAGCAAGGGCCTGAGTTTCCCATTTTGCAGAAAACAGTTCTCGGCTGGATAGTGTCAGGGAGATGTGCCTCAGAAAAAATAAGAAATGCTGAAAAGTTGGTACATCTCAGCTGCCAGGAGGAAGTGTTGGAGTCAATAGACACAACCCTGCAGAAATTTTGGTCTGTGGAGGACTTGCCGCCCAAGGCCAAGGTCCATACTCCTGAGCAGCAACTTTGTGAGCAACACTTTGAGAAAAATACTCAAAGATTGTCGTCCGGAAGATTTTCGGTTCGTTTGCCGTTCAAATCTGACCCGAACACTCTTGGTTCATCATATGAAGTTGCGAAACGTAGATTTTTGTCGCTTGAAAGAAGATTATCCAAAGATCCTTCTTTAAAAAAGATGTATCTGGAATTCATGGAAGAATATGAAGCCATGGGCCACATGTCTTCCACTGACAATAAAATTCCAGACAGTTCGCACTATTTCATTCCGCACCAATGCGTGCTGCGACCTCAAAGCACCTCGACAAAGTTGAGAGTGGTATTCGACGCCTCGAGCCGTACATCGACGCAGGTCGCGTTGAATGACATCTTGATGGTTGGCCCCACCATCCAAGAGGAGCTGTATTCGACCCTTCTTCGGTTCAGACTGCACAAGTTTGCGCTTGCAGCAGACGTAAAAAAGATGTATCGTCAAGTAATGGTTGACGAAGCTGACCGAAACTTTCAGCTCATAGTGTGGAGACGAGATCCATCTGAGTCTCTAAAAATCTTCAAGCTGAACACCGTGACTTATGGAACTTCGCCAGCACCCTATCTGGCGATTCGGTGTTTAATGCGGCTTGGAGAGATCGCGCAGGATTCGTGTCCAAAAGCCGCTAAGGTCATTCAGAATGACTTTTATGTTGACGATTTGTTGACTGGCGCCAGATGCGTTGAGGACCTGCTAAGCCTTCGAGACGAAGTTTCTCAGGTATTGCAAGAGGCAGGATTTGAATTGGCAAAGTGGTTTTCTAACTGCCCAGAGTTGTCCGCATCTGAAAGCGCTGTCATGCCGCTAACGGCAGACTCAGACGTAACTAAAACCCTTGGCGTGGTTTGGTTGCCGGGTAAAGATTACTTTCAATTTCGGTTGGATGACTCTTTCCTGGATCTTCGTGCGACAAAACGAAACATACTGTCGGTGACTGCCCGACTTTTCGATCCGCTTGGCCTATTGTGTCCTCTAGTGACTAGGGCAAAAATGTTGTTGCAGGAACTGTGGCTTCGAAAGTTAGACTGGGACGAGTCGCTGCCGATGCAACTGCAGACATCTTGGGAAGCCTTTAAGAGAACGCTATTGCAGCTGCCCAAGATCAAGGTATCGCGATTCGTTCATACAGACGCCAAAGTCCCGGCAGAAATACATGGTTTCGCTGACGCTTCCATGCGAGCATATGGAGCGTGCATCTACGTTCGAACTAGTACCGCTGAAGGTTTAAAAGTATCTTTATTGACAGCAAAATCCAAAGTAGCTCCCCTCAAGACGAAAACTTTGCCTCGCCTTGAGTTGTGCGCAGCTCACCTTCTTGCGGATCTTTATAATCGTGTAAGACCATTGCTCAATTTTCCGATTACAAAAGTGTTCCTCTGGACGGATTCGGAGATCACTTTGCATTGGATCAAAACGCATCCTTCGTCGTTGTCAGTTTTTGTCTCAAACCGAGTGGCGGAGATTCAAGAGTGGTCGGAAAAAGCAATCTGGAGACATGTCCCCACGAAAGTAAACCCAGCGGACATTGTGTCACGGGAATGTGACGTTGAGGAACTTACAGCCTCCATTTGGTTCGCTGGGCCGTCCTTTTTGCTCGATGCAGAAAAAGATTGGCCTGTAAATCGACACTTCGAAGTACCTGCTGATGTCGTGTCGATGGAATTACGCAAATCAGCATTGGCGCTTGTGGTAATTCCAGAGCCAAATTATGTGCTTCAGAAAATAGAATCCTTTTCGTCGCACATAAGGCTTCTAAGGGTTTTCGTGTGGGTCTTACGGTTTGTTCAAAGGTGTAAAAAAGGTGTCGCAGACCTTTGAAAAAAGTATAACACCAAGAGAACTGAATTTTGCGTTCGAGAAAATAGTGGAAGTGATCCAATCTCACGAGTTCAGTGACGACATGGGTAAAATTCGAAAAAATAAACCGGTAGCAACGAATATACAAAAACTAAGCCCTTTTCTTCAGGAGAAAAAATTAGATTGGTGTTCCTCGACATTGCTGCGAGTTGGGGGTCGGTTATTGAATGCTCCTATCCCGTACGAAGCCAAATTCCCGTTGTTGTTGTCGAAAGGCTCACAGTTTGTTAAAACGTACGTGTCCTACCTGCACGTTACAAATTGTCATGCTGGCCCTCGAGCTCTTGTAAGTCTGTTGCGAGAAAAGATATGGTTGGTTAATGCGCAGGAAGTTTGCCGCAGAACAGTTCGTTCTTGCATTCGTTGCTTTCGGTGCAAGCCGCAACTCTTGACGCAAGTCATGGGGAACTTGCCATCAGACAGACTTCGAGCTCTCCGCCCCTTTAATATCTGTGGTGTTGATTTTTGTGGCCCATTCAACACAACGTATCGTATCCGTGGCAAGCCACCGTACAAATCATACGTGGCATTGTTTGTATGTTTTGCGTCCAAAGCGGTCCACTTAGAGTTAGTGTCTGACCTCACCACTGATGCGTTTTTGTTGGCATTCCAAAGGTTCGTGAGTCGACGCGGGATTCCGGAGAAGGTGTGGTGCGACAACGCGACGAACTTCGTCGGAGCCGATCGCCACATGAGAGAGTTCCGGGCCCGTCTGGAGGAGCAGGGGGGCGGTATCGCAACATTCGCATTAAGAAAAGGATGCGAGTTTGCGTTCATACCGCCCAGAGCACCTCACTTCGGCGGACTTTGGGAGGCAGGTGTGAAGTCTGCAAAGCACCTGTTCCTTCGGACGGTCGGCGAAGACATCCTGACCGCGGAGGAGCTCGGAACTCTCCTCACCAGCGTGGAGGCCGTGCTCAACTCCAGGCCCCTCGGAGCGATCAGCACAGACCCCAACGACGGCGAAGCCCTAAGCCCAGGCCATCTCCTGATCGGCGGGCCCCTCCTAGCTCCACCCTCAGCAGCGCTCCCGGACCAAGTCAGCCCAACCTGCTTACGACGATGGCGCAGTGTCTCGTCTCTCAGGCACAGGTTTTGGCAGCGTTGGTCCCGGGAGTACGTCTCGAGCCTCCAGGCAAAAAACAAGTGGCACCAGGAGGTCCAAAACGTCGACGTGGGAGCTCTCGTCGTCGTCGCCGAGGACAACCTTCCGCCGCAGCAGTGGATGACCGGGCGGATCGTGGCGGTGCACGTCGGCGCTGACGGCAAGGTCCGAGTGGCGGACGTGAAGACGAAGGATGGGACGTATCGGCGAGCGGTGCATAGGCTGGCGGTGCTTCCAGTGGCATGCTGAAGACGGCGGTCCTTCAGAGGGGGCGGTGTTCGCGCACTTTGCGTTTTTTTTGTTTGGTTAACTAGTGTAAGGCGGGAGCGGGAGCACAATAAAGATCTAATCGCTCTCGCGAATTCGCCCCGTCTCTCGCCCCCTTCGTTAAGTTAGGTTTAAGCGTCGATATATTGAAATTAAATGTTAGTTGTTATATGAACATCGTTCTGATCAAACTCCTTTTCGTCGCCATCGCCAAAAAATAAATTCTTCCCTGCGTTCACAAGTTTCGCGTTTATTAATACAAAACAGTATTAAATTTTCAAGTAACACTTGATCATTTTTCTGGGCACGGTTTTTATATCTTCAGCGGATAGAATTTATCTAAAATTGTTGAACTTTTGAAGCAATTTATTCATATTTTCTAGATTTGTCCTTTTCTTTGCATTTAAGTTTAACTCATTTAAGTTAGCAGGGGTTACTGTGGATGGCAGTAAACGTAGTAACGACTCGTATTTTTAATTTATATATAGCCGATAAATTAAAAATTTGTAATGGCTCAATTGCAATGAGTGATTTTCCGTTCAAAAGATTTCGCTTTAACTTATGGCATACAAGACTACAAGAAAATATTGAAAAGTGAGTGAGAAATAATAAGCGGTAACTATCATCTCAATTAAAAAAATCAAAGTTTTCCAGTTAAGACTGTCGAGTTTTTATACCCTTGCAGAGGATATTATAATTTTGGTCATAAATGTGCAACGAAGTGAAAGAGACATTTCCGACCCTATAAAGTATATATATTCTTGATCAGGATCGCGTCCTGAGTTTATTTAAGCACTTCCGCCTGTCCGTCGGTCTGTCCGTCTGTCTGTCTGTCTGTCCGTATGAACGCTGAGATCTCGGAAACTATAAAAGCTAGATGATTGGCATTTTGCATGTAGATTTTAGGAGTTCCTACGCAGCGCAAGTTTGTTTCAAAATGGTGCCACGCCCCCTCTGACGTCCACAAGCCACAAGCTGTGGCCACAGTTTTGATGCTATTATGAAAATTTTTTTGATATGTATTTGTTTCGTCAATACCTATCTATTGGCCAAATAAAAGTTTGCCACGCCCACTCTAACGCCCGAAAACCCATAAAACGCTTAAGCCTGGCTAGCGCCTACATTTCCGCCTTTCATGGCGTATACTATAGCGCCATCTAACGGATGACTTTGGAACAGCTGGCCAAGGTGCTCAACAGAGTCAACGTTAATTCTCGATAAGGATTTCTATTAAAGGAAATTGCGATGGCTTTCATTTGACAATACCGATATATATCCCAAGAACTATGCAAATCAAATCAAGTTAGCCAAATTGGAGGTGTTCCCTGGGTACCGATTTTAACATAAAAATCGGGAGCTAATTCGAGCGGCGACAAACATACAAGAAGGCATATTTATATTAAGTTGTTTAGCTGAGTAACGGGTATCTAATAGTCAAGGCGCTCGACTATAGCGTTCTCTCTTGTTGTCAATAAAAAATCTATAAGCTATCTATGTAATTCTAGTTCACTCCATAGACAATTTAATTACGCGTATTTAAAAACACATTAAGATTCGTTAAAAATTGACTGAGATATGACGGTCGCCAGCTCAAAAATTAAGAAAACGCGTTTAAAGTTTTATGTACGCTCCGTACCTCCTTTGAGTATGCCGGCTCGGAGGTTCATAACTTTTAAACTATGTTTACGTGTTTTGACTTTACTTTTTAGTATGATATTCTAGACTCCTATCGAAAAATGCAAAAAAAAAATTTTTTTCGATTTTTTTAAACAAACTAACCAGAATGGACCCTTATCTAAAACTTTTAAGTGGTATGTTGCCCCATATGAAAAGTAAATCTTTTTATTTATTAATATTCTGAGATTTTAAAAATGTTTACTTCAGGTGCAGAATCATTCAACATAACCTCATTTTTTTTCCGCTGACTTATGCACGAGGGAAGCAGCGGCTTTAAAATAATTACAAAACCATATTTGTAAAGCCTAGTACTCAGATCGACGAAAACTATTGGTCATTCGTTTGTCGATCTGAGTACTAGGCTTAAGAAGTTTGCATTGTTTTGGTAATTCGGATATAATCAATATTTAAAAAAAAAATATATTCTGATTCTGATTGGATCCTGTTCCCTACCAAAACCTTCAAATTTATATCGTGGATGCCAGAAAAAGCATGTATTCTTTTCTTAAGCTATTTTACCGTCATTATAATTTTTTGAATTCTGAAATTTTTTTTATTATTTGTAGTTCTATGTTTTTAAATAACTTACAGTAAAAATAACAGCCTGATATGAGCACAAGAAATGAATTATTACTGTTCTCTCAGCTAAGCGCAACCAATGATGCAATCGTTCCTATGAAAGCTATAGGATATAGTGGTACTATCTAGACTTTTGGTGAAAGTTTCAAAGCGATAGAAGTATTTATAACCGCAGCTCCATACAAGCCCGACCCCTGTGCAATGCAATGTATGACACGGCAAGGTTGCTAAATACGAAAGAGCGAATTCAAATCAAGCTTGACAAAAGTCTAAAAGTCAGTTTCTAATTATATAGAGCATTGCGCCGGGATACACATTAAAATCGCTGGAAAACAAACAAATGCTTGCACTATTTTTTAAGGGCATTACCAAATAGTCAGTCAGAGTTTAATAACAGAGAAGATGCATGTGATCCCCAGGCACAGGTTGATTGCAAAAGGATTTCATTAACGTTGGCGAATTGGTTGGTTGTAGAAGGACTTGCACCAATGTTGAGGAGGTGGTTGGTTGCAGAAAGACTTTTACCAGTATTGATGACGAGGTTGGCCACAGAAGAATATGCATCAACGCTGATTAATTGGTTGGCTGGCTGTAGTAAAACTTACACCATGCATTGTGCCATTCAAAGGTTAATAATTGATTTATCTAAAATGGCTTGTATTATAAGTTTGAGTTAAGAGTATAAAGTTGATGATAAAAGCACGGCATATGAAAAGAGAATCTATGCTGCAGAGTAAGATCTTTTCGTTGAAGGTATCGAAGATAATCTCTGCGATATTTATAATTCTCGTAAAAGTTAAGCGTTTTTATTTGTTTTAAATTTTACTCCAAAATGAAAAACATTTCTTATTTCTTATTGAAATTAAAACAATTGCAACTGGCTAAGTAAATTTTTTTTTTTTTTTCCTTAACGAGTACATATTAGAAACGAAACAATAATATAATATTCATATGAATTTTTTAAGCTTAAATTTGGGTCAACAATTTTTAATTTGCACGTATATATAGGAAATTAATAGAAAGGTTCATTTTGCGTTAATTAAAAAACAAAAAAAAAATCATTTGAAGTCGCCTAGAGGATAGCTCTCCGATATCCCACCATTTACTAAGGCATTTATGTTCTGGTTGGACCCCTTGCATTTATCTCATAAGGCATATAATATAGTCGCTCGATTCCAAGCGTTCTGACATCAATTCTATGTACAATTGAATGATAGATAGACTAACGATAAACTCTTTGAATTACAGTGATCAGTATGAGATTGATGTACTTCACTTTGATATTTTTAAAGCTTCTCGTGCTGAAGTCAAAATTAAACTAATGTGATCGTTATTTTGAGCGACTTGTGTTTTCATAAAAATTGAGTATGTTGAAAGACTAATTTATAAGTTAAAGCTAATGGTGGAACAGTACATTTAAAAATAGTTTCAGCGAAAAATTAAAAAATTAAATGAGATAGGGCATATAGCATGTGAGTTCCTAAAAACATTTAGCCGTTCTTGCCATTTCTGAAAGCCCTAATCAATCGCTTTGTATGCGACGCAATTCCCTAAGTATACAGTGGGTAGGTGCCAACGTCAAAACAGATAAACAAAAACCTCACGCTATACTAAAATAGAATCGTGCATACATAAATGTATAAAAATATACAAACGAGCCAACGACAATAACCTGTTATATATGTTTGTGACCAAAATGTATTATACCCTTAGATAGGGTATTACCATTTCAGTCAAAATTGTGAACACAGTGAAGCAGACATTTTCGACCCTAAAATGTATATTCTTGACCATTCCCAGGCGATTTGATCTAGGTAAGTCTGTCCCTCCGTTTTTACGCAAACTTGTTTATCAGTTTTAAAGCTATCTGGATAAAAGTTTCTTAAGATTGAAATTTTTATTTTACATTCCGTCACACATCGTACATAAACTTATTATTGCAGTAGTGAACTCTTCAGTTCCCTAAGTTCCTTCGAGATATATAATATCGTCACATTAAACTTTTTCCATACAACGTTGTTCAAATTATAATTTATTATATACTGAAATATTATTAGTAGAATTTCAGAGTACTAAAATTTTTGTATTTCTTTAATCATCTATTATTTAGTTTTAATATCTCATATAATACTTTAAATAGGGTTCAGCAGCTCATTAAAAATAAAACAATAAAATAAACACACGCAAAAAATATGTAAAGTTATGTAATAAAAAATTAAATATATCTGCAAGGGTATATAACCTTCGACTGGGGAAGTTTTCTTTCTATCTTATTATTTAGGAAAGTTGTAATTGGTATTGCCGACCATGTCGCATAAACAAATCGGCTTTGCCACCCACCAAGATGTCACAGCACGTGGATATACAGAGACACTCAACTCCCGCTTCGCACACAAATTAGCTCTAGCTCGCGAAGAGACTTTTGCTGACAGCTACGATGTTTTAAATTCGAGCCAAAATGAAAAATATCCCTTAACAAAATTTCAGAAAATTTAAACTTAAACCAATATTTAATTATTTTTAGCCTAGCAGCTACAACAGAAATGGAAGATATTTATATAAATGTAGCGAAATCGTGGCTGTATCCAACCCTGCCACTGACAGAAATAAAAGCCTAATTCTGATATAGTAAATAATTACTATAGAACAGCAAAATAATTTTTTTAAAATTTTTTATTTTCCTATGGGAGCTATATGATATAGATGTCCGATTTGAATTTAACTAAATCCGAAATTCCATAGAAATTAAATATTTACAATTCCGAAAAAAACAAAAATAAATTGAAAACAATAAAGTTATACTTTTTATACCCTTGCAGAGGGTATTATAATTTCAATCAAAAGTTGGCAAAGCAGTGAAGGAGATCAGCATCACCAGGAGAGTCGATCTAGCCATGTCCGTCTGTCCCTCCGTCCGTTTCTACGTAAACTAGTCCCTCAGTTTTAAAGCTATCTGATTAAAACTTTTCCAAAAGTTGCCTTTTTTGCAGGTAGTATATATGTATGTCGGAACACACCGAGTTGGACGACTATATCATATAGCTCCAATAGGTACAATCGGAAATAAAAACCCTAAAAATTAAAACTTTGCTGTTTTTATTTTTGTATTCGTGTTCTTTGGGATTTGTTAACATTAAAATACTATGGAACTAGAAAAATAAAAAAATTTAAAAAAAGGATTATTCAAAAAACAATTTTATTTTGCTTTTTTTTTCTATTTATCAAAATATTTCTTTGAGATATATTAATTATTTACTATATCAGAAGTACGCTTTTAGTTTTTTCAAAATAGGAATTGTTGTCCTATTTAGCTGCCACAGAAACGATGTCAAAATGCAGCGCAAAATCGATATAGCTTCATTATGTTTAGTGATATTTCGAAATCGAAACATAGCCGTTTAGTAATAACTGCAATGGTTTATAAACGTCGACTTGCCGAAGTTTGCTTCCTTTCATTTTTAATTTTGTTTTTCCGGTTGTTTTTATGGGAGCTATATGATATAGTCGCCCGACTCGGCTCGTTCCGACATATATACTACCTGCAATAGAAAGACAACTTTTGGAAAAGTTTAAATCAGATAGCTTTATAACTGAGTGACTAGTTTGCGTAGAAACAAAAGGACGGACAGAAGGATAGACGGACGGGCGGGCAGAGGCACATGGCTAGACTCTCCCGATGATACTGACCAAAACTATAAGGTCGAAAATGACTCCTTCACTGCGTTACAAACTTTTGACGAAAATTATAATACTCTCTGCAAGGTTATAAAAACATTAAAAAAATAAATACGTTGTTATACTGTGTTATATGTGCTACTTTCCATTTCTAGCAAGAAAGCATATCGGTCAGGTTGGCTGTAAGGACCTTTGATGCAATGATAAAATTATATCTAATACGATTATAATTTTAAAAGCTTGATATGCAGAGTATGTACACATACAATTATTAATATTTACTGTTTTTAACTATTTAGGAGCATTAAAATTATTATCATTTAATGAAAACGTAATGGCCATAGTTTTTTAAATATTTTATTTAATTAATGGCACTCTTTAATTAATTAAATTAATTTAAGCTGAAGGTTTTTAAATATAATTAGATATAAAAAGTCTGAATTAAATATTTTAACATACACAGGTGAATTCTATCTCATCTAGAACATTGAGCATGCCAAACAAGCAGACATGATATTAAATAATTAACCTAGTGTCTGAATTTACAATAAATTTTTAAAACCTTGCCGAGGGAATTACAAAAATGTAGAAAAACCATGGCTGCATCCAACCCTGTCCGTTCTAGAGTTAGTTTAAAGTGATCTTCCAGTTGACGTTCTTAATAGACAAACACTTTTTAGATTTTATACAGAACACAAGTTACTGAAACGTGTTAAAGAATCTGCACATGGTTTACTTGGAATTAAAATAACTTGGGTTAAAGGATGTATAATATTCGATTTCAAATCATATAATACTGATGGACTGGTTAGGTTTGAGCCAAATGCAATCAAGTTACTACCTTCCCGTCTGGACTAACGATCATCAATTTGTGTACTAAGAATCAGTTGTTTACTAACTAGTGTATTTAATTAGAGTATACAACCAAAAAATTCAGATCGTTTTGTAAATTTTCAGGTAAATTGATAGTTGCCAACTACCCATTTGTTCAATTATTTGTATACCCTTGCAGAGGGTATTATAATTTCAGTCAAAAGTTTGGAACGCAATAAAGGAGATATTTTTTTGACCCTATAAAAAATAAAGAGTCCGTCTGTCCGTCAGTCCGAACATCCGTTTCTACGCAAACTAGTCTCTTAGTTTTAAAGCTATCTGCTTGAAACTCTCCCAAAAGTTGCCTTTCTTTCCGACTATATCATATAGCTCCCATAGAAAGAATCGGAAAAAAATAAAAATAAGTATAACTTTGTTGTTTTTTTGTATTCTTTGGCAGTTGGCAACATTTAAATACTATGAAATTATGGTTTTCCCATAGGAACAATCAAAAAATAATTGTATTTTGCTGTTATTCTATTTATCAAAATATTTCTTTGAAATATTACTGTATTTACTATATCAGAATTACCCTTTTAGTTTGGTCAAATCGGAGAACAATATCATTAGCTGCCATAGAAACGATGGTAAAATGCAACACAAAATCTACATAGCTACATTGTTTTTAGTAATTGGGCATAGAAATCTAAAAATAAATAAATATAAAAAAAACTCGAAAGCGTTACCTGAAGAATCTTGCCCTTTAACTAATGCAATTTGATTTTTTCATATCAAATGACACCGTAAAACGTGTTTTCTTCGACGCGCCGCCGGAGATTGCGTGTATATCACTCAATTTTCAATATTTTTGGATGAACAAATTTATCACATGCAAAAACCAAAATTGAGCTGAGACTACTATCCGTATCGCCAACAATAATTCTTAAAAAACGCACTGAATCCTTACCAAATGAAATTATTAAACAACGTCGAATGTTTAAAATTGAAAGAAAGAAAAAATGTACCCTAAAATATGAGACATCATCAAATACCAGTACTTAACGGCTTTTATAGAAAGCACAGGAGTCCCTAATCAAATTTCATAAAAATATAGATTGCGTTTAAAAAATTAAGTAAAAGTTAAAATAAGGATAATTTCATCAAATTGGCTGCATTTCCGTTCCATTTATTTGTACACTGCGCCATGTAATATCACGAGAAGAGTGAAAAATCTATATTGAAGTACACCTTAAAATTCCATTTGAAGAAATTCGTGCATTCGCATCACAAAAAAAGTTTTATGCGAACAACAAAAAATTACATGTTGGCGGAGCTGTCAACACTGGGCAATGCAAGAGAACGCTGTTTTTACAAGAAAGGAAACGAACCGTAATTCCATAGTATTTAAAAATTATTAAATTCCAAAGAAAACAAAAAAATTCAAAAACAAGAAAGAAAGCTAACTTCGGGCGGAGCCGAAGAATATTGGAAAATATTCTTTAAATTATATTGGTTGGCCAAAAATAAAAATCCCAACTTCCTAACTTTAAAAACACCAAACACCATTTCCAATCGTTCAGTTATATGGCAATTCGATATCCTTAAAACTGAGAGACTAGTTTGCGTAGAAACAGACAGACGGACAAGCTTATATCAACTCAGGACACAATCCTGATCAAAAAATATATATACTTTATAGGGTCTCCCTCACTGCGATGCACTTTTGACCAAATTTATAATACAAGGGTGCAACAACAAAGTTATATATTTTGTAAATTCTTTTCCGATTAGTCCTATGGGAGCTATATGATATATTCGCTCGATCCGGCTCTTTCCGACTTATATACTACCTGCAATAGAAATACAACTTTTGGAAAAGTTTCAAGCAGATAGCTTTAAAACTGAGGGACTAGTTTGCGTATAATTGGACGGACGGACATGGCTAGATCGACTCTCCTGGTGATGCTTATAGCGCCAGAAATGTCTCCTTCACTGCGTGGCAAACTTTTGACTGAAATTATAAAACCCTCTGCAAGGGTATAAAAAAACTCAACCAAAAAATTAATGTACGCTGAATCATAAAAACACCAACGCTTTTAAAGTTTTGTATTGTAAAGGTCTATTGGGTGCGGGTAGTGTGAGCTCCATTCTGGGACAACTTGAGTGAGATTAGGCCGGTCATAGGTAATGAATCAGATGGTGTGGTTATAGGACATGCCCGTGTCTGTCACGGCAGAAAATCCAAAAATCCTGAACATTGTCCTGAGAAATACACATTTGCACCCGCTTTAATGATGAAGCACAGGCGGTGTCCCAGCAAATGTTTACCCTAGCTTAACTTCGGGAGTACAATGGCCTTTCATTGTTTTATTCTCGATCAATTTGTTTTTTCCAACTAAAGAAGCGTTCTAAGGTATCTCCGAGGTGTGTAACTTTTTCTTCGTGTTTGATACTATACCCATTAATGTAGAGGTCACACGAACTGCTGCGTTTTGCGTCTTGTTCTACTATAAACACTCAAATTCATCTAAGTCTGGATACTCCGGGAGGCAGACGTAGTGGTGATACCAGCTGCAAGAAATGAATGGAAGTATGACTTCGAAAGTCCCTCAGACATCAGTTTTTTTTAGATCATTCCTTTTAATGCAGATAATTTTAAAATTGTTTTTGTTTGAGAACAATAACAAATTATTTTTAATTTGCTATTTATGTGTAATAACAGAATCGATAGCCTAGCCCCACACTGTTAACTTGCTTATTTTGCGAATTCCTAAAAACGATAAGAGTTTGGCAGAAAACTCAAAACGCAAAAGTTTACAAAATTAAATCGACAACTCCAAAAACGAAACCTGCAATGTACACAGATTATTTTTAAAAAACTTACCGATATGGAATGATCAATGATCACTCGCTTTTCAATAATTTTTCAATGTTGTTCCAGTTTTTGCTTACGAAAAATACTTACGTAATCTAATTTCAGTCAAGAACTCTGCTGGCGAAAACACATATTCCTTTCCTTTAGTATTTTTACAAATCCGCCGCCTCACTTCTGAGTCTGTCATAATACGCAAAATAACAAATATTGTCTTTGTATGTTTTTCATGTTCGTTTTATTATGAAAAGGTATATAATTTGTAATTAAAATTGAAATAATGGCGATCTTCAGAGTTGGAATGTTTTTGGTTCCCACCAGGTAACCAGTCTGCTGTGTTTTCCGTATTTTCCAAAAATTTGCTTGTTTATGAGATTTTTCTTGGTATTGGTATCGAGGTCATGTCTCCGATTCAATTCGAATTAAATCTAAGTCGCGACATTATGAAACACACACATAAGGAGAGACGAAGCTTTAACGTACGTTTTATTAGTTAGCTAATCCGGATTTTCAACGTTGAAATCACCACCCTATTCAGCCCAATTAATGTGGTTACCACCTATAAGCAGTTAAAACCAGTTGGGAATACTAACCTTGCAGTTTTTAATTACAAAGACAATTTCTTTAAATTGTTTAACGTTTTATCTTAACTAACGTAAATCAGACCAAAAACGATAATCCTACAACTTTAGGTGGTAGCTTTACATTTCAGATTTCGCAAAGTCAGATAAATACTCTTTAAACTGCGGCTCCATTTAGTTCTTACTGTATTTCTTGGGTAAGTCGAATTAATAAATTTAAGGACCAACACAGGATATTTTGCTATGATTAGATAAATAGCAAAAAAAAAAGAAAAAACGTGAATATTTTCTTAAATATGAAAAAAATATTAAGATACATCGTCGTTTTTTTTCTCTAAACCAAATACGGTCATTAGCTTATAGAAAAAAGGGTGTTTTAAACAATTAGAAAGCTTTGCCGTTTTCTTATAAAATGTTTTTAAATTTACGAATAAACTTAAGGCCAAAAACCAGAAAAGCTACAGCAGCTAATACATTTTTAGATTTTCATAAGTTGTTTACGTTAAGTTATAAGCAATGCCTAACAGCCGCTAAAAAGCAATAATCAAACTTTTACTCGAGTTAAAAAAAAAACCAAATAACCGAATTGTTAAAATTAATAGCTTGTTGGCTTAGTTTAAGTTCCATTTTAGTGTATGTGGGAAAATATTATTTTATTATATTTATTTTTCACATATTATCGGTCTTTGGAATCTATATCAACAAAGGCTGAAGGAAGTAAATTTAGTAACACGAACAATCGATTAAAAATAATGTGTGTTTGTGTTTGCCAGAACACGAGATAACAAATAAAAAATACATAAAACCGGTAAAATCGTGAATTACACTTACAAAAAAAAGGATACTGAAAAGATGGGATTATATGCTACAAATAAGTTGGCCCACCGTTTAAATGACACCCTTAAAATAAAGTTGTCAGATATTTAATAAATTAAAACCTGCCAGTGCCTGGAGCTGTTTGCCTTTGGTTGTCGGTACAAAGGGAAGAAAAGAAATACACTCTGAAAAAGACAGCAACTTTCACATTGGCGGAGCATTTATTAATTTGTTGTCTATTTCTGAAGTACTCCCAAAACATCAACCAAAACATAATATTTGCAAACCCATCAGCAATTGTAAATTCCGTAAAACTTGTTTCCATAGCCAAGCAAAAAAAAATGCGAACCTGTTGCGCCTTACGCTTCTGCCTGTCTTCCTTCCGATGCTCACTTCTCTGTAATCGCGGCCAACTTTTTGTTTGTTCAACATTCAAAAGCTGTTGCGACATAATAAAAAAGTAGAATGCTTTCGATTCCATTATATTATCTGTTAGTGTCTTCTATGTGACCGCTTTTTTGCATTAATGAAATGTTTTAATAAAATAAATGTATAACTAAAACTCATCAGACAATCCTGTTTGACCATGAACTGGCACTTTTATAGTAATTTGTAAATTTTAATCTGAATATTTTAGACTACTGCTGCCAAATTAGTTCGTTGAACAATTTATGCAAGCAAATCACAAAACGTGTTCCGCTTGGACATTACACAAAACTGTATAACATTATAAGTGTGAAACGAAGTTTGAAACTAACAACACTGGACAACAGTGATTTTGTTAACGATCTATGGGCAAACAATTATGAAAACTCTTGACAAAAAAATCTTTGTAAAAGTGGTAAAAAAATCTATCTAGGGAATGTAGAAGTTATTAAACTAATGGTATAGATTTTAAGTTTCAACTCTAAAATATATTTTAAATAAAACAATTTATTATAGCAGATATTCCAACCATTAAAACTATGCTGCGCTTACAATAGCCACTATTATTATAATCCAAATATTTTATTTATTTCGGGGTAATATCAAGCGCCTGAGAAAAATAAAACCAAATTTAAACCTTTTCATATTATCAAGCTATACATTTTAATTTCGGAAGAAAAAAATTGTTTTTTACCAGCTAAATAACAAGTTTTACGCGGCAACTCTTGAAGCTGTCAGGTATTAATTCTGGTTGATCTTGTCTGGCAGCAATGTGAACTGGAAGAACTGCCTTTATATAGACAGATTCAGAATATTAGAAAAGTGACGATTGAGAGCCCAATAATATAATTCGAATCTATCATAGATAATTGTTCAACAGAAAAAACCGTTTTATGGGGGTGAGGTATTTATTATACCCGTTACTCGTAGAGTAAAAGGGTATATTGTATTCGTGCAAAAGTATGTAACAGGTAGAAGGAAGCGTTTCCGACCCTATAAAGTATATATATTCTTGTTCAGGATCACTAGCCGAGTCGATCTAGCCATGTCCGTCTGTCCGTCTGTCTGTCTGTCCGTCTGTCCGTCTGTCTGTCCGTATGAACGCTGAGATCTCGGAAACTATAAAAGCTAGAAGATGGGCATTTTGCATGTAGATTTTAGGAGTTCCTACGCAGCGCAAGTTTGTTTCGAAATGGTGCCACGCCGCCTCTGACGCCCACAAGCCACAAGCTGTGGTCACAGTTTTGATGCTATTATGAAAATTTTTTTTGATGTGTATTTGTTTCGTCAATACCTATCGATTCGCCAAATAAAAGTTTGCCACGCCCACTCTAACGCCCAAAAACCCATTAAACGCTTAAGCTTGGCTAGCGCCTACATTTCCGCCTTTCATGGCGTATACAATAGCGCCATCTAACGGATGACTTTGGAACAGCTGGCCAAGGTGCTCAACAGAGTCAAGGTTAATTCTCGATAAGGATTTCTATTAAAGGAAATTGCGATGGCTTTCATTTGTCAATGCCGAACTATATCCCAAGAACTATGCAAATCAAATCAAGTTAGCCAAATTGGAGGTGTTCCCTGGGTACCGATTTTAACATAAAAATCGGGAACTGATTCGAGCGGCGAAAAAAATACAAGAAGGCATATTTATATTAAGTTGTTTAGCTGAGTAACGGGTATCTAATAGTCAAGGCACTCGACTATAGCGTTCTCTCTTGTTTTTTTTTTTATTTTTCCTTTTGAATGCACAACATTTGAAGAATATTGTGTTAACATTAAAGAGTGATCCGAGTAAAACTTCCGAAATAGAAGAAATAGAAAATCCCAAATTCCTAACTTAAAAAACACCAACGTTATGGCAGAATATTACAGTATATTACAGAATATTCTGCAAGGGTATATCAACTTGGCCTCCGCCCGAAGTTAGCTTTCCTTTCATGTTTTTAATACTTCTTTGTAAAAATTTGATAAGACCTTCTTCGAATGTGATACTTTAATGTACCATTCGTTGAGTGAATTCATTTTAACTGTTTCGTCAGGAAAAAAATGACAAAAACATGGATTTTTTCGTATTATTTGACATTATTACCCTTAAAGCTATTTGCTTAAAACTTTCCCAAAACTCTCGCATTGGAACAATAAGAAAAATATAAAAATAAAATATAACTTTGTTGTTTTTGATTTTCTTTTTAATCATTGCGATTTGGTAATATAATTACTGTTTAAATCAAAATCGGTCATTAATATCATATAGCTTCGATAAAAAATCAAAAAAATAAAAATTAAAAAATTGTTATTTTGCTGTTTTTCTATTTATCAAAATATTCTTTTGAGATATAGTAATTATTTAATTATTTACTATTTAGTATTGGCAAAATCGGACAACAATATCATATAGCTGTCATAGAAACTAGCCAACACATGGCAAGATGCAGCCCAAAATCGACATAGCTTCTTTGTTTTTAGTAATATAGGCAATAGAAATCGAAATCTAGTCGTTTTGTTATAACTGCAAGCTTTATAAACTTCGGCTTGCTTAAGTTTTCTTTCTTTCTTGTTTATTAATAGTTTAGAAATTATTAGTCAATCAGATGAAGCTATATCTGATTGACTAATAATTTCTAAACTAGTAACACTTGATCATTTTTCTGGGCACGGTTTTTATATCTTCTGCGGATAGAATTTATCTAAAATTGTTGAAATTTTTGAAGCAATTTATTCATATTTTCTAGATTTGTCCTTTTCTTTGCATTTAAGTTTAACTCATTTAAGTTAGCAGGGGTTACTGTGGATGGCAGTAATCGTAGTAACGACTCGTATTTTTATACCCTTGCAGAGGGTATTATAATTTTGGTCAAAAGTGTGCAACGCAGTGAAGAAGACATCTCCGACCCTATAAAGTATATATATTCTTGATCAGGATCACCTCCTGAGTTGATATAAGCATGTCCGTCTGTCCGTCTGTCCGTCTGTCTGTCCGTCTGTCTGTCCGTCTGTCTGTTTCTACGCGAACTAGTCTCTCAGTTTTAAAGATATCGAATTGAAACTTTGCACACACCCTTCTTTCCTTTGCACGCAGTATATAAGTCGGAACGACCGGGATCGGTCGACTATATCCTATAGCTGCCATATAACTGAACGATAGGAAATGCCATAACTCTGGTGTTTGTAAAGTTAGGAAGTTGGGATTTTCTTTGGCTTTTTTATTTGGCCAATCAATTCGACCTACCAAATTTCATAAGGATCGGCCGACTATATCCTATAGCTCCCATATAACGATAGGAAATACCATAACTTTGGTGTTTTTAAAGTTAGGAATTTGGTATTTTCTATGAATTTTATATTTGGCCAAACAATCCGACCTACCAAATTTTATAGGGATCGGCCGACTATATCCTATAGCTGCCATATAACTGAACGATTGAAAATGCCATAACTTTGGTGTTTTTAAATTTAGGAAGTTGGGATTTTTATGAGTATTTAGAATGCATTATATGAATAATTTTGGAGAATATTATTTACAGAATATTCTGCAAGGGTATATCAACTTCGGCTCCGCCCGAAGTTAGCTTTCCTTTCTTGTTAATTTATATATAGCCGATAAATTAAAAATTTGTAATGGCTCAATTGCAATGAGTGATTTTCCGTTCAAAAGATTTCGCTTTAACTTATGGCATACAAGACTACAAGAAAATATTGAAAAGTGAGTGAGAAATAATAAGCGGTAACTATCATCTCAATTAAAAAAATCAAAGTTTTCCAGTTAAGACTGTCGAGTTTTTATACCCTTGCAGAGGATATTATAATTTTGGTCATAAGTGTACAACGAAGTGATAGAGACATTTCCGACCCTATAAAGTATATATATTCTTGATCAGGATCGCGTCCTGAGTTTATTTAAGCACTTCCGTCTGTCCGTCTGTCTGTTTCTACGCGAACTAGTCTCTCAGTTTTAATGATAACGAATTCAAACTTTACACACACCCTTCGTTCCTTTGCACGCTTTATATTAGTGGGAACGGCCTGAATCGGCCGACTATATCCTATAGCCGCCATTTAACTGATTGATCGGAAATGCCATAACTTTGTTGTTTGTAAAGTTAGGAAGTTGGGATTTTTTGTTTTTTTATGGGTTTTATATTTGACCAATCAATCCGACTTACCAACTTTCATAAGGGTCGACCGACTATATCCTATAACCGCCATATGATTGATTTGGTGTTTGTAAAGTTGGGAAGTTTGGATTTTCTATGGGTTTTATTTTTGGCCAATCAATCCGACTTACCAACTTTCATAAGGATCGACCGACTATATCCTATAACCGCCATATGATTGATTTGGTGTTTGTAAAGTTAGGAAGTTTGGATTTTCTATGGGTTTTACCAAATTTCATAAGAATCGGCCGACTGTATTCTATAGCTGCCATAGATTAATTTTTAATAGATTACAAGTTTTATAATAGTAATACTATAATCATTAAACAAGTAAACCTTAAAAAGTAAGACATATCCATCGTACTTATCGTATGATAAAATTATTGAAAAAAAGTGTAAACCATCCCAAGTTTTTATTTCTGAAACAGTAACTTCAGTTCGTTATGTATCTATTCCAGATAGTCAAAAGGACGTTTTAACTAATACATTTTTTGGAATTTCGACTAGATTTTTCTAAATGTAGACTTGAAATGCATGCTTGGACTCGCATCTTTTAATTTGTCTTAAACATTTCATATAAAATTGGCGTCAACGTGAAACTGAGGATAAATTAATCTCTTGAAAGACTATCAGTCAAGCCCGATTTAGAACAGAAATGCAGATTCGAGCCAATAAACCAAATCCGAAGGAAACTGGTAATAAAATTTAATAAGAGTTCTTAAAAAATAAAAATTGTTATATATAATTTGTATTTTGAAATCTCTTACGTCTTGACTGAGAATTGGCTTGATGAAAAAAAAATAAAATGACGTTTTTAATCGATAGTACAAAGATAGTACAAAATGCATAAATAAACTAATTGTATTTATCTTCACTTTTGGTATCTTATGATAAACACGTGCAGAATACGAGCAGTACACTACAAAAAAAGCTTTACACAGCGTACACAATTTTTTAGAGAATGGTTGATAATTTTGTAAATTTTTTGCATATTAGCATTAGGTAAGCTGTCTTAAGCTAAATTGTCCGTTCTTACACAAACTGCAAGTCGAACGGGCCGGATTGGACGTCTACATATATTATATAGCTCCTATAGAAACGATCGTAAAATTTATATCAAAATCGACAAGGTGTATGTAAGCATATACGCATTAAAATCAAATGAATTATTTTATAGAAAATGTAATAACTGTAATCGTTACTTCTTTTCTTGTTTGCGGCATAGTCTTAAGTCGACATTGTCAATACTCATATTTTAATTTTGCATTATATTTCAATTAATATAATCAATTATATTCTGTAATGTTTGTACCAAATTCATTTGGAAATTATTATGTTAGAGTCAAAGAGCCGAATAAAAATATTCTTTCACAGAAATCGATTCACCTTATATTACGCGTTGCCACAGATTAATTACTACTCCGAAAAAAATCATCGATATACTCTTATTAAGGAATCAATTTTTAGTAATATAGGCATAGAAATCGAAATGTAGTCGAAGGGTATATAAACTTTGGCTTGCCAAAGTATTTTTCCTTTCCGGTTTAATGCTGTTTTCGAATTGGAGAATGAACACTCCCGCAGTCAAGGTTTTGCGGTAAACAGCATAACTCGTTTCTGGACCAAAAAAAAAACCAAAAAAATGTGTATTTGTTAATATGTTTCTAGAGGTAACTATGTTGATTTTTTTTTGATTTTTGGTGACCTTTAAAGTCAAATACGTGATTTTAGCTTAAAAAATGGATATATTTGTTTTTATAAAATTAAAAATAATAAGTAATAAGTAAACTCGACGTCAGTACCTTGAGATTTAGGTACAAAAATTGTGTGCAAAATTTCAAAACGATTCGTTTAGTAGATTTTGCAGGATCGTGTTCACCGACTTTGAAAAAAAAATGATCATTTAGGGTTTATTGCTTGGCATGTTCGTTCTTAAAATAAAAACTCCTTTTACAAAATAATAACATATTTTTATTAACTTAAAATTCTTTACTTTGATCGGCTAAGTTAACCTCTAAACAAAATTAAACGACACTTTTTAATGTTTGAAACGCAGTAAAGATGACAATTCCAAACCTATAAAGTATATTCTTATTCAGCATCACTTGGCGAAAAATTACCTTTAATTATCTAATTTACCAAATATGGTTCAATCGTTTTGAAAGAAATGTCGTATTTCTTGTCTTTTTTAATGTTTTATTCTACTATTGGAATAATGCCTTTAGTTTTTTATTAAATCAGTTAGTTTTTTAATTATACATATATTTATCTTTCATAACTTCCGTATGGTTCTAAGCAGCTTGTTGTCGCAGTTATTTCCATATGAAAACCATGCAGAATTAATATGAAACTAGGAATGGTTATGCGAGGAATATTTTTTTTTAAGTTTTTTAGCGGTTTCGAATGTTGGCAATTGGGAATATGTCTGAAAAAACTTACAAAGATTTAGTCTCGGCCAAAGGGCGGTTGGAACGCACGACCTTTGAATTCATAGCCTGCATCACTAAACGTTTAAGCTACTGGCGATAGATACCCGACGCTAACATGATGTAACCTTGAGACAGTCGTTGCAACTGGGCATATGCAAAATAAAATAATTATAATCAAGAAAATATCCTGAAAGGGAAATAAAACTTGTCCGGAACTCTATAAATAATGATTCGCGACTTTTTAAATATCTTCCAACCGAATTGTTCAAAATTTTATAAAGATGAAGGTCAACAATTCATGTAATTAAGATCCTACCAATTTAATTTATTTTTTTAGTTTAAAAAAAAGGTTTGATTTTAGGTTAATTCAATAAACCATTTAATTTAATGCAACTTTAATCAGGAATTAAATACAAATTTTCAATAAAATCGTACCTTGTTAAATTGATATATCGAACATGATAATAACACTATTTTAAAATAATAAACCATTCAAACTTTTTATTAGTATATTAACTTTTTTAATTTTTACTACAGGTATTTTTTCTATGTTCACAAAAGCTAGGTCGTCAGTTGCGATTTAAGGTCAGGTTTGATCGTTGTCGCCGTCCCCAGCAAAAACAACAGTAAGACAGCATGAAATTTAAAACTCGCACTTGCCTCACGACTCATATATGGAAAGTAAAATTTATTTCAGTTTCAGGTTGTTTGATTTTGTTTTATGTTCAAGTTCAAGGTCGAACTGAATCCATTAGTGATTGATAATGTGTTCACAGTTTTTTGTGGTTTGTCAAGATAGTTCGAGAAAACTTTAAGCCAAACAACAATGTGTTTGACTGACAACAAAGCTTTAGTTTTATTTGTTTTCAATTTTTGATAATCAAAACAAAAACAAACATCAAGTGCTATGCTAAACAGCTATGATGGCTTTACGAGCGATTTCTATTGTGGCAAACACGAGTCTAAGCAAATGTAACACAAATTGATTAAATTAAACCAAATAAATTCAGCACAAAGAAGAGTATTTGTGGATAAAAGCTCTTCACAGATTATTAAGACTAAATTGACTTTCTTATGGCCATTTAATGGGTTCTGTACTTGTTAAAACTTACGTGTGGGAACTCTATTCCGGTTGCCTTGGTTTGGCTCGTTGAAGAAGCTACCCAATATGTCCATCGGTTTCATAGAACGATTTGCTTTAAGACTCTTTCGAAGGGCGGTCTGATTGGACCAAGAGGGAGCAGGATCTGCGTCAGGTTGCGAGCCCATGCTAAATCCAGCTAGCACCATCGAAGGCCTCTGACTGCTGGCATTTTCGTCGCTAACACAAACTGCACTATAACGGCACGCAAACAACTCCTTCATATTTTCAGTTGATTTTTTTGTATTTTTTTATTAAACAGAGTTAGGTTTTCAAATTTATTACCACTTTTCACTTTTAGAAATGAAATTCGTAGCCGCGGCACTTAAAAACATTTATAAGCATTTTCTGCTGCAGCTCCTTGTTCATAAGGGTACATTTACTTGTTATCGAGGTATCTTTATCTTATACCACGTTTGCGTCCGTTCACAAGCATTGCTTGCATATGAATGGAAGCATGGACGACATTCGATGAACCAGGCAACCTCCAGCTCTAGTTTATTGTTATCATCTGGAGAGAACTCTCAGAGAGAGGCACGGAAATAGAGCGCGAGTGAGCAGGGCCCTACCTACAGTCTAGGGTCTTGGGGACCGAAACACTCTCTCAGCTGTTGCTTTGTGTTCAGCATTTCTTCTGATCTAGGCGAAAACAATCAATAAGTACCTCAAAGCAAAACCAGTTTAAAATATTGTTGGCATTCTGCTGCTTGGCACTGCATCGGGAAAATACCATATCAGCTGTTTTTTCGTTAGATTTCACATTACTTAAAAGTTCTTTGATTAGAGATCATTGTACGCCTTTCAGTTTATACTTTTTTCATGTTGCGTCATATAAGTGACTATTGGGGTTTTAAAGATGAAAACAATGTTATTTTTATTTAATATTTACCGATGTTTATACACTATTTTAAAATTTTAATTTTTAAAAATAACTAATTATTATTTTTATTATATAAAACATAATTTTTGTTCATAAAACGACATAGTTATTATTTTAAAACTATCTGAATGAAATTTTGCCAATAAAATAATTTCTGTTGTAGGTAGTATATATTTTGGAACGGGGAGGATCCGACGACTACACTAAAAAGCAGTCATGGGATCATAAGGAAAATAATTGAAACACCAAAAAGAAGCAATCTTCGGCAAACTGAAGGTTACTTACCCTTACAGGTGTTACAAAATTTAATTATTCTATATATTGATAATTATCCTTAAGAGAAATAAAACTATGTCGATTTTCCGATAAATTTTCCGATCTTTTCTATATAATATAGACGTCCGATTTTTATAAGAAAAATTCTTTACTATGCCTCTCTCTGAGTTGTGCCATATATATAAGTTTAGTTATAGTTTTATTTCCATTTTTCCCGATTGTTCCTAATGCAGCTACGTATACATACATACATACATATGGCGTTCGATTTTTTTAAAGCTTAACCCAATTTTCTGAAACTGCTGAAAATTACTATAGCGCAAAATATAGGGATATATGTATGCTGAGAAACTAGGAAGTTATTATTTAATTTTTTTTTTTTTGATTGTATCAATGAGAGCTATATTGTATAGTATGGTATGGTATATCCTGCCCGTTTTATGTTCTACCTGCAACAGAAATAAATCTTTTTTCATCCAATTAGCATTAAAACCAGTTTGGCTAGATCGACTCGCCTTGTGCCGCTGATCAAAAATGTGCCCCTCTGCAAAGGTATACAAATTTAACTACGTTTTCATTAAAGGAGTTCGCGCACACTCCAAAAAGTAACTTCTTATTATATAAAGAATTTGTACATATATATATTCTTGAAGTCATTAGACTATAAATATGACATAAAAAAAACCGGAAAAAAATGATCAATTTGAACTTCCTTGTTTTAGCAATATATAATTTTTAAATATTATAAACGTTTTAAAGAATATTAAATTGGAAATGATACAATTTTTATGAATACAAAATTAGAAAATTCAGAAGATACCAAAGCAGTAAAAGAGACATTTCCGTACATATGCAATATATATTGTTTTGATTACCTTCTCTTGTTAAATTATCCCTCAGAGTAAAGGTATGTATACCACAGTGTGCCATGAATGGAAGTAGGTAATTGCTTATAAGGACTCAGTGGGAAACAGCCTAGTACTCAGATCGACGAATTCTGTTCGCCAGCTATAAAAAAGAGAGAGAGGCAACAGCTGGCGAACACACTTTTCGTCTGAAAAAAAATAAAAAATGTTCTTGTTTTGTAGGAGTATAATAATGGAATAGACAACTTTTATCGAAAATGTATAAAAAATAACAAAACGGCGGCGTTTCAATTTAGTGTCGTTTTTAGTGAACTTTTCTTCACTTTTTTGTCGATAAAAAATCCAATATATAAGCTATCTGTGTAATTATAGTCCACTATATTTTTTAATTTCGGACGTTGATGCACTATGATCAGCGCAAACAAGTAGCCCTTACGACACCAAGCAGTGCTTGTTACGCGCGGAGCCTAATAGGCGTAAAAAAGAGATCGCGAGAAGTTAAAAAGCACAATGTAGAAGCGGACAGACTAGAAATACGTACGAGACTAAATACTAATACTAATTTTGTGCTAAGTAAGATAAAATTAATGCTTTTAAGCTTGGCAAAGAGTCGGTAGTAGAAATAATGTGGTATAGTCTATTATAGTCGTTACACATTACATTAAACGGTTCATGCATATCAAAGTTAGATCTACAAATATTTAATGTAAGAGGAACATAGTTCCTCATAGTTCCTAATAATTCTATTAGGCACGGAGAAGCTTATGCGACCCCGTAACTCGGGACTCTCCACATCCCCGTGAATAAGTTTATAGATAAAAGCATCGTTCTACGGTTTACTAAGGATGGTAGATTAATTAGGAGAAGCCTACTAGAGTAGGATGGTAAAATAAGGCTTACATTCCAGTTAAGGCCCCGTAGAGCAAATAATAAAAAGTTCTTTTGCACAGACTCTATATGTACACCATACTGAGGACTCCAAACTGCTGAACAGTACTCCAGGATTCGACGGACTAGTGAAATGAACAGAGTCTTTGTAACATAGGGATAATTACGCGATATGACAGTCGCCAGCTCGAAAAATTTAGTTTTTCTGCCTTCCATTTGAGTCGGTTGGCTCCAAGGCTCATAACTTTTTAACTATAACGTATTTCGGTTCGCCCTTTTATTATGATATTATAGACAGTTGTAGCTATCTAAAAATGCTACACAAAAATTTTTTTTTTGACACTACTAACCAGAATGGACACTTAATTTATTTCGAAGCAAGCTAAGTTGTCGGCAAGCACAGACATTAAATGCAGGGTTTTACTTTGGAACCATTATTTTAAATATTTTTAGATTTATCATGATAATGAAGGAACATGTGTTTCCTTATTTACATATATATATGGTTTTCGTATTGGACTTTGCCTAAGGCAAAGGACATGTTGCCATAATCATAAGGTTGTAACGACCTGATTCTTTAGTTTCTTCTCGCTACGTAAACGTGCGGCTATCTCAGAGGGGTTGTGAGTTCGTTCCACCAAATTGATATTGAGTGACCGCCCGTGACCAAAGGATAACGCCAGAAATGATTAGGTTGGTGCTGGTTTATTGTTTCTCTAAAATATAGCCTTATTGCTATTAATCTGCTGCGTTGCTCCTGGCTCGCTGCTGCGCTGCTCCTGGCGTTCTGCTGCGTCGCCCCTGGCCTGCTACTGCGCTGCTTCGGCTTGCTGCTCCGAGTGATTGAGATCGGGACGGCTCCACCAAAACCCTGGATGTTATGCGAGCTTCTCTACCGGGGCCGGCAAGGTGTATCGCCTAGCAGGTGAACCGAAGTTACGCCTTATCGCCTAGCCACCTTTATTGCCTGGCTTCCGGAGTTCAGGCTGGACTTTTTCGGCAAGGTGTATCGCCTAGCAGGTAGAACAAAGTTCTCCCTTATCGCCTAGCCACCTTTATCGCCTGACACCGCGCAAGGACTCCCTAAGTTTGATTTTACCATGACCTAGCACCGTTGGATCTCAGCGTTGTAGCCTCAGCCTTGTAGACTTGTCGTCGTTCGGCGTCTCGACTTTGCGATCTTGATCCTTGGGCACTTCGGTTCCGATTTGTACTTATTCCGCGTTCAAGCACTTGCTCTGATTCTCGCACTCGTACTGTCTCGAGCTGCGCTTGCGCCGTTTTTTTTATAGGCGCTGTAGGTGCCTTTATTTCCCTCGGGTCAAAGGTCCACTGAGGTACCGTTAATTCACGGTGGGTCCTCTTTGGGCGGGTCCGAAGTCCGCCAATTTACCGTATGACCCCGTTGCCCTTGCCGGGCGCGGGTCCAAGGTCCATCGAGGTGCCGTTAATTCACGGTGTGTCCTCTTTGGGCGGGTCCGAAGTCCGCCAATTCACCGTATGACCTCGTTGCCCTTGCCATATGAGGGTCCAAGGTCCGAATGTTTCCCGTTTGACCTGGATGCCCTTCATTTCTCCGGTTTTCTCGCCTCCTCCGCTGTTGCTAGGCCGATCTCCTGCATCGAGATTTGTGGGGAGTTTATGACTCCTCACATTTCCCCCTTCTTTCGGAAACGTAATGAAAGTGGTGACTTTCCCCGCCCTTTATGTTTAGACTACTCGAATTCCCCGCCTGACTTGCGTGTTAGATGTTCCCCACACAGTTCCCCGAAAGACTTAACCTTTCCCCAGACTGTTTTCCTAAAAGACTTTACTCGTACAGCTCCTTGAAAGACTTGAACTTTGCCGCGACTGTTTCCCTAAAAGACTTTTCCATGCAGCTCCTTAAAAGATTATTTCCCCAGACTGTTTCCCTGTTCCCCAGACAGATCCCAGACAGTTCCCAGACAGTTCCCAGTTCCCAGTTCCCCAGTCAGTTCCCAGACAGTTCCCAGTTCCCCTGCGTGGAATTCGAATTTTCCCGCCCAGACATTTCCCCAAACTAAAGGTAACCATTTCGTTTTCCCTCGGTCTGGCAACTCCCAGTGTTGCCATTGTCGTTGCCTTTTTGTTGTCTTAAGTTGCCTTGTGAACATAGCAATAACCAATTTGTAAACCCATCGATCGCAACTATCGATCGACCGCCTATCTCGGCGCCCCCGTCCATATTACCTATGTCCGGCAACCCGTTACTCAAAAATGTAAATAAACAAAACAATTTGTGTGTTAAAAACCATCAAAGGCCTTTTATTGGGCCCTCAAGAGCGGTCGCCATCCACCACTATCAACTTGGCCCAGCGACTGCGCCGAGCCCTCTGCACCTGCCTGCCAGACTCGGATGCCACCCTCGGCGGCCACCCTCCCTCGGCCCCCTCTCCCCAGCGGCTGCTTTCCGCTGGCTGCTAGCGACTCATACGCGGCCTTGCTGGAGGGGACCGAGGCTCCGGGCATGACGATTGCCGGGCTAGTTTCGGCGGCCGGCTCTCCTGGCGGCGGCCACACCCAGGGCCCCTTCTGCAGCTCCTCCGGGTCTACGCCGAGCCGTTTTGTTGGCGATGGCGGCGATGGCGTGAGGACCCACGGTGGCGGTGTGGCTGCCCGGGGCGGCGTCGGTGGTGGCGGTGGCGGTGGTGATGGCGGTGGTGCTCCACGCGGCGGCGACGGCGTTGGTGGCGGCTGTGACAGCGACAGCGGTGGCGGTGCTTGCGGCGGCGGCTGCTCCGGAGGGCCCGGCTGGGACCCTGCCGACCGGACGCCGGCCTCCTCTTCCTCCTCCAGCTCCACGTCTGTGATCTGCTCCTCGTCCTCCGATTCGACACCAGGGGGGACGCCAGCAGCTGGAGTGCGGAACCTGAGTCCCGCCTCCATCTCGCCGCTGGCTGTTGCCCGGTGCTGCCTCCCCGCCCCTCTCCCCTCACGGCCTTACTATTGCTGCTGCTGCTTCTGTACATCTTGGCGACCTGATTTAAATAGGCCCGTCTTTCCTATGTTCCTGGTTCCGTTATCCGCGGCGGCCTTTGGACATTCCCTTGCTACGGGCTCCGACGGGTCCTCTCCTTGGTGTGCGTTACCCGGTAACGGTATCCGCATCTTATGACCCTCCCTCTCCCGCTCTCGCGCTCCTAATGCATCTGTGTGAGTTCGATACTGTGTATCGTCCTCTCCCTCTCTTTGAATTCGCAGTGCGCCCCCGCTAAGTCCGACTTTGATCCTCGGTTTTGGCCACCAATGAATTGTTGTTTTAATTGGCTAACGTGGGCGGTTTTTTCTTTGCCAGTCTTTTCATGCCGCAAATTGCATATCACCGGCGAAATAAAATTCATTATCTTAAAAGGCCCGTCATATTTTGGTGCCAATTTTGCGGCGAATCCTTCTGCAGCCTTGGACAGATGATGTTCCCTAGCCCAGACTGGGCGGGGGCGCCGAGATAGGCGGTCGATCGATAGTTGCGATCGATGGGTTTACAAATTGGTTATTGCTATGTTTAAAAGGCAACTTAAGACAACAAAAAAGCAACGACGATGGCAACACTGGAACCCACAATCGAGAAACGCGATCGTGATGAGATTCCAGGGAGTTGCCGGACCGAGGGAAAACGAAATGGTGACTTTTAGTTTGGGGAAATGTCTGGGCGGGAAAATTCGAATTCCACGCAGGGAACTGTCGTGGGAACTGGGAACTGACTGGGGAACGGGAAATTGTCTGGGGAACAGGGAAACAGTCTGGGGAAATACACATCAAGGGCGGGGAAAGTCACCACTTTCATTACGTTTCCGAAGAAAGGGGGAAATGTGAGGAGTCTTAAACTCCCCACAAATTCCGAAGCAGGAGATCGGCCTAGCAACAGCGGAGGAGGCGAGAAAGCCGGAGAAATGAAGGGCATCCAGGTCAAACGGGGAAATTCCACTCCCGGACCTCCTTGGCCACCTTCGCGTAGTCCTGCGTGTGCGTTCTGGAACTCTCCTCTCTTTCCCGGCTATTCTCCCGCTGCCGGCTTGCGTGGCTTGCGATGCTCGACACATCCAAGCTCGCTATCAGGCCCTTGGCACTTGCGGTTGTGAGCTTGAATTTTGGCGTGGGCATTTTCCGGAATTTCTTTTCCAGGCCCGTTACCAAATCGGCGATGTCCGGCTCCTCTGCCGCCTGGTCGACGAAGTCTCCCGGCTTCTTCCTCATCGACTCGACTGAGCCCTCCAGATCTATTCCCAGAACTTCACTCACCTCGTCGAAGTCCTCCTTCCTGAGATTATAAATCCAGGACTTCCCCATCTCGGAACTTTTGTTTCCTTGGTCAGGACAATCACTCTTGGGCGCCAAATGTAACGACCTGATTCTTTAGTTTCTGCTCGCTACGTAAACGTGAGGCTAGCTCAGAGAGGTTGTGAGTTCGTTCCACCAAATTTATATTGAGTGACCGCCCGTGACCAAAGGATAACGCCAGAAATGATTAGGTTGGTGCTGGTTTA
The DNA here is from genome assembly GCA_018153365.1 of Drosophila fuyamai. NCBI lineage: Eukaryota > Metazoa > Arthropoda > Insecta > Diptera > Drosophilidae > Drosophila > Drosophila fuyamai. The sequence goes on along the minus strand of JAECXW010000355.1, from coordinate 44,981 downwards.
TTGTTTCTCTAAAATATAGCCTTATTGCTATTAATCTGCTACGTTGCTCCTTGCTCGCTGCTGCGCTGCTCCTGGCGTGCTGCTGCGTCGCTCCTGGCCTGCTACTGCGCTGCTTCGGCTTGCTGCTCCGGGTGACTGAGATCGGGACGGCTCCACCAAAACCCTGGATGTTATGCGAGCTTCCCCAACGGGGCCGGCAAGGTGTATCGCCTAGCAGGTGAACCGAAGTTACGCCTTATCGCCTAGCCACCCTTATCGCCTGGCTTCCGGAGTTCAGCCTGGACTTTGTCGGCAAGGTGTATCGCCTAGCAGGTAGAACAAAGTTCTGCCTTATCGCCTAGCCACCTTTATCCCCTGACACCGCGCAAGGACTCCCTAAGTTTGATTTTACCACGACCTAGCACCGTTGGATCTCAGCGTTGTAGCCTCAGCCTTTGCGATCTTGATCCTTGGGCACTTCGGTTCCGATTTGTACTTATTCCGCGTTCACGCACTCGCTCTGATTCTCGCACTCGTACTATCTCGAACTGCGCTTGCGCCGTCCTTTTTATAGGCACTGTAGGTGCCTTTATTTCCCTCGGGTCCAAGGTCAACCTTCAATTCACGGTGTGTCCTCTTTGGGCGGGTCCGAAGTCCGCCAATTCACCGTATGACCTAGTTGCCCTTGCCATATGAGGGTCCAAGGTCCGAATGTTTCCCGTTTGACCTGGATGCCCTTCATTTCTCCGGCTTTCTTGCCTCCCCCGCTGTTGCCGACCTCCTGCATGGGGATTTGTGGGGAGTTTATGACTCCTCATAAGGTGCCAGTTCTTGAAAATATGTATATGTAACTGTAAATATACTTCCGAAAAGCACCGACCAGTACATTTTTGTTAATTTTCATAATCGAGGTATTTTAGGGTCCTGATTACGAATAATTAGCAGAAGTATGCGACAATGGTTTTTTTGCATCTCGCGAACTCTCATAGCTGACGAACGGATTTCTTCCATCTTAAGTGGACCCCCATTTTTATAACTTTTGCAGAGGGTATTATAATTTTGGTCAAAAGAGTGCAAGGCAGTGAAGGAGACATCTCCGACCCTATAAAGTATATATATTTTTGATCAGGATCACCTCACACACTTGGATCACTTGCACACACCCTTCTTTCCTTTGCACGCAGTATATAAGTCGGAACGGCCGGGATCGGCTGACTATATCCTATAGCTGCCATATAACTGATCGATCGGAAATGCCATAACTTTGGTGTTTGTAAAGTTAGGTAGCTGGGATTTTCTATGAGTTTGTTATTTGGCCATTCAATCCGACCTACCAAATTTCATAAGGATCGTCCGGCCATATCATATAGCTGCCATATAACGATTGAACGGAAATGTCATAACTTTGGTGTTTGTAAAGTTAGGAAGCTGGGATTTTCTACGGGTTTTATTTTTGGCCAAACGATCCGACCTACCAAATTTCGTACAGTAAAAGGGTATAATGTATTCGTGCAAAAGTATGTAACATGTAGAAGGAAGCGTTTCCGACCCTATAAAGTATATATATTCTTGTTCAGGATCACTAGCCGAGTCGATCTAGCCATGTCTGTCTGTCTGTCTGTCTGTTCGTCTGTCTGTCCGTATAAACGCTGAGATCTCGAAAACTATAAAAGCTAGTAGATTGGCATTTTGCATGTAGTGTAGTATGCATGTATCATTGTAGCGAGTACCCACTGTACCGATACCAGCATTGTGTTACAGTGCATTTAAACAAATACACAAAACTCGAGCAGCCAACTTATGGGAAGCGCAAGTGTCAGCAAATTCCCATGGCTTGCAGACACATACAATGAATGCATATGCAACTCCTCTCGCGCTCCCGCTACTATCAGCCAAATACATATGTGAGCATATATAAGATGATAAATACATGACGGCCGCTGCCAATGTTTGCAGGCAGCGCAGCCGCGAATAGATTATTGTAAGTCATTCGAATTTTGAACATAAGAGAATAAAGAACCAATTTGGCCGTAGCTAATGGCCACTAAAAAAATATCTTGTCTTTAATATATTAACATTTATAATTAAATACAACATGACGACCGTGACAGAGGTTGTTGTGGTTGACTAACAAACATGAGAAATGTGCGTGTGTGTGCCAACATGGTACAAATATAACAAATAATATAAATACAACAAGAAATAAAACGGAGGAAATAATAAAACAATACAAAAAATTTTATTATATAAAATATAAGTCTAAACCACAACAACATCATTTAAATCGAAAATAAAAACACCAACAAAAATCTGGAACAACAAACAAAACCTGTGCGATGACCGGCACCGGTACCGCCTGAGTACAGAGGCCCCGGACATCAGAACGAGAAAATCAACAAGTGTGGAAGGAATGGCAAATCCTTCTACACCAACGCTGGAAACATATAAGTGCGGAAGGCAATCCGCCTTCTTCACCCTCGTGGGAGGCACCTGCTCCTATTGAGCAAAGGGACGAACCGAGCCTACAAGAAGCTCTCCGGTTGTGTCCCAACGATGGACCACGCCCCCTCACAATAGCTGAGTACAGGGCACGCAACGAGAAGAAAAAACACCAAAGAAGACAAAAAGGAGCGGACACAGGATAAAACTTCTTCAAAAAAGGAAATTAATAAAGGACTTAATAAAAATTGCTACAACCCCTGAGGAAATTAACACGCACAAAGAAAATCTAGCCGTCATCGAACGAGAACTTTGCAGAAGAGCAAAGTAACGCAACAAAGGCTCCAATGCCCTAGTTGCCATTAATTTAATATTTCTAACTCAAGCCGATGCGCGAAAGCGCTGCTTGAAAATTACTAACCTCTGTTTAGGCTTTATACCAAAATCGTATGGCAGATATTTTAATTATATAGAGCGACAAATTGTAAATCTGCCATGTGAAAAATCACTAAACCATTTTTCTTCATTTCCCTAATTTTTATTCATGAATAATAACAGTATAATTAAAGTAAAAGAATTTGAAAATAATATTTCGCCAAACATATTTGGCATAAAATATAGGTTTTTGGGAATATTTTCCCAAGATGGGTTTAGTAGACACCAAAGTTGTCGATTCAACGGCGAACGTCGTTAATAAAGTAGAATCTCAAAAAATTGATCTGGAAACGATAACAATTTTATTAATAATAATTGTAGTTATAATGTCAGCAAGTGTTTTCCTAAAATTCTATAAATTACACAATAGATGTTTAAAGAAGAGATTCCAGAGTCAAGCAAACGACCTGGATAAAATTTAAAAATTTATATACGAAAAAAAAACTTGCCTTTTTATAATTTCAAGTATTATTGACAGCACAGAACAATTCGAAGCGATCATGACATATTAGGTAGAACTAGCATTTCAGTAGTTTACAAAAATAATTCATATTCATATTATAATGCAATGGAGTGAATTATATAAGGTTCTAAATAACTTAAAAAGCGATTTCGATAAATCCTATAAATCCTTAACGCAAAATAGATCAACACAACAAACCACTATAAATAAACATGTGGAAATATTAGTAACTCGCTTTAACAGTGCGCGTATACTAATACATGAACACAGAGATCGCCTAGATAAAAATCGTTGGTCTGAGGTATCGAAATTTCTGACCAGACTTCTAACGAACTTAATAACTATAAAAGAAAGGTATAATTTAAATATTTCAATACCAACAATACTAAACACCCCTCTGAAAGTAGAAACTGGTGACGAATTGGAATCATCAGATCCACCAGAAGTCGACCCGGTACAGATAGACGAATTTGAATTTGATAGCCCAGAAATAGAGGAGAAAGATTTGAATAATCTTACAATTCCAGCTGTACTTTTTCAATTTGAATTATCAGATCAGAAACCAGCTGATTCCGATTGCGAAATCGAACAACATCAAATAATAATAATGACGGACGATACTGTTGCCCAACGGGCATATATTAAAGATGTAGCAAATGCTATACCTGAATTCAACGGACAAAAAATTAACCTTCAAAGATTTGTCACTGCTTTGAAATTAGTAAACCTAACTAAAGGCACATTTGAAGAGTTAGCTGTTGAAGTCATAAAATCAAAAATTGTGGGTTCAACTTTGTATAAAGTGCAAAATGAATCTACTATAAACGGAATTATAAAAAAATTACAAGACACAATTATCGGAGAAACATCCGATGTAGTTAGAGCAAAAATGTCGAAAACTACTCAAAAAGGAAGAACAGCAGAAAAAATTCACAACTGAAATTGAAAACTTACGAAAGCATCTTGAAGCTTCGTATATTGATGAAGGATTACCCGCTGAACATGCAGACAAATTCAGCACCAAGGAGGCTATAAACACAATGATCAAAAATTGTGAGCATGGCCGACTCAAAACAATCCTTGAGGCCGGCAACTTCTCATCAATGAATGAGGCTGTCACAAAGTACATACAATGTAGTACTGAAATGACGGGTAATGCCAACGCAATTCTATTTGCAAACAAAGGACAGGCCTATAGAGGTAACCACTTCAGAGGCAACTACCGTGGTAGTTCACTTCAGAAACAGGTAAGCAGCTTACGATCCTTGTGGATACGGGAGCAAATATATCACTTTTAAAAGAAAATGCTGATATCTTTAACAATATACAAATTAAAAATACAATAAATATCCAAGGAATAGACGAGGGAATAATAAAATCCAAAGGACTTTGTCCAATAGAACTCCAAACAGACAAATATATAATTCCATATAATTTTCATATAGTAAATCAAGATTTTGGGATTCCATGTGATGGGATAATAGGAATCGATTTTATAAAAGAATTAAACTGCCAAATAGATCTTAACCCTACAGAGGATTGGTTTATAATAAGACCAAATAATATAGACATTCACATTTATATTCCAATAACATATACTTCTGGTAATAATACAATTATCTTACCAGCCAGATCTCAAGTAGTGCGAAAAATCGAAATAATGTTAGATACCGATACTATATTAATACCAAATCAGGAGATTCAACCTGGTATTTACATTGCCAATACCATAACATCAAAAGAGAATTCATTTGTCCGATTACTCAACACAACCAGCACTGATCAATTGATTAGCATAAGTAATTTAAAATGTGAACCAATTTCCGATTATAATGTAATTCAGAACACTTCAAGTAATAGAAAACAAAACATCTTAGAAGAACTAAAAAAAAATTTTCCCGTTTAATTCAATCAACAATTAACCGAACTATGTGGAAAATATACTGACGTATTCGGTCTTGAAACCGAATCAATAACAACAAATAATTTTTACAAGCAAAAATTGAGATTGAAGGACGATGAACCAATTTATATTAAAAACAAGAGAGAACGCTATAGTCGAGTGCCTCGACTATTAGATACCCGTTACTCAGCTAAACAACTTAATATAATTATGCCTTCTTGTATGTTTTTCGCCGCTCGAATTAGCTCCCGATTTTAATGTTAAAATCGGTACACAGGGAACAACTCCAATTTGGCTAACTTGATTTGATTTGCATAGTTCTTGGGATATAGTTCGGTATTGACAAATAAAAGCCATCACAATTTCCTTTAATAGAAATCCTTATCGAGAATTAACGTTGACTCTGTTGAGCACCTTGGCCAGCTGTTCCAAAATCATCCGTTAGATGGCGCTATTATGCCATGAAAGGCGGAAATGTAGGCGCTAGCCAGGCTTAAGCGTTTAATGGGTTTTTGGGCGTTAGAGTGGGCGTGGCAAACTTTTATTTGGCCAATCGATAGGAATTGACGAAACAAATACACATCAAAAAAAAATTTCATAATAGCATCAAAACTGTGGCCACAGCTTGTGACTTGTGGGCGTCAGAGGGGGCGTTGCACCATTTTGAAACAAATTTGCGCTGCGTAGGAACTCCTAAAATCTACATGCAAAATGCCAATCTTCTAGCTTTTATAGTTTCCGAGATCTCAGCGTTCATACGGACAGACAGACAGACAGACGGACAGACGGAAATGGCTAGATCGCCTTGGCTAGTGATCCTGAACAAGAATATATATACTTTATAGGGTCGGAAACGCTTCCTTCTACCTGTTACATACTTTTGCACGAATACAATATACCCTTTTACTCTACGAGTAACGGGTATAATTATAGAAGCCCGCACAGCCAAGTTGAGGAAATTCAAAAACAAGGAGGAAAATTAATTAAACATAATATAGTCGACCCATCTGTATCAGAATACAACAGTCCACTTCTACTTGTCCCAAAGAAAACACTTCAGGGTTCGAACGAAAAGAAATGGAGACTAGTAGTCGACTATCGCCAAATCAACAAAAAACTTCTATCTGATAAATTTCCACTTCCAAGAATTGATGACATTTTGGACCAACTAGGTAGAGCAAAGTATTTCTCGTGCCTTGATTTAATGTCAGGATTCCATCAAATTGAACTAGAAGAAAATTCAAGAAACATAACGTCGTTTTCAACGAGCAATGGCTCATATCGTTTCACGCGATTACCTTTCGGTTTGAAAATAGCCCCAAATTCATTTCAGAGAATGATGACTATTGCATTTTCTGGACTTGAAGCTTCTCAAGCATTCCTTTATATGGATGATTTAATAGTCATTGGATGTTCTGAAAATCATATATTAAAAAACTTAAAAGACATCTTTGAAATATGCAGAAAGTACAACTTAAAACTACATCCACAAAAATGTTCAATTTTTATGCATGAAGTGCTTTTCCTTGGTCATAAATGCACAGACAAAGGCATCTTACCGGACGACAAGAAATATGATGTAATAAAAAACTATCCAGTCCCACATGATGCAGATAGCGCTAGACGATTTATAGCATTTTGCAATTATTATAGACGTTTCATTCAAAACTTCGCCGACTATTCACGGCACATAACTAGATTATGTAAAAAGAATGTTCCATTATATGGTCTTCCGAATGCCAAAACTCATTCCAATATTTAAAAGATAAACTCATAGAACCTACTTTATTACAATATCCTGATTTCCTTAAAGAATTTTGTATAATAACGGATGCAAGTAAACAAGCATGTGGAGCGGTATTAACTCAAAACAATAACGGACTCCAACTCCCAATAGCATACGTTCATTTACAAAAGCTGAAAGCAATAAAAGCACTACAGAACAGGAACTAGCGGCAATTCATTGGGCAATTACACATTTTCGACCCTATATTTATGGCAAACATTTTACAGTTAAAACCGATCATAGACCACTAACATACTTATTTTCAATGGTCAATCCTAGTTCAAAACTCACACGCATGCGGCTCGAATTGGAGGAATATGATTTCACAGTCGAGTATCTAAAGGGAAAAGATAACTTCGTGGCAGACGCCCTCTCTAGAATAACAATTAAAGATCTCAAAAATATTACGGCAAATATATTACAAGTCACTACAAGACAAAAAAGTAGACAAAATTCCTGCGCAGGAAAAGATAAAGTAAAATCGTCATTAACAATGACGAAGTACGAAAAGTAGTGACCTTGCATGTGAATAATAATTTATGTTTTCTCAAACATGGAAAAAAAATTACAGCAAGATATGATTTTGGAGATTTGTATACTAATGGAACTCTTGATTTAGGTCAGTTTTTCCAAAGGCTTGAACTGCAGGCTGGTAAACAAAAAATTACCCAACTTAAAGTGGCACCATGGGATAATATCTTTGAAAATATTTCAATAGATACATTTAAAAAAATGGGCAACAAAATATTAAAATCATTAAGAGTAGCGCTACTCAACCCGGAGACCCTAATAATAACTAAAAATGAAAAAGAAGCAATATTGTCTTCACAACATGATGATCCTATTCAAGAAGGACACTCAGGTATAACAAAAACCTTGGTCAAGGTCAGAAGACACTACTATTGGATGAGTAAAGACATAACCCAGTACATTCGTAAATGTCCAAAATGCCAAATGTCAAAAACAACAAGACATACCAAAACTCCTTTAACAATTACAGAAACCCCAGAAATGGTATTCGATAAGGTAATTGTGGATACGATCGGTCCACTACCGAAATCAGACCAAGGAAATGAATATGCAGTCACTTTAATATGTGATCTCTCAAAATATCTTGTTGCTATACCAGTACCAAATAAAAATGCAAAAACAGTAGCAAAGGCTATATTCGAAGAATTTATTCTAAAGTACGGTCCAATGAAGACGTTCATTACGGACATGGGAACAGAATACAAAAATTCTTTAATTTAACTTCTTTGCAAAAACCTAAATATCAAACATATAACATCGACAGCACACCATCATCAGACTGTCGGAACTGTGGAACGAAGCCACAGAACCTTTAATGAATTTATACGTACGTACATCTCAACTGATAAGACAGATTGGGATGTATGGTTAAAATACTTTGTTTTTTGTTTTAACACGACACCTTCTATGGCACATGATTACTGTCCATATGAGTTAGTGTTTGGTAGAACTTCGAATTTACCAAAACATTTTAATAGCGTAGATAGAATAGAACCTATATATAATATAGATGATTATGCAAAAGAAACAAAGTTTAGATTAGAACAAGCTTTCAAAAGAGCCAGATTAATATTAGAATCAAATAAAAGAAAACAAAAATGTCATTATGATAAAAAATGTTTAGATTTTGAACTAAAAATAGGAGATCGAGTCTTATTAAAGAATGAAACAGGTCACAAATTAGAATACAAATATACGGGACCATATACAGTAATTGGTATAGGAGATAATGATAATATAAGAATTTAAAATATTAAAAACAAAGAACAGACAGTTCATAAAGATAGGCTAAAAATGTTTATTTCATAATCACTCTTATAAAATTTTTCCCGTATGGCCATACATATAATAAATACCATAAATAAATAAGCAATAAAAAAAAATCAAATCATATCTATAATTTCTGATTAAAACAAAATTCTCGTTTTGAATAATATAAAATTTTCATTCATTACATTACGTTATTTCTCAAAAGGAGGGAGATGTAGTATGCATGTATCATTGTAGCGAGTACCCACTGTACCGATACCAGCATTGTGTTACAGTGCATTTAAACAAATACACAAAACTCGAGCAGCCAACTTATGGGAAGCGCAAGTGTCAGCAAATTCCCATGGCTTGCAGACACATACAATGAATGCATATGCAACTCCTCTCGCGCTCCCACTACTATCAGCCAAATACATATGTGAGCATATATAAGATGATAAATACATGACGGCCGCTGCCAATGTTTGCAGGCAGCGCAGCCGCGAATAGATTATTGTAAGTCATTCGAATTTTGAACATAAGAGAATAACGAACCAATTTGGCCGTAGCTAATGGCCACTAAATAAATATCTTGTCTTTAATATATTAACATTTATAATTAAATACAACAGTAGATCTTAGGAGTTCCTACGCAGTGCAAGTTTGATCCAAAATGGTGCCACGCCCCCTCTGACGCCCACAAGCCACAAGCAGTGGCCACAGTTTTGATGCTATTATGAAAATTTTAATTGATATGTATTTGTTTGTATTTGGGTTGCAGAATCTGCAGGGTCTGCAGAATTTGTATTCCGTACTTAGTTGCGGATGACCTGATGCTCGTGTTTATGTTATTGAACTTTATGTTATTGAACTTTATGTTATTGAACTTGGGCTGCAACTTTGTGCTTGACAATGTTGCAATATTTTCGGAGAAAAATATGCGGAAATATTGCTGTTGTTAACTCTCCCTCCTCAAAATCCTTCTTGTCCTCAAGAGGAGTTAGAAATATGGAATGTTATTGAATTCAGATATTATTGTTTTAGTGCTTGATATGGTGTTGGTCTTAGAACTTTTGGAAGTGTTTCCTGAACTTGTAAAATTACTTTTTCTTTTCTTTGGAAACAGGTTCTAAATGTGATTAAAACAAGAACAATGACACATGCTAATTGTGATTCGGTTTAGGGTCGTATCGCTTTCTAATATTTGTAGGTGTCTCTTATTTTTTATGTGTAGGGCTTTTAAGGCTTCTAAGGACAGAATTTGTAGACGCTCGGCTTCTATTGGTGTTATCTGGATTCGTGGTATTTCAGATCTTGTTATTGTTTTTTCCTTATTTGTGTAGTTCTTTCCGTTTATATTTATGGTATCGTTGAAAAAATGAATTATGAAGGTGCCTTTTAGGTTGCGAGTAGTGTTGTCTGCTATTACATTTCCGTCAAAGTCGTTGAGAAGTATTACGCCATCGTCTAGTTCCTCTATTGGCTCTATGTGGTCCGAGTTACTATAGTCACACAGCGATTCCTTTCCCTGAACTAATTTAGAAATACATTTCGATTCGCTTAGGTCTATTGTGTTTTCTTGCTTGCAAATTTTTATGAGGTTGGATGCTTTACAATTTTTGAGTAAGGCTAATATTTTATTGTTTGATACAAAAATTTCGTTAATATCTAAATGTACTACTGATTGGTTCTTAATAACAGGTTTAATTACAAGATTTTCGTAGTTGCATGGTTCAATGTCGGGAATTTTGATCACGTAAATAATAGTTGTTTTATTTTGTAAGACCGACACATCAACAAATTCTAACATTTCTTCAACGGAAAAGGATAATAAAAAAAAAATTTCCGTAAATAAGTTTTTATTTCTTTTCTTTTTTTATTGTGGTTTTCGAGGTCAATTTTTTGTTTTTGTTTGAGGTTTTCTATATTATCGCGTCTGCTTTTTTCATATTGTTCTGGATCAGTAGTAACGTTTCTTCCAAAAAATATTTCTAACGGTCGTTTTTTGTAACGGAGTGGATTGTGTAATTATATTCGTAAACGGCTCTATTTAATAGTTCTTCAAAAGTATTGTAAATTTGTTTTGTCTTAATGCATCGCATTATTTCAGAAAGAGTGGAATGAAACCTTTCTATCTGACCGTTAACTGAACTTTTATAAGGTGGGGCTCTAAAAATGGTAATATTTAATTGATCTTTCATCATAAAATTAATTGTTGCTGAGTTAAAAGATTTTTCATTATCCATTACAACGTATTTCGGTACACCGTAGTAAAATAGAATATCGTGTAGCTTTTTCTTAATGTCTTCTGTTGATTTAGATTTGATAATTTTTGCCTGTGCTAATTTTGAAAATTTGACTTTTGCGGTCAAAACTAATTTTCTTTCTGTGGATAAAATGTCAATGTGAATTACATGTCCTGGGTATTCAGGAATTGGAGTTTCTGTAATTTCTGGGTTAGGTGGGTGTCTATCGTATTTTCCTTCTTTACACACTTTGCATTGTTTAACTAAATTTGTTACTTTTTGTTCCATTTTAGGAAAGTAATATTTTGAATTTTATTCTGAATTTTATTTTCTTCTGAATTTCTATGGGCTCTGTTATGGGTTTCTAATATGATTTCTTCTTGGTCACTTTCGTTTGTTACGTCTTCTACTTTATTCTGAGTGAACCTGATTTTAAAAGATCTAAAATGTTCCGGATAAATACTTTATATTTCTCCCATTATTTTTAAATGCATTTATGGGTGCTTCTACGTTGTAAATAATATTGTGGCCTGAACTCTGAGCGCTATGTTGTGTTATGGTTAATGAATTAATTTCGTTGGTTTTTGGGATTCTGGATAAGGCATCAGCCACTACGTTTTCTTTTTCGGGGTTGTAAAGTAATTCTTTGTTGTATTTGTCAAGGTATGATTTCCATCTCTTTATTGCGATTTCTCCTTTCCAGTTACAATCGTGTGTAAGTGGTTCGTGATCGGTGTAAATTTTAACTTTTGTTCCACCGTAAAGGTATCCTCTAAGCGATTTTACTGCCCAAGAGATGGCTAACATTTCTTTTTTAGCTGTTTCGTAGTTTTCTTCTGTTTGTGATAAGGTTCTGGATATGAAAGCTATTGGTCTGTCTTTTTAGGAAAGTACTGCTCCTATTGCGTGGTCGGAAGCGTCTGTTGTTAGTACGAATTCCTCATTAATGTTATTGTAATAAAGGGTATTGTAATATTACGTCCTTTGATATTAGGGTGCATTTAAGTTTATCAAAAGATTGCATAGCTTCATCGTTGAGGTGGGTGGTTTTCTCGATGAAGACTTTTTTGAAATACGCCCGTCCTCGCCTCTAAGTAAAGTCGTGAGGAGTTTTGCTAGTGTGGCGTATCCCATAATAAATCTCCTATAATATCCAGACAGTCCAAGGAAAGCTCTTAATTCTTTTACAGTTTTGGGACAAGGGTAGTTGGCGATCGCTTCTACCTTTTTGGGATTTGGGTCTATTCCTTTATCTGATATTACAAAACCTAAGAATTCAACTTTATTTTTATAGAACTCGCACTTGTCTAGTTGGCACTTGTCTATTGGCATTATTTAAGGGTTCAAATATTTTTTCTAAGTTTTTGGAATGGGTTTCAGCATCCGGACTAAATACAATTATATCGTCGATATAAATGTAACAGATTTTACCTATGTGTTTCCTAAGAATGTTGTTTAATGCTCTTTGAAATATGGATGGCGCGTTTTTTAGCCCAAATGGAAGTCTTGTGAACTCATATTTTCCGTTGTTCACGGAAAAGGCAGTTTTTTCCACATCACTTTCCTTTAAAGGAATTTGATGGAACCCGCTCTTGAGATCTAACACAGAAAAAATTTTATTATTTCCTAATTGGGCTAAAACTCCATTAATATCTGGTATGGGGTATCTGTATTCTATTGTTACACTGTTTAATTTCCTGTAGTCTATTACCATTCTGTATTTTTTTATGTTGGAACTATCTGGTTTTTTTCTAAAAGTTCTTCTATCTGTCGGTCTATTTCGTCTTTAAGTGCCATAGGATATTGGTAAAATTTTGAGTAAACTGGAGTATCAGTGCTTGTACGAATTTCTGCTTTCACATTTGTGGTGTAGGTCAGTTTTTCGTCGGGTTCAGCAAAGAGTTTAGGGTATTTTCGGAGGAGTTGGTTTAGTTCTATTTTTTGTGTCTTTTTAAGATGGTCTGTCCGGGGAATAATTAGGTTGACTGTTTCTATTTTTTCTTCTTTTATAGCTATGACTCTGCCGGATTTTAATGACATGGTTTTATTGTTGGTATCGATTATTGCTCCTAACTCTTCTAAACTATCATTTCCCAATATGGCATCAAATGTATTTAATGTTGGTAACAAAAAGAATTTGATTTTCGAATCGGTGTCGTCGAATTGGTTTGCTATTTTATGGTGTGAGACTTTGATTTTTCCGCCAACCGATATGGCATCGAATGAGGATATGTTTTTTACTTGATTTTTTATGAATTTAGGTAGGATGTAATTTTTATTTGAACCGGTATCAATAAGAATTTTTAGTGTTTCTCCACTCCTCAATTTACTTTCAAAATATGGTAATGAGGAGTTGGTTATTCTAAAAAATTGAGGTATGTGTAGTCATATGGGTATTCATGGTCTGCCTGCTCTATTGTGTGACAATAATCGGAAAGAGTTTCATGGTATTCGGTCGGGGTTTCTTCTTGAGTTTTTAGAGTTTGGTCGTAATCTTCGAGTGATGGTGAATCTTCTTTTACTTCCGTGGAAGTACCCGTAGCTGATTGAATATTAAAGTTCCTAGATTTTTTTGCTGTCTCGTTAATTGGATTTGGTGGTCTTTTGCCAGTGTCAAAGCGTCCTGGTTTGTTCATATAATTTATCTGTTTGGTTTGTAGAGTCCTGTCTATGTCCATTGGTTCAAGTCGTGGTTGTGGCTTTGCGGCCAAAGGTCGAGGGGGTGGTTGGCTTCCTGAAGGCCGGGCCGTTACATATGGGGCCACTTGTAAGTTCTGGTTGCCATTGAATGGTTGTCGGTGTAGATTATAATGTTGTCTATTTGAGTTGGGTTGTGCAAAGGGAGTGTGGAACTGGGCGTTCCTTGTAGGGATTGACCATTGTGGCCAAATTGGTACAGCTGGTTGCATTTGTGGCACAAGCCGTGAAGGTGCATTCTTGAAGCACGATTGTTGCCCTCTGTTGGTAGCGTGGTTAGCGCGGAATACCTGATTCTCAAGCTTTAAGCATAGGTGCAATGCTGCCGGAAGGTCAGCAGGTTCTTTCATACCAACTAGGCGAGATAAGTCGCCAAGAAGTCCGCGTTCAAAAGTGTCTAAGGCCTTGTCCCTATACATTTTGGTCATCAGTTGTTCTGCTTCAGGTCCTAATTCCATACAGCCAATTTTATTAAGTATCAGGGACGTAATGGAGGGTTAGACATTTCGAGATAGCATTCCAATTTAATGGAATGTTGTAGGATTCCAATGCAGTGTCTGCATTTCCCGTTATTTTGTTACAAATAGTGTGTAAAACACCAAAATATTTAGCCGTTCCTACAGTGTTTTCATATGTTTTTAGCACTCTATCGACTCCTTTTTTCCAAGAACTAAATTCCGCTGGATTTCCTGAAAATTCTCGCAGACTTTTTACTATGTCTGGTACCCTGTCTAGACCTTCGAGATTACCTCTATTTTCTAGAAAAATTTCTTGATTTGGGGCACATGCGAAATCAATCCCTGGATTTTGTGCTTGTCTTAATAAAACTGGTAATTGCTCTGCAAGTATTTGCCTGACGGCTGCCTGTAATTCTTCTGCAGCCATGTTATTCCTGTGTTGTTGTTGTTGAATTTCTAGTCTATGAAGTTGCTGAACCAAATGAATTTGGTTTGGATTTACTTGCTGTTCTAAAACTGCGTTGGGTTCTTCTGGATTATTTGGTCCTGCTGGCCATTGTTGTTCAATATTGATAATGGGGGTCTTATGAGATTTCGGTGATTGGCCATTTGTTTGTTTTAAAGAAGGGGAATATTCATGGGTGAGTCTTACGCATTGAAGTAGTTTTCATATAATAATATTAATGTGAAATTAAATGGTAAAGGTAAAGTTGTTGGGGGAAAAAATTTTCAAATTCTTAATATAATTTCTTAAATTGTAGTTTAAAATTTGAATGTTTTTTTTTTTAAGTTGCGGCTGACCGGATGCTCGTGTTGCTGGGTTGCAGAATCTGCAGGGTCTGCAGAATTCGTATTCCGTACTTAGTTGCGGCTGACCGAATGCTCGTGTTTATGTTATTGAACTTTATGTTATTGAACTTTATGTTATTGAACTTGGGCTGCAACTTTGTGCTTGACAATGTTGCAATATTTTCGGAGAAAAATATGCGGAAATATTGCTGTTGTTAACTTACATGAGAATGTATGTGTATAGCCAATATAAGTATGTATGTTTAATATTTCTAGTCAATTTATTGCACTCAAAAACATAAACATAAACACAGCTGCTGGTGCAGGACAAAAGCCATAGAGTATAGAGCATAGAGTAATATATAGAGGTCTCATTTGCTCTGCCCGGGCCTCTGCCAAAGCTCTGCTGAGAGCCATATTCGAAGATAACTTCTTTAACTTCGGTTTCTCAGCACTTCTAACATGTGCGAAGCACAAGCAATAGTATGGGGAGTTTTCGCACCTATCCTTAGGAATAAGAGCGAGCAGTGCAGCAATAAAAATTCACCATGGGCATGGATTCAAGCTCGATTCGAGCAAATGAAAAACTCTCTTTTTTCCGTTTTTCCCCTACGTGGCATCACTGCCTGCCCTAAAGCATCTCTGGTGCTGATGCTCGTGCTGTAAAGCTGCCAGCTCTAAGAGATCGCCGAATTTGTATTTTTTTTTTGTTATACTTTATTCTTAATTATTGGATCTTCTCTATTACTTAAGTTTTCAAATCTTTATCTATGTTACGTTATTTTATGTTATTGAAAAGGGATGGGAAATCGCTCCGCTGTAGACGTGAATGATAGCGTAGCCGGTTGAGTTGTCTGGCCAGCAGGTTTAGGTGATTTGATAGTCTGGCTTTATATTTAATTTTTCTGGAAACAATATCCAGTTCTCTCTGAATGTTTGCGTTGCGGATGTACCAGGGGGCTCCAGTTATTGTTTGTAGGGTTTTTGATTGTACTCTTTGAATAATTTCTATATTGCTGCTAGTTGCGTTTCCCCAGAGCTCGGAGCCGTAGGTCCAGATCGGCTTTAAGCATGAGTTATACAGTTGTACTTTATATTCGAGTGGAAGGGGAGAGCGGTAGTTTATGAGCCAGTGAAGGCTGCTGGCCTTTAGTTTTAAATGGGTCTTCTGCTTTCTCCAGGTAAGCCTCCTGTCTAAGTGTATGCCTAGATAGGTGACTTTGTCTGCTTGTGGAACCGGCTTGTTGTATTTCATTTTTCTGGAAACAATTTCTTTTATGGGATTTATATCCAGTTCTCTCTGAATGTTTGCGTTGCAGATCGGCTTTAAGCATGAGTTATACAGTTGTACTTTATACTCGAGAGGAAGGGGAGAGCGGTAGTTTATGAGCCAGTGAAGGCTGCTGGCCTTTAGTTTTAAATGGGTCTTCTGCTTTCTCCAGGTAAGCCTCCTGTCTAAGTGTATGCCGAGATAGGTGACTTTGTCTGCTTGTGGAACCGGCTTGTTGTTTAGCGGCATTTCGACAAGTTTAGTGTAAATGTAATGTGCTTACACTTTTGCTCGTTGACTTTGATACGCCAGTCTGCGAGCCATTTTTCTACAGCTACCAGGTGTTCTTTTAAATGGGCTGTTGCTGTTTTTGGGCATTTCGAGCGGCTGATAATGGCAGTGTCGTCAGCGAAGGTTGAGATGATGGTCTGGGGGCTTGTTGAGATGTCTGCCGTGTAAAGGATGTACAAGATTGGTCCAAGCACACTTTCTTGGGGTACTCCATCTTCGATGTTACGGATTGTTGAAGTAAAGGTTTTACATCTCACGGTGAAAACTCTTTTTCTGAGGTATGACTCAAGCAACTTGTGGGTGTTTTCCGGTAGGAGGGTTTTAATTTTGTATACCAGTCCATCGATCCAGACGCGATCAAATGCTTGTGATACGTCCAGAAATAAGGCACTGCAATATTGCTTGTGTTCGAAAGCCGTGCGAATTTCAGATGTTAAGCGGTTTACCTGTTGGTGCAGGGGGATCGTTCTGTTGTTTTGAAGATGTGTTACTAGATGAACAAGAAGCAGTTTTTCAAATAGCTTTGATAGACATGGGAGCAGATTGATGGACCTGTACAAGGAAAGCTGGTATTTGTCTTTTCCTGGCTTCGGCATCATTGTAATGACAGACTTTTTCCATTGGTCAGGAAAGTAGCCCTATCTCAATATTGAGTTAAATATAAATTCGATGCATCTGACTGCGCATGCAGGTAATTCAATTATCATTTTTGACGAAATAAAATCGTGACCAGGAGCTTTTTTTGGGCTTATGTGTTCTTTAATGGCCTTAAGTATTGTGCTGGTTCCAAGGGTAACTGGGGAGGCTGGCGACGCTGGCGAGACATTCGGTAGAGTGAATTGGTTGGATGGTGGGTGAGGCTTGAAGACGATTTCCAAGTGATGGGCAATGGTGTTAACTCTTTCCTGTTTCTGTTTGTGATCGAATTGGCCAATCGGGATCTATTGGTGGTTGTATGTTTAGGTGAGCTCTCCATAGTGGGAATTTATTACCCGTCGGGGATAGTTTCGCAATGTAGACCAGTTGGGCCTTTTCTTAGTAGCTGGGGACCGATGAATCTGCCAGTCTCTTTGAAGTCTACGTTCTTAGCGGAATTGTGGCTGAGGGTTCTGCCGTAGAATGTTTGGCGGCAGAGGACATTATGTCCGTAAGGTGTTTAAGCGACTTATCAATGTCAGATTCAGAGGAAATTTCAGGATCAAGTTCGATGTGTTCACTTACATATTTTTTGTACTTCGGCCAGTTTGTTTTGTTTGATGTTAAATGTTGGGCTTTCCAGAAGCTGCGGCTGTGCAGATAGACAGAGGAGAACTGGCGAATGGTCCGATGTAAGCTCTTCTAAGGTTTTTACGTTTATCAGCCTGTGCGAAACTCTTCTAATAACAGCGAAATCGATAATGTTCGGTTGTTTATTTGGATCTGTGGGCCAGTATGTAGGCCTAGCGGGTGAGACAAAGTCAAGCTTATTACCAGGAGTGATAATAGCGATCCCTCGTCCTAGTAAGTTGTAGAAATTCATAAACTCATTTTCTGCAATACTGAAGCGTGGGGGGCAATATATGGCGGATAGGTAAGTGGGCCGCCAATTAGGTTTATACGTAGGGATGTGGCCTGCAGGTAGTTAGTGGCGAATGTCTCCAAGGGATGATGTTTTATGCGTGGTTTTATGAGTATAAGGAACCTCCGTGTGCTTTACCGTCCGGGTGGTTGGTCGCTTGGAATATATAGACGATGATATGGAAGTAGTTTTTATTAGTAAGATGGGTTTCAGAAAGTAGCATGATATCGATATTGTGGCTGTTTCGGAACTGTAGGAGTTCGCCGTTCACGTTCCAGAAGCATATTCTTAAGGAGTCCATTTATACAGACTTTTGTTCGATCAGCAGTTCCATTAGAAGGCTCTGGTTTCGCAGTATTTCTTGAAGGGAACTTTGAATTGTCATCATGACGTTTGCAAGAGTAACTAGTGTAGATTCTAGACCGCTAAGTGTTTGTGGGGTAAGATTTTGGTTTTGCTGCGTAGAAGGTTGATTTGTTGTTTGGCCATTTTGGCTTAAGAGCGGAAAATCATTTAGGTTTGGGATGGGGCTGTGGACGCAATGCTGCAGGCTGGGCGGTTGATGTTTGTGAGATTCCAGGGTATCGGAGTGCGTTGGCAAAGGAGACACCAGGAGTGGGGTGATGGGGTGAAGATTTTTGGTTGGGCAGAGTGTTGAGCGGCGAATGGATTACTGCGTCTCTAGTTTAGGCGGCTCTTGAGTTCCTTGTAGACGGGACAGCCCCGGTAGTTGGCAGTATGATTTCCCCCACAGTTACTGCATTTCGTCAGAGTAGGGTCTTCTTTGTTTCCCAGGCATGCCTCAATGCAATGCAAATCTCCACAGGCGACACAAACTGGTCGCAGGGTGCAGTAGGTTCTTGTATGCCCGAACTCCTGGCAGTTTGTACAGTGTACGGGGCCGTTCCGCTTATGCGGTTCCTCTACGGTGATTCTTCGGTAAAGGAGATATTGCAGATTGTAAATAGGATGCACTGCATTTTTCCTTAGAGGTTTCCTCTCTGGGGCCTGCTCAATCTTAAACAGTGGTTGAGGAATTTTATCCCTGTTTATTATGTTCACGATGTGCATAACGTCTGCAGGGTCTGCAGAATTCGTATTCCGTACTTAGTTGCGGCTGACCGGATGCTCGTGTTGCTGGGTTGCAGAATCTGCAGGGTCTGCAGAATTAGTATTCCGTACTTAGTTGCGGCTGACCGAATGCTCGTGTTTATGTTATTGAACTTTATGTTATTGAACTTTATGTTATTGAACTTGGGCTGCAACTTTGTGCTTGACAATGTTGCAATATTTTCGGAGAAAAATATGCGGAAATATTGCTGTTGTTAACTTACATGAGAATGTATGTGTTTAGCCAATATAAGTATGTATGTTTAATATTTCTAGTCAATTTATTGCACTCAAAAACATAAACATAAACACAGCTGCTGGTGCAGGACAAAAGCCATAGAGCATAGAGCATAGAGTAAGGAACTATATAGAGGTCTCATTTGCTCTGCCCGGGCCTCTGCCAAAGCTCTGCTGAGAGCCATGTTCGAAGATAACTTCTTTAACTTCGGTTTCTCAGCACTTCTAACATGTGCGAAGCACAAGCAGTAGTATGGGGAGTTTTCGCACCTATCCTTAGGAATAAGAGCGAGCAGTGCAGCAATAAAAATTCACCATGGGCATGGATTCAAGCTCGATTCGAACAAATGAAAAACTCTCTTTTTTCCGTTTTTCCCCTACGTGGCATCACTGCCTGCCCTAAAGCAGCTCTGGTGCTGATGCTCGTGCTGTAAAGCTGCCAGCTCTAAGAGATCGCCGAATTTGTATTTTTTTTTTGTAATACTTTATTCTTAATTATTGGATCTTCTCTATTACTTAAGTTTTCAAATCTTTATCTATGTTACGTTATTTTATGTTATTGAAAAGGGATGGGAAATCGTTCCGCTGTAGACGTGAATGATAGCGTAGCCGGTTGAGTTGTCTGGCCAGCAGGTTTAGGTGATTTGATAGTCTGGCTCCAGTTATTGTTTGTAGGGTTTTTGATTGTACTCTTTGAATAATTTCTATATTGCTGCTAGTTGCGTTTCCCCAGAGCTCGGAGCCGTAGGTCCAGATCGGCTTTAAGCATGAGTTATACAGTTGTACTTTATATTCGAGTGGAAGGGGAGAGCGGTAGTTTATGAGCCAGTGAAGGCTGCTGGCCTTTAGTTTTAAATGGGTCTTCTGCTTTCTCCAGGTAAGCCTCCTGTCTAAGTGTATGCCGAGATAGGTGACTTTGTCTGCTTGTGGAACCGGCTTGTTGTATTTAATTTTTCTGGAAACAATTTCTTCTTTTACGGGATTTATATCCAGTTCTCTCTGAATGTTTGCGTTGCAGATCGGCTTTAAGCATGAGTTATACAGTTGTACTTTATATTCGAGTGGAAGGGGAGAGCGGTAGTTTATTAGCCAGTGAAGGCTGCTGGCCTTTAGTTTTAAATGGGTCTTCTGCTTTCTCCAGGTAAGCCTCCTGTCTAAGTGTATGCCGAGATAGGTGACTTTGTCTGCTTGTGGAACCGGCTTGTTGTTTAGCGGCATTTCGACAAGTTTAGTGTAAATGTAATGTGCTTACACTTTTGCTCGTTGACTTTGATACGCCAGTCTGCGAGCCATTTTTCTACAGCTACCAGGTGTTCTTTTAAATGGGCTGTTGCTGTTTTTGGGCATTTCGAGCGGCTGATAATGGCAGTGTCGTCAGCGAAGGTTGAGATGAGGGTCTGGGGGCTTGTTGGGATGTCTGCCGTGTAAAGGATGTACAAGATTGGTCCAAGCACACTTCCTTGGGGTACTCTTCGATGTTACGGATTGTTGAAGTAAAGGTTTTACATCTCACGGTGAAAACTCTTTTTCTGAGGTATGACTCAAGCAACTTGTGGGTGTTTTCCGGTAGGAGGGTTTTAATTTTGTATACCAGTCCATCGATCCAGACGCGATCAAATGCTTGTGATACGTCCAGAAATAAGGCACTGCAATATTGCTTGTGTTCGAAAGCCGTGCGAATTTCAGATGTTAAGCGGTTTACCTGTTGGTGCAGAGGGATCGTTCTGTTGTTTTGAAGATCTGTTACTAGATGAACAAGAAGCAGTTTTTCAAATAGCTTTGATAGACATGGGAGCAGATTGATGGACCGGTACAAGGAAAGCTGGGATTTGTCTTTTCCTGGCTTCGGCATCATTGTAATGACAGACTTTTTCCATTGGTCAGGAAAGTATCCCTATCTCAATATTGAGTTAAATATAAATTCGATGCATCTGACTGCGCATGCAGGTAATTCAATTATCATTTTAGACGAAATAAAATCGTGACCAGGAGCTTTTTTTGGGCTTATGTGTTCTTTAATGGCCTTAAGTATTGTGCTGGTTCCAAGGGTAACTGGGGAGGCTGGCGACGCTGGCGAGACATTCGGTAGAGTGAATTGGTTGGATGGTGGGTGAGGCTTGAAGACGATTTCCAAGTGATGGGCAAAGGTGTTAGCTCTTTCCTGTTTCTGTTTGTGATCTATTGGTGGTTGTATGTTTAGGTGAGCTCTCCATAGTGGGAATTTATTACCCGTCGGGGATAGTTTCGCAATGTAGACCCGTTGGACCTTTTCTTAGTAGCTGGGGACCGATGAGTCTGCCAGTCTCTGCGAAGTCTACGTTCTTAGCGGAATTGTGGCTGAGGGTTCTGCCGTAGAATGTTTGGCGGCAGAGGACATTATGTCCGTAAGGTGTTTAAGCGACTTATCAATGTCAGATTCAGAGGAAATTTCAGGATCAAGTTCGATGTGTTCACTTACATATTTTTTGTACTTCGGCCAGTTTGTTTTGTTTGATGTTAAATGTTGGGCTTTCCAGAAGCTGCGGCTGTTCAGATAGACAGAGGAGAACTGGCGAATGGTCCGATGTAAGCTCTTCTAAGGTTTTTACGTTTATCAGCCTGTGCGAAACTCTTCTAATAACAGCGAAATCGATAATGTTCGGTTGTTTATTTGGATCTGTGGGCCAATATGTAGGCCTAGCGGGTGAGACAAAGTCAAGCTTATTACCAGGAGTGATAATAGCGTTGTATAATTGGCGGCCTTTGGGGTTGGTAAGACGAGATCCCCCTTCCTAGTAAGTTGTAGAAATTCATAAACTCATTTTCTGCAATACTGAAGCGTGGGGGGCAATATATGGCGGATAGGGTAAGTGGGCCGCCAATTAGGTTTATACGTAGGGATGTGGCCTGCAGGTAGTTAGTGGCGAATGTCTCCAAGGGATGATGTTTTATGCGTGGTTTTATGAGTATAAGGAACCTCCGTGTGCTTTACCGTCCGGGTGGTTGGTCGCTTGGAATATATAGACGAAGATATGGAAGTAGTTTTTATTAGTAAGATGGGTTTCAGAAAGTAGCATGATATCGATATTGCGGCTGTTTCGGAACTGTAGGAGTTCGCCGTTTACGTTCCAGAAGCATATTCTTAAGGAGTCCATTTATACAGACTTTTGTTTGATCAGCAGTTCCATTAGAAGGCTCTGGTTTCGCAGTAGTTCTTGAAGGGAACTTTGAATTGTCATCATGACGTTTGCAAGAGTAACTAGTGTAGATTCTAGACCGCTAAGTGTTTGTGGGGGAAGATTTTGGTTTTGCTGCGTAGAAGGTTGATTTGTTGTTTGGCCATTTTGGCTTAAGAGCGGAAAATCATTTAGGTTTGGGATGGGGCTGTGGACGCAATGCTGCAGGCTGGGCGGTTCATGTTTGTGAGATTCCAGGGTATCGGAGTGCGTTGGCAAAGGAGACACCAGGAGTGGGGTGATGGGGTGAAGATGTTTGGTTGGGCTGAGTGTTGAGCGGCGAATGGATTACTGCGTCTCTAGTTTAGGCGGCTCTTGAGTTCCTTGTAGACGGGACAGCCCCGGTAGTTGGCAGTATGATTTCCCCCACAGTTACTGCATTTCCTCAGAGTATGGTCTTCCTTGTTTCCCAGGCAAGACTCAATGCAATGCAAATCTCCACAGGCGACACAAACTGGTCGCAGGGTGCAGTAGGTTCTTGTATGCCCGAACTCCTGGCAGTTTGTACAGTGTACGGGGCCGTTCCGCTTATGCGATTCCTCTACGGTGATTCTTCGGTAGAGGAGATATTGCAGATTGTAAATAGGATGCACTGCATTTTTCCTTAGAGGTTTCGTCTCTGGGGCCTGCTCAATCTTAAACAGTTTTTGAGGAATTTTATCCCTGTTTATTATGTTCCGTAATTAGTTGCGGCTGACCGGATGCTCGTGTTGCTGGGTTGCAGAATCTGCAGGGTCTGCAGAATTAGTATTCCGTACTTAGTTGCGGCTGACCGAATGGTCGTGTTTATGTTATTGAACTTTATGTTATTGAACTTGGGCTGCAACTTTGTGCTTGACAATGTTGCAATATTTTCGGAGAAAAATATGCGGAAATATTGCTGTTGTTAACTTACATGAGAATGTATGTGTTTAGCCAATATAAGTATGTATGTTTAATATTTCTAGTCAATTTATTGCACTCAAAAACATAAACATAAACACAGCTGCTGGTGCAGGACAAAAGCCATAGAGCATAGAGCATAGAGTAATGAACTATATAGAGCCATGTTCGAAGATAACTTCTTTAACTTCGGTTTCTCAGCACTTCTAACATGTGCGAAGCACAAGCAATAGTATGGGGAGTTTTCGCACCTATCCTTAGGAATAAGAGCGAGCAGTGCAGCAATAAAAATTCACCATGGGCATGGATTCAAGCTCGATTCGAACAAATGAAAAACTCTCTTTTTTCCGTTTTTCCCCTACGTGGCATCACTGCCTGCCCTAAAGCAGCTCTGGTGCTGATGCTCGTGCTGTAAAGCTGCCAGCTCTAAGAGATCGCCGAATTTGTATTTTTTTTTTTGTAATACTTTATTCTTAATTATTGGATCTTCTCTATTACTTAAGTTTTCAAATCTTTATCTATGTTACGTTATTTTATGTTATTGAAAAGGGATGGGAAATCGTTCCGCTGTAGACGTGAATGATAGCGTAGCCGGTAGAGTTGTCTGGCCAGCAGGTTTAGGTGATTTAATAGTCTGGCTTTATATTTAATTTTTCTGGAAACAATATCCAGTTCTCTCTGAATGTTTGCGTTGCGGATGTACCAGGGGGCTCCAGTTATTGTTTGTAGGGTTTTTGATTGTACTCTTTGAATAATTTCTATATTGCTGCTAGTTGCGTTTCCCCAGAGCTCGGAGCCGTAGGTCCAGATCGGCTTTAGGCATGAGTTATACATTTGTACTTTATATTCGAGTGGAAGGGGAGAGCGGTAGTTTATGAGCCAGTGAAGGCTGCTGGCCTTTAGTTTTAAATGGGTCTTCTGCTTTCTCCAGGTAAGCCTCCTGTCTAAGTGTATGCCGAGATAGGTGACTTTGTCTGCTTGTGGAACCGGCTTGTTGTATTTAATTTTTCTGGAAACAATTTCTTCTTTTACGGGATTTATATCCAGTTCTCTCTGAATGTTTGCGTTGCAGATCGGCTTTAAGCATGAGTTATACAGTTGTACTTTATATTCGAGTGGAAGGGGAGAGCGGTAGTTTATGAGCCAGTGAAGGCTGCTGGCCTTTAGTTTTAAATGGGTCTTCTGCTTTCTCCAGGTAAGCCTCCTGTCTAAGTGTATGCCGAGATAGGTGACTTTGTCTGCTTGTGGAACCGGCTTGTTGTTTAGCGGCATTTCGACAAGTTTAGTGTAAATGTAATGTGCTTACACTTTTGCTCGTTGACTTTGATACGCCAGTCTGCGAGCCATTTTTCTACAGCTACCAGGTGTTCTTTTAAATGGGCTGTTGCTGTTTTTGGGCATTTCGAGCGGCTGATAATGGCAGTGTCGTCAGCGAAGGTTGAGATGAGGGTCTGGGGGCTTGTTGGGATGATTGGTCCAAGCACACTTCCTTGGGGTACTCCATCTTCGATGTTACGGATTGTTGAAGTAAAGGTTTTACATCTCACGGTGAAAACTCTTTTTCTGAGGTATGACTCAAGCAACTTGTGGGTGTTTTCCGGTAGGAGGGTTTTAATTTTGTATACCAGTCCATCGATCCAGACGCGATCAAATGCTTGTGATACGTCCAGAAATAAGGCACTGCAATATTGCTTGTGTTCGAAAGCCGTGCGAATTTCAGATGTTAAGCGGTTTATCTCGTGCAGAGGGATCGTTCTGTTGTTTTGAAGATGTGTTACTAGATGAACAAGAAGCAGTTTTTTCAAATAGCTTTGATAGACATGGGAGCAGATTGATGGACCGGTACAAGGAAAGCTGGGATTTGTCTTTTCATGGCTTCGGCATCATTGTAATGACAGACTTATTTCATTGGTCAGGAAAGTAGCCCTATCTCAATATTGAGTTAAATATAAATTCGATGCATCTGACTGCGCATGCAGGTAATTCAATTATCATTTTTGACGAAATAAAATCGTGACCAGGAGCTTTTTTTGGGCTTATGTGTTCTTTAATGGCCTTAAGTATTGTGCTGGTTCCAAGGGTAACTGGGGAGGCTGGCGACGCTGGCGAGACATTCGGTAGAGTGAATTGGTTGGATGGTGGGTGAGGCTTGAAGACGATTTCCAAGTGATGGGCAAAGGGCTAACAGCTCTTTCCTGTTTCTGTTTGTGATCGAATTGGCCAATCGGGATCTATTGGTGGTTGTATGTTTAGGTGAGCTCTCCATAGTGGGAATTTATAACCCGTCGGGGATAGTTTCGCAATGTAGACCCGTTGGGCCTTTTCTTAGTAGCTGGGGACCGATGAGTCTGCCAGTCTCTGCGAAGTCTACGTTCTTAGCGGAATTGTGGCTGAGGGTTCTGCCGTAGAATGTTTGGCGGCAGAGGACATTATGTCCGTAAGGTGTTTAAGCGACTTATCAATGTCAGATTCAGAGAAAATTTCAGGATCAAGTTCGATGTGTTCACTTACATATTTTTTGTACTTCGGCCAGTTTGTTTTGTTTGATGTTAAATGTTGGGCTTTCCAGAAGCTGCGGCTGTTCAGATAGACAGAGGAGAACTGGCGAATGGTCCGATGTAAGCTCTTCTAAGGTTTTTACGTTTATCAGCCTGTGCGAAACTCTTCTAATAACAGCGAAATCGATAATGTTCGGTTGTTTATTTAGATCTGTGGGCCAGTATGTAGGCCTAGCGGGTGAGACAAAGTCAAGCTTATTACCAGGAGTGATAATAGCGTTGTATAATTGGCGGCCTTTGGGGTTGGTAAGACGAGATCCCCCGTCCTAGTAAGTTGTAGAAATTCATAAACTCATTTTCTGCAATACTGAAGCGTGGGGGGCAATATATGGCGGATAGGGTAAGTGGGCCGCCAATTAGGTTTATTCGTAGGGATGGGCCTGCAGGTAGTTAGTGGCGAATGTCTTCAAGGGATGATGTTTTATGCGTGGTTTTTTGAGTATATGGAACCTCCGTGTGCTTTACCGTCCGGGTGGTTGGTCGCTTGGAATATATAGACGATGATATGGAAGTAGTTTTTATTAGTAAGATGGGTTTCAGAAAGTAGCATGATATCGATATTGTGGCTGTTTCGGAACTGTAGGAGTTCGCCGTTTACGTTCCAGAAGCATATTCTTAAGGAGTCCATTTATACAGACTTTTGTTTGATCAGAAGGCTCTGGTTTCGCAGTAGTTCTTGAAGGGAACTTTGAATTGTCATCATGACGTTTGCAAGAGTAACTAGTGTAGATTCTAGACCGCTAAGTGTTTGTGGGGGAAGATTTTGGTTTTGCTGCGTAGAAGGTTGATTTGTTGTTTGGCCATTTTGGCTTAAGAGCGGAAAATCATTTAGGTTTGGGATGGGGCTGTGGACGCAATGCTGCAGGCTGGGCGGTTGATGTTTGTGAGATTCCAGGGTATCGGAGTGCGTTGGCAAAGGAGACACCAGGAGTGGGGTGATGGGGTGAAGATGTTTGGTTGGGCAGAGTGTTGAGCGGCGAATGGATTACTGCGTCTCTAGTTTAGGGGGCTCTTGAGTTCCTTGTGGACGGGACAGCCCCGGTAGTTGGCAGTATGATTTCCCCCACAGTTACTGCATTTCCTCAGAGTAGGGTCTTCTTTGTTTCCCAGGCATGCCTCAATGCAATGCAAATCTCCACAGGCGACACAAACTGGTCGCAGGGTGCAGTGAGTTCTTGTATGCCCGAACTCCTGGCAGTTTGTACAGTGTACGGGGCCGTTCCGCTTATGCGGTTCCTCTACGGTGATTCTTCGGTGAAGGAGATATTGCAGATT
Source organism: Drosophila fuyamai (assembly GCA_018153365.1). Taxonomy (NCBI): domain Eukaryota; kingdom Metazoa; phylum Arthropoda; class Insecta; order Diptera; family Drosophilidae; genus Drosophila; species Drosophila fuyamai. The sequence continues at coordinate 17,611 of JAECXW010000355.1, read as the reverse complement.
GTAAATAGGATGCACTGCATTTTTCCTTAGAGGTTTCGTCTCTGGGGCCTGCTCAATCTTAAACAGTGGTTGAGGAATTTAATCCCTGTTTATTATGTTCACGATGTGCATAACGTCTGCAGGGTCTGCAGAATTCGTATTCCGTACTTAGTTGCGGATGACCGGATGCTCGTGTTGCTGGGTTGCAGAATCTGCAGGGTCTGCAGAATTAGTATTCCGTACTTAGTTGCGGCTGACCGAATGCTCGTGTTTATGTTATTGAACTTTATGTTATTGAACTTTATGTTATTGAACTTGGGCTGCAACTTTGTGCTTGACAATGTTGCAATATTTTCGGAGAAAAATATGCGGAAATATTGCTGTTGCTAACATACATGAGAATGTATGTGTTTAGCCAATATAAGTATGTATGTTTAATATTTCTAGTCAATTTATTGCACTCAAAAACATAAACATAAACACAGCTGCTGGTGCAGGACAAAAGCCATAGAGCATAGAGTAAGGAACTATATAGAGGTCTCATTTGCTCTGCCCGGGCCTCTGCCAAAGCTCTGCTGAGAGCCATGTTCGAAGATAACTTCTTTAACTTCGGTTTCTCAGCACTTCTAACATGTGCGAAGCATAAGCAATAGTATGGGGAGTTTTCGCACCTATCCTTAGGAATAAGAGCGAGCAGTGCAGCAATAAAAATTCACCATGGGCATGGATTCAAGCTCGATTCGAACAAATGAAAAACTCTCTTTTTTCCGTTTTTCCCCTACGTGGCATCACTGCCTGCCCTAAAGCAGCTCTGGTGCTGATGCTCGTGCTGTAAAGCTGCCAGCTCTAAGAGATCGCCGAATTTGTATTTTTTTTGTTATACTTTATTCTTAATTATTGGATCTTCTCTATTACTTAAGTTTTCAAATCTTTATCTATGTTACGTTATTTTATGTTATTGAAAAGGGATGGGAAATCGTTCCGCTGTAGACGTGAATGATAGCGTAGCCGGTTGAGTTGTCTGGCCAGCAGGTTTAGGTGATTTGATAGTCTGGCTTTATATTTAATTTTTCGGGAAACAATATACAGTTCTCTCTGAATGTATGCCTTGCGGATGTACCAGGGGGCTCCAGTTATTGTTTGTAGGGTTTTTGATTGTACTCTTTGAATAATTTCTATATTGCTGCTAGTTGCGTTTCCCCAGAGCTCGGAGCCGTAGGTCCAGATCGGCTTTAAGCATGAGTTATACAGTTGTACTTTATATTCGAGTGGAAGGGGAGAGCGGTAGTTTATGAGCCAGTGAAGGCTGCTGGCCTTTAGTTTTAAATGGGTCTTCTGCTTTCTCCAGGTAAGCCTCCTGTCTAAGTGTATGCCGAGATAGGTGACTTTGTCTGCTTGTGGAACCGGCTTGTTGTATTTAATTTTTCTGGAAACAATTTCTTCTTTTACGGGATTTATATCCAGTTCTCTCTGAATGTTTGCGTTGCAGATCGGCTTTAAGCATGAGTTATACAGTTGTACTTTACATTCGAGTGGAAGGGGAGAGCGGTAGTTTATGAGCCAGTGAAGGCTGCTGGCCTTTAGTTTTAAATGGGTCTTCTGCTTTCTCCAGGTAAGCCTCCTGTCTAAGTGTATGCCGAGATAGGTGACTTTGTCTGCTTGTGGAACCGGCTTGTTGTTTAGCGGCATTTCGACAAGTTTAGTGTAAATGTAATGTGCTTACACTTTTGCTCGTTGACTTTGATACGCCAGTCTGCGAGCCATTTTTCTACAGCTACCAGGTGTTCTTTTAAATGGGCTGTTGCTGTTTTTGGGCATTTCGAGCGGCTAATAATGGCAGTGTCGTCAGCGAAGGTTGAGATGAGGGTCTGGGGGCTTGTTGGGATGTCTGCCGTGTAAAGGATGTACAGGATTGGTCCAAGCACACTTCCTTGGGGTACTCCATCTTCGATGTTACGGATTGTTGAAGTAAAGGTTTTACATCTCACGGTGAAAACTCTTTTTCTGAGGTATGACTCAAGCAACTTGTGGGTGTTTTCCGGTAGGAGGGTTTTAATTTTGTATACCAGTCCATCGATCCAGACGCGATCAAATGCTTGTGATACGTCCAGAAATAAGGCACTGCAATATTGCTTGTGTTCGAAAGCCGTGCGAATTTCAGATGTTAAGCGGTTTATCTCGTGCAGAGGGATCGTTCTGTTGTTTTGAAGATGTGTTACTAGATGAACAAGAAGCAGTTTTTCAAATAGCTTTGATAGACATGGGAGCAGATTGATGGACCGGTACAAGGAAAGCTGGGATTTGTCTTTTCCTGGCTTCGGCATCATTGTAATGACAGACTTTTTCCATTGGTCAGGAAAGTAGCCCTATCTCAATATTGAGTTAAATATAAATTCGATGCATCTGACTGCGCATGCAGGTAATTCAATTATCATTTTTGACGAAATAAAATCGTGACCAGGAGCTTTTTTTGGGCTTATGTGTTCTTTAATGGCCTTAAGTATTGTGCTGGTTCCAAGGGTAACTGGGGAGGCTGGCGACGCTGGCGAGACATTCGGTAGAGTGAATTGGTTGGATGGTGGGTGAGGCTTGAAGACGATTTCCAAGTGATGGGCAAAGGTGTTAGCTCTTTCCTGTTTCTGTTTGTGATCTATTGGTGGTTGTATGTTTAGGTGAGCTCTCCATAGTGGGAATTTATTACCCGTCGGGGATAGTTTCGCAATGTAGACCCGTTGGGCCTTTTTTTTTCTCTGCGAAGTCTACGTTCTTAGCGGAATTGTGGCTGAGGGTTCTGCCGTAGAATGTTTGGCGGCAGAGGACATTATGTCCGTAAGGTGTTTAAGCGACTTATCAATGTCAGATTCAGAGGAAATTTCAGGATCAAGTTCGATGTGTTCACTTACATATTTTTTGTACTTCGGCCAGTTTGTTTTGTTTGATGTTAAATGTTGGGCTTTCCAGAAGCTGCGGCTGTTCAGATAGACAGAGGAGAACTGGCGAATGGTCCGATGCAAGCTCTTCTAAGGTTTTTACGTTTATCAGCCTGTGCGAAACTCTTCTAATAACAGCGAAATCGATAATGTTCGGTTCTTTATTTGGATCTGTGGGCCAGTATGTAGGCCTAGCGGGTGAGACAAAGTCAAGCTTATTACCAGGAGTGATAATAGCGTTGTATAATTGGCGGCCTTTGGGGTTGGTAAGACGAGATCCCCCGTCCTAGTAAGTTGTACAAATTCATAAACTCATTTTCTGCAATACACAAGTGTGGGAGGCAATATATGGCGGATAGGGTAAGTGGGCCGCCAATTAGGTTTATACGTAGGGATGTGGCCTGCAGGTAGTTAGTGGCGAATGTCTCCAAGGGATGATGTTTTATGCGTGGTTTTATGAGTATACGGAACCTCCGTGTGCTTTACCGTCCGGGTAGTTGGTCGCTTGGAATATATAGACGATGATATGGAAGTAGTTTTTATTAGTAAGATGGGTTTCAGAAAGTAGCATGATATCGATATTGTGGCTGTTTCGGAACTGTAGGAGTTCGCCGTTTACGTTCCAGAAGCATATTCTTAAGGAGTCCATTTATACAGACTTTTGTTTGATCAGCAGTTCCATTAGAAGGCTCTGGTTTCGCAGTAGTTCTTGAAGGGAACTTTGAATTGTCATTATGACGTTTGCAAGAGTAACTAGTGTAGATTCTAGACCGCTAAGTGTTTGTGGGGGAAGATTTTGGTTTTGCTGCGTAGAAGGTTGATTTGTTGTTTGGCCATTTTGGCTTAAGAGCGGAAAATCATTTAGGTTTGGGATGGGGCTGTGGACGCAATGCTGCAGGCTGGGCGGTTGATGTTTGTGAGATTCCAGGGTATCGGAGTGCGTTGGCAAAGGAGACACCAGGAGTGGGGTGATGGGGTGAAGATGTTTGGTTGGGCAGAGTGTTGAGCGGCGAATGGATTACTGCGTCTCTAGTTTAGGCGGCTCTTGAGTTCCTTGTAGACGGGACAGCCCCGGTAGTTGGCAGTATGATTTCCCCCACAGTTACTGCATTTCCTCAGAGTAGGGTCTTCTTTGTTTCCCAGGCATGCCTCAATGCAATGCAAATCTCCACAGGCGACACAAACTGGTCGCAGGGTGCAGTAGGTTCTTGTATGCCCGAACTCCTGGCAGTTTGTACACTGTACGGGGCTGTTCCGCTTATGCGGTTCCTCTACGGTGATTCTTCGGTGAAGGAGATATTGCAGATTGTAAATAGGATGCACTGCATTTTTCCTTAGAGGTTTCGTCTCTGGGGCCTGCTCAATCTTGAACAGTGGTTGAGAAATTTTATCCCTGTTTATTATGTTCACGATGTGCATAACGTCGAAGCCTTTTTCCGTGAGGCCTTTAGCTATTTCTGCTACCGCAACAGTCGATTTTATACCTTTAAGAACAACTTGTAGGCCTTTCTTACTTTTTAGTAGGTAAGTGTAATAATTTATAAGCTCATTGTCAAGATATCTTGTTACAGAACGGAAGTTGTCTTCATTGTTAACCTGGAGTTTTGCTTCTAATATGTTTCCTCTTTTTAGGGTATTGATATAGAAATGGTTAGGCCCGATTACTTGTTTAAGCTTATTGATCAGATCGACACTGTTGTGTTTCCTAATGTATTTTGGCGGTGGCTTTACAGCTTTCATGACTTGAGGCGCCTGACCCTTGTCTTCTTCGGTCTCGCTAAGTATGGCAAATCTGTTTTCGGATGTTCGTGTGTTGCCTAAAGTTTTCAGTATTTTTGGCAAATTTGAGTTTACGATTTTTTGTGGACTAAGCTTTCTTTTTATTTGTACATACCGATCGATCCCCGTCTGTACGAGAGTATTATTCGTAAGAGGGTCAGTAGAGCTAAGTTTTACTTGTGGTGTTGAGATAGGCCACTGGGTAGCCGCAGACGTTAAAGTTGTTGTTGTCGTTGACGTTGCTGTAGTAAGCGAGGGTACAGTGCTGGTGAGCGCACAAGCCGTAGTAGTCGGTGCATCGATAAGAGACAGAGGTGACGGGCATTATGAACTCCACGACTGAGTAACGGCAGCGCTGCTTGAGCATAAAATCGCTGGTGACAGTGAGCGGGCTCTTTCGGTAGCGGTCAATGACGTTGATTTTGTTGTTGCCTCCGATGAGTCAATTGAAATGTAAGCATAGTTCCGTGCAAAAACAACCGTCGTTCGTCTAGTTGTATTTGTTGCCAATCGCGACTTGGCTTCGTGGCTTTACCGGTTGCACTTGTTAATATTTTATTTGCGTTCGACTTTTTAAATTGTTTTTGATTAGCTAGATCGGTTTTAAATTTAGTTTTAATCGCAAGGAGATGTTGACCTTGGGATATGGCATTGCTGCCAGCGTCTTTTCGGTATTTTTTATTTTTGGTGGTCACTTTGCAGATTTTTTGCCGAATTCAAATTGATAATTTGAACTTTTCGAGCGGCGAAAAAAATTCAAATTCAGTTTCAATTTCAGCCTCAAATCAAGTTAAAAAGTAAAGAAGATCTTCACCGATTTTTATTTTTTTGAGTAACCTCATGCGTCAGTCGAAAAAAATTTATTTATTTAAATAAATAACCTCATGCGTCAGTCGTAAAAATGTATTTATTTAAATAAATAAATTTTTTACGACTGACGCATGAGGTTACTCAAAAAATCAAATCGGTGAAGATCTTCTTTACTATTTAACTTGATTTGAGGCTGAAATTGAAACTGAATTTGAATTTTTTTCGCCGCTCGAAAAGTTTAAATTATCAATTTGAATTCGGCAAAAAATCTGTAAAGTGACCACCAAAAATAAAAAATACCGAAAAGACACTGGCAGCAATGCCATATCCCAAGGTCAACATCTCCTTGCGATTAAAACTAAATTTAAAACCGATCTAGCTAATCAAAAACAATTTAAAATGTCGAACAAATCAATTAATTAATTTATCAATTAATTCATTTATTAATACTTTAATTTATTAAGTTGTTAATTCATTAATTTATTAATACTTTAATTTATTAATTTGTTAATTAATTTATTAATTTATTAATTTATTAATATTAATATATTAATATATTAATATATTAATATATTAATATATTAATATATTAATATATTAATATATTAATATATTAATATATTAATATATTAATATATTAATATATTAATATATTAATTTATAATTTATTAATTTATTAATTTATTAATTATTATTAATTTATTATTAATTAATATTAATTTATTAATTTATTAATTTATTAATTTATTAATTTATTAATTTATTAATTTATTAATTTATTAATTTATTAATTTATTAATTTATTAATTTATTAATTTATTAATTTATTAATTTAATTTATTAATTTATTAATTTATTAATTTATTAATTTATTAATTTATTAATTTATTAATTTATTAATTTATTAATTTATTAATTTATTAATTTATTAATTTATTAATTTATTAATTTATTAATTTATTAATTTATTAATTTATTAATTTATTAATTTATTAATTTATTAATTTATTAATTTATTAATTTATTAATTTATTAATTTATTAATTTATTAATTTATTAATTTATTAATTTATTAATTTATTAATTTATTAATTTATTAATTTATTAATTTATTAATTTATTAATTTATTAATTTATTAATTTATTAATTTATTAATTTATTAATTTATTAATTTATTAATTTATTAATTTATTAATTTATTAATTTATTAATTTATTAATTTATTAATTTATTAATTTATTAATTTATTAATTTATTAATTTATTAATTTATTAATTTATTAATTTATTAATTTATTAATTTATTAATTTATTAATTTATTAATTTATTAATTTATTAATTTATTAATTTATTAATTTATTAATTTATTAATTTATTAATTTATTAATTTATTAATTTTAATTTATTAATTTATTAATTTATTAATTTATTAATTTATTAATTTATTAATTTATTAATTTATTAATTTATTAATTTATTAATTTATTAATTTATTAATTTATTAATTTATTAATTTATTAATTTATTAATTTATTAATTTATTAATTTATTAATTTATTAATTTATTAATTTATTAATTTATTAATTTATTAATTTATTAATTTATTAATTTATTAATTTATTAATTTATTAATTTATTAATTTATTAATTTATTAATTTATTAATTTATTAATTTATTAATTTATTAATTTATTAATTTATTAATTTATTAATTTATTAATTTATTAATTTATTAATTTATTAATTTATTAATTTATTAATTTATTAATTTATTAATTTATTAATTTATTAATTTATTAATTTATTAATTTATTAATTTATTAATTTATTAATTTATTAATTTATTAATTTATTAATTTATTAATTTATTAATTTATTAATTTATTAATTTATTAATTTATTAATTTATTAATTTATTAATTTATTAATTTATTAATTTATTAATTTATTAATTTATTAATTTATTAATTTATTAATTTATTAATTTATTAATTTATTAATTTATTAATTTATTAATTTATTAATTTATTAATTTATTAATTTATTAATTTATTAATTTATTAATTTATTAATTTATTAATTTATTAATTTATTAATTTATTAATTTATTAATTTATTAATTTATTAATTTATTAATTTATTAATTTATTAATTTATTAATTTATTAATTTATTAATTTATTAATTTATTAATTTATTAATTTATTAATTTATTAATTTATTAATTTATTAATTTATTAATTTATTAATTTATTAATTTATTAATTTATTAATTTATTAATTTATTAATTAATTCATTTATTAATTTATTAATTAACAGACCAGGATATCAGCTACATATATATTTAGGTCAAAGAAGCTATCAGCAACGAACGAATTTCTGCTAAGTCGAAATTGTACATACTCCCGGCCGTTGAACTAATGTTCAACAATTGTTAATGTTGATCGTGAAGGGCTGGATCGAAGAACCGTCTCTATATACAGTTGTGGCCGGCATCTGATTCAGCTGAAGGGTTTTTCTAGGTTTTCTTTATAAAATGAATACAACAATGGTTATTATAAAAACTAATGTAATATAAATGGCAATATGATGATGTTCAATAGTCTCAATATTATGTGGTAATTTAAAATTATTGGAAGGCAAAAGTTGCGCCTCTGTTTGATACAACTCATTGTATTTAATGTTCGGTTCTTTCTTCGAACTACTAATGCAATCGTAGATTTTCACTTAGTTCACCTTCTCCAAAGCGAGCATATGATGTACGTAATTCGGTTTCCAGCACATCTTGACCTGTAACTATCATTAAAGAATATCGAATGGTGCATCCAGGATTTGCAATCATAAATCCTGACCCTCTTAAATTTATATTAGAGGTTCCGTCTAAATAAACTGCAGATACTGTTAGCGTGGATCTTGTTATAAAGATCCATTGATTTTTGGCATGTGTTCTTCTGCTTTTATTAATTTGCAAGAATAATCCGTTTTATTATGAAACATTTGCATTTCACATCTAGTTTCCGATGAAAACATTTCTTGTTAGTTGTAACATATAAAATAATCTTTTGCTCTTTCTTGACAAGCTTTAGAATCAATTTCCGACATTAATATTTATCTCGATAACTGTTTATATCGCAATAAATGGTGTTTTAATTGCAAACATACTGATTCTATCTTCAGTCAAAAATGGAATTGGTGTCAATCTATAGATGTCCAAAATCTGAGTAGACACCAAAGGCAAGTTTATTTTGATGATAACATGCTCCTTTATGTTGGTTCCCTCAGCTCTGATCATCCGGTATGCCATTAAAATATTATCAGGGGAGAATGGAAGCGTTTGTCCGGGCCTTAATGATTGCGTATTTGTTCTAACTTTCTTACCTCTAATTGTCTTGGTGACAGCAATATCGGTGTTATTGTGTTATACCGAATATCTGTTCATCCCTTTGATGACATTGATTGTAGAGTCAAAATACGTTATATTTCTCAGCACTGTAAGCAAATGCATCTCTTTAGCTTTAGCTTTAGTGGAGTCTAATACGCCAAAAGGCTGTTGGCAATATTTCCCTTTATGTGTTATGTTTACATTAATGGTTCACATTAATTAATAAAACGCACTGGCTATATTTTATATATTTATATATTTTTACTAGAGCACCCGGCGAACTTTGTCTCGCCCCAATTTCACGACTTCATATAAGCTCAGAGTAATAATAAAACAAATGTAATTAAAATTTGACTCGAAATCAGTGGAGAGCGATGTGATAAACAATATTTTTTGTTTTGTTATCCGGTGCAAAAATAAATAATGATGACGGCTTTCCCACACGCGAACGGGCTACGTATAACTGTCCATGTGAAAAACATTGATATTCCAGATTAATCCCGCTGACATCCAACGATTGGCCTTGCGATTTATTGATTGTCATCGCAAATGACAATCGAACTAGGAACTGAATCCTCTTGAATTGGAATGGAAGATCTGTTGGAATAATCGGAAATCGTGGGATAAGAACTTCCTCTCCTTTAAATTTGCCCTTAATAATCGTCGCATGAATCATGTTGTTCATCAGTTTTTTAACGGACAACCGCGTACCGTTGCATAATCTCGGATGATTTAGATTCCGCAGCATTATAATAATTGATCCCACTTTCAGTTGCAAATTATGCGGCGGAGTTCCTGGCACATCCAGTGAGTTCAAAAAGTCAGTCACGCTGTCAACGGATCTGAATGAATGCAGTTCTCCAGCGATTTCACTTACCTTATAACTGCTACGGCCATTTTCTCGGATTGTAGCCTGGTTGATGAACAACCTCGGCTCCAAATGATGTAATTTGAAAGCATTAGTTATATTTTTGTGCAAGCTTTAGGAAACTGTTTGATTGGACTGAATTTCCATTCAGTAGCGAATACAATGGCTCTGGTGAATGAGCCAAAACGGGCAATTTAATTTTGCCACCTGCACAGCATAAGCCGGGGGTTTCCAATCGGAACTTCAGTGCATGCAATGCAGTGCTATTCAAGTTTTCATTTGCGGGTGGTCTTCTTCTACTCACATTTTGTCGGGCTTGAGGTGGCCGTCCAAGTCTTGATCTAAAAGCTGGCATCATTTCCAATTTAAACTTTGGCAATGTTTCGTTAACTCGATTTTTTACAGTTTTATGTACAACAATGAAGGCATTATTTCGAAAGACTGCTGTTTTAACAGTCTTATGTACAACAATGAATATATCTCTTGAACCGATAGCGACTCTTCCGGCAGGTTTTCTCAAAATTTTCTTATGTATTAACCTTCTTCTGGCAATTACAAACAACTGAAAAAATATTTGAGCCAAATCGGCCAAGCAGTTCTCTTGTTTTGCGATAGCGTGCATACAATTGCACCATTTTTATATATATAGATTCAATTTTCTGGTTTGGTCTTGAGACGACTAGAATGTTGGCCTATATTCTTGGCTTAGCTTAGCTCTATGCTACGCAGTCGGCGCTGTCGGTCAAGCCGACAGCGACGCAACAGCCTTATATGTTAGCTTATGTTTATCTCTGAGAGCGGTACTCATAGAGAGAAAGAGAGAAAATTAATGTTATGGGCGTACATGAATATATTTGTTGCAGTCGCTAAACTGTGGGAATAAGCTGGCGCGACTTATCACTCGCTGATGGCGTGTGTGGTCAAATTACGTTTGCACTTGAAAAGTGCTGATTCTGCAGATTTGGCTAACATTGTTGCCGATGGTAGAGTTTGTACTCTGTATGTATGCACACTACATCTTGCTCCTTTAAAAAAATAACGTAATATATGAAGGTATTTTATTTTAAAATATATATATTTTTTTTCATAATTAAAACAATGTCTAAAAAATTATATATTTTTATTTTTTTCTTTTGTTTGTTTTTGTTTTGATATGATTTTTTTGTTTAGTGCGAATATATATTTGTATTTTTATGACATAACAATGGTCATACTAAGTAGTAAAAATGGTTTATTTGAAATTATAAGAATATAAAATGTCAATAAAAAATGTAATAAAATTTTATAAAAATTATAAAATTCTAGTTAAAAGTAAAATTATAAAATATAAATTGGTAAAGTGGTTGTAAAATTCCTTCTTTTTTGTTTTTCTTTGTACCCGTGTCGCTGATCAGGCCATACGAGATAACAAAGTATTTATACCTGAAAAATGTTAAGCCTATCCTTATGAACAACTTGTTTTTTATTTTTATCGCTCATTACTACTAAGTTTTCATTTTCTTTTATTTCTACCACTTTGTAAGGGCCTAAATATTTGTTATCTAATATATGTAATGAAGACTTATTGTTTATATTTTATATTGGTTAAATATGATTTGACAAAACTGATACAACTTAATTCTCCGCGACATATAACGACTTCTTCGACTTATTTTTGTATATTCCGGACTTAATTCAGGACAACTTGCGTCTGGTCACTTTTGCTACTTCTCTTCTACTGCCACTTCTCTTATGCAGGGCTGCCAACCTGTGGCAACTGATTTGTTCCTTACATTCGGTCATCCTGGCCACTAGAGTCTGTCCCAGACGACAAATTATCCAGTTGACATATTTCCACATCTTCATGTTGTCAGAGCTAGTTGACGTAGAGTTTGGCCCCTCAATTGTAGCAGCTTTTTTGACATCATAACGTCCATTTCTCTTAACATTGGATACTACATACGGTCCAAGGTAGGTACTCGCAAGCTTTTTTCCGGCAACAAACTGGGTGCGTTTTATTGCAACTAAATCGCCTTCTTTGTAGATGCTTTCTTGTTTTCGCTTTTTTTCGTAATTCCTTTTATAATTCGCTTGTGCTTTTTAAATCTCGATTTTGGCCTCCTCGCGTTCTTTGGTCCTCTTTGTATCGAATTCGTCCAGCAACTCTTGTTCTAGCAAGGCAATAAGATTATCGTTGATCTCCTCCGCATTTTTACACCAAACATAAGTAGGAACGGTGTCTTCTTTGTCGAACAATTGACGTGGGAGTTTATTGCTCTCTGAACCTGCGGAACAAATTTATACCATTTGGAAGTATCTTCAGCCGACAACTTGGATATGATTGAAAGAAAGGATCGGTTCACCCGTTCTATTTGTCCGTTGCCTCGAGGTACACCAGTAGTTGTCCAGACATGATCAATTCCATTTTCCCTTACGAAGTCCATGAAAACATTGGATGTGAAGGCTACTCCTCTGTCGCTGACGATGCGGGATGGATATCCAAAAACAGCTGACCAATCCTTAAGACTTTTGAGAACTTCATCGCTGTTTGTAGTCTTCGTTGTAGACAGCCAGACAAATTTGCTAAATCATCAACTACTGCGAAAATATATTTGTAATGCTTGTTCGTTGCATCCATAGGTCCCAAGTGATCTATGTGCAGTGTGTGTAGTGGACAGTCCCCTTTTTCTATGCAGTAAAACTGGCCTTTCTGCTTTTCCATATTTTTTGTTGCATATAATGATTTATGCATTTAATTCAAGATTTTATAACTTGAGCGACCTTGTTCTCCATATGTGAGATCCAAAATTATTGTCGCAGCGAGTGCAACGGTTTTTGCATTGAGAAGTGACCCATATTATGCGCATCGGAAAAAATTTCATGTTCTAACGTTTTTGGCACTACCAACAGGTCGTTCCCGTCAACGTGCTTAAACAAAACACCTCCCTTAAGTTTGAAGTCTTTATATGGACGAGATTTTAGAATCTCCAAAACCGTGCTGATAAATTCATCCTTCTGCTGGGCGACCTTGTTGCGAGCGGAAATTTTCGAAGTGATCATGAAAACATCCTGAGGATAGCGGCTGAGTCCGTCAACGTGTTTCATCCTATCTGCTGAGCCGATGTTCGACTTAAAATTAAAGTCCTGTAGATGCAGTATCCATTTTTGCTCCAATAGGCGACTGGGTGAAGTTCCTCCTCAATACGCTGTATGAGCACAGCTCCAAAGCCATCTTTTGAAGCATCTGTGTGAAGTTCTGTAGCTGACTCTCTGCATTACAAACGTAAGACTGGCTCCGTAGATAAAATGTCTTTGAGCTGATTCATTGCTGTTTTTTCACGAGTCTCAAACTTGAACACAGCGCCTTTCTTTAACAGCTCCGTCAAAGGTCGAGCGATATGGGCATATCCTTTAATAAATTTTCTGAAGAACCCTGTGAGTCCCAAGAACGATTGAACGCCCTTAATGTTCTTTGGGTAAGCGAAACTATTAACTGCTTGTGTCTTCTCTTGGCCGGGCCAAATTTGACCGTTCTGAACTGTGTGTCCCAAGAAATGTATCTTGCTCTGAAGAAAGTGACACTTCTCCCACTTGATTTTCAAATCGTACTTGGCAGCTTCGTGTAGCACTGCCTTCAGCTTGGTATTGCATTCGTCGTAGATTTGCGCATATATAATGATGTCGTCGACATACATCTGCATGACATCACCAGTGATTAAATTTTGGAAAATGTTGTTAACGAAGCGGTTGAATACGGCCGGAGAGTTGCAGAAACCATAAGGCGCTCTGCAAAATTCAAATACGAACTTGCGACTGGATTCCTCTATAGGCACATGAAGGAAGCTGTTCTCCAAGTCCATTACAATGAATACTTTGGCCGCTTGTAGATTTTCCATGACGTCGTCGATCAGTGGGACCGAGAAACAGTCTTTAAGTACCATACTGTTTAACTGGCGGAAGTCCACGCAGATTCTGTACGAACCATTTTTCTTCTTTGCCAACACAACCCTACTGGAAAAATTGGAGGATGACTTTCGGATGACTCCCTCTGATAGCCACTTGTCAATCTGATCTTTGATCGCGTCGCATTCTGGAGGAGAGTAACGGCTTTTCTGGTGGCAAAACGACTTCATCTGTTCATCAGGAGTTATCTTCATCTGAACTGGACTGATGCAGAGCGGAGTTAACGGTTTGTATTCCTCAATCATTGACTCGACAAGCGGTTTATACTGTAGGGGAACATCAATATCAGGTTTTGAGTCAACAATATTGTAGATACTTAGCTCGTCTTTTTCAGCGGTTTATGGCCGCGCTGACGCCTTCTGGAACGTGAATCCTTCTTCGTTAAGGGACACATTGAATTGTGACGCGAAATCGAACCCAAGTAAAACATAGTTTTCCATGTTTCCATCAGGTACAACCAGGAACAGCTGCTCTGCTTTGTTTCCATCGACATATACAGTCGCCATAAATGCGCCCAGAGGTTCTACTCTACGATTTCCAAGACCTCGAAGCACAGAGTTGGAGTTTTGGAGATTCACATTTTTCAGTCTATTGAACACCGACAGACAAACGAGTGATACATCGGAACCAGTATCAACGAGTCCGGAAACTCTTAGACCGTTGAGCGTTATTTCTTTGCAGCGCTGTGTATTCTTGATAACGTTCACTTTCCTTACCGCCTGTGGACAGTTTGTAGAAATATGTCTGACACCATCACATTTAAAGCATTTTGTCTCTGTGTTGCAATCTTTTCTCATGTGTTCGGTTGATCCGCAATTAAAGCAACGAGAAACTTTTTTCTCACCGTACACGATTTTTTGACCTTTATTGTAGTGTCGTTCCTCTCTCTCACTTCCACACTTGCGTTCATACACGTCAAATTTTTCTTTTAATCCTTGATACGATCGACAATCATACATATTGAACTTATATTCCTTTTTGATGTCCAATCCGTCCACTATATATCCGATCCCAGATTGCTCATCTACTTGTCCCATTACTGCGATCTTCTTCATGTTCAGTACATATTCATGAAAGTTCTCGTCTCTTTTTTTCTTTCTCTCGGCCAACTTTGCATGAACATCGGCGCTCCGAAGGACGCATTTAAATTCCACCGTTAGAACACTATTCAACTGATCAAAAGTGCTGACCAAAACTGATTCGAGGAAAAGTTTTGCCATTTTCGTCATTTTTCCGCGTGCTTGCACATATTTCAACTTCTCACTCAATTCATATTCAGCTGCATTTTGTTCAAAGTTTGTGAACCACTGCTCCACTGGTATTGATTCTCCGTCGAAGCTTGGAACTATTTGCGACAAATTTTCTGCTGTAATTTTAGGTTCATTGCGATCTTTGGTTTATTTCATCAGCTTCAATTTTAAGGGTGAGCAACTGTATAATTTGTTGCAAGCTTCTATTGTTCATCTCGGCCATTGCGTTGGCGTCTTTGAGAGTACAGTTGTGTATTGAATAACGTTCTCCTTGCTCACCGCTTCTTATGTATTCCGTCTCGTTTTCTATGCCTCCTCTCTCCAGGATAGCTAGCTGCTTGTTTCTGGCTTGTGTTCTTGTCTGTACACCAGGTTGTTGTCTCTTTTTTTCCTCTTCTTCACTCATGCCACCAGCCACAAGCTGGGGCCACAGTTCTTATGCTATTATGAGAATTTTAATTGATATGTATTTGTTTCGTCAATACCTATCGATTGGCCTAATAAAAGTTTGCCACGCCCACTCTAACGCGCCTACATTTCCGCCTTTCATGGCCCGTGGTACCAATGTCTTGGGGTAGATGGCGCAATACAATAGCGCCATAAAAATCGGGAGCTAATTCGAGCGGCGAAAAACATACAAGAAGGCATATTTATATTAAAATGTTTAGCTGAGTAACGGGTATAGCGTCCTCTCTTATGTTTTTTATTAGACTTTGGTTGTTTATTTTGAATCTTCTCTTACGAGTCTAACAAAATGTCTTAAAAACTTAAAGTACTACATTATTCTAACAGTTTGTTAAACTGTATGTAAGTTATATAGCACATTACTTAGGGCCACTTAACCGATTTATAAACAACTTTGAGCCCAGCTGAATTTCCAATTAATTCAGAATTGACTCAATTACGCCTTCGACTGGTTCCCACCCATATCATTTCACACTCCGCATTGAACGGATTCTGTAAACATCCTCGGCCGATATTCTAAACATCGGAGACCCAAAGCGACCCTCGAAGCTCGATAATGTAAACACCGATTTCCGGCAAAATCTCGATTTCAGATTTAATTGCCAAATTTCATCATCCTATTTTGCCGACTCTCTTGAGTCAATCTCTTAATCAATTTTTGAAGATAAAATCTCTTAAGCCGAGGTTTGATTATTAATTATTCAGCCCAAGTGCGGCAGTCCGTTTTTGAGATCCGAACAAATAAGAACAATAGAAGTGAATAATAAGATCGGAGCAGTGAAATATTCTAAGTGGAACCTATGAAATGTTAGTGATAAGTGAAGTTAATAAAAATAAATTCTTTTAATCAAATCACTTAGGAGAAAGTTAATTGGCGCCCAACGTGGGGCCGCATAGTTAAAACAAATTCTAAAGCAAGGCATAAAAATTAAAAAAAAGTTCAAAAAAGTTTTTATGTGAAAAAGGAATTTAGTGCGGCCAAAAAAACCCATGTACAACCCGCATAAAATAAAAAAGTTGTGTTATAAAAAATAGGGCAGGAAATCAATAAATGTAATAATCCTCCTTAAATCAAAATAACCAATGAAAACCAAAAAAAGTGTGTGTTGATCTAAACAAATCCTTAAAAGTAAAAATCAATAAATGCAATAATCTATTTTTAAAAATATAAAACCTCCCTAATAAAAGTAGTGCTTGTAAAAAAATGTTTAACTGGTCCGGACACATAAATTTATAAAATTAATAAAAATAAAATTGCCAACAAAAAACTTACAATAAAATAAAAAAGGAACCAACACCGGAAAAAAATCAAAAAAGTGAACAATTAATCTACAAAGAAAAAAATTCAAAATCTACAAAATAAAAAAAATTCAATTAATAAGTTGAATACAAAAATCTACAAGAATTCATCAAAAGAAGAAAAAAATACCAGGCTGTAGGGCAATCCCTCGCCAAATAAAGAAGAAAGACAAACCAAATAAAAAAAGGAAGACAATTTTTTTTTATATATTAATTAAGAAAAATTATAAGAAATAAAAAGAATACAAAGTGGAAAAGTTAATTAAAGATTTTGAAGATATTTTAAAAATGAATCCAGAACAATGATAAATGTAGGAGAATTAATTAAACAAATTGTTAATTGTGAATTGAATCCATTAAAAGAAGAGATAGTAAGTTTAAAATCAAAGCTTGCTAATAAAATAAAGAAAGTTGAAGATTATCAAGTAGAAATAGTTGATCCAAATATTAAATGCGAAACATCTTATAAGATCATCAAATCTGTTACAGAGTATAGGGGTGAAGAAGACAAATATGTTAGCTGGAGGGAATCAGCTGAAATAGCTATGGGTCAATATGCCAGAGGTATCGAAAGATTTTATTCAGCATTATCAATATTAAGAAACAAAATAACAGGGATGGCCAATGACGCCTTAAGCCATAACGGTACAGTTTTAAACTTCGATGCCATAATGGCCAGACTAGACTTTGTCTACAGTGACAAACGTCCTATCCATATTATTGAACAGGAGTTAAGTGTTCTCAGCCAGGGTAAATTATCCATAATGGACTATTATGGAACAGTCAATAGAAAATTAACTTTATTAATTAACAAAACAATTATGACTTACGGACGAAACAAACCGATTACTCATGAAATGAATGAAAAACATAGAAAAACCGCCCTTCGAGTTTTTATAACTGGC